>CM077098.1:108156641-108586789 GCA_039513925.1 Platanthera zijinensis | reverse complement strand
CTTAAGCTAAAGGATGAAGGACTGACCTTTTGCTCCATGACTGTACCCAATACCATAGTAAGTTAAGGATGTCCAAATACATTCCACAAAAGAAAATGGTATCTTCAGCAAAGCGGAATGAAATTGAATATGCCCATGCAGGATAAAAGTGCAGGTCTCTATGCTTGTAGAACACAGGTAATCTAGCAATAGTCAATGTCAACTCTTGAATCCCATTGGTCATAAGTCTAATGATCGCAAATCTCAGAGAACCAAGAAGGTAACTTGAATCCACTAAATTAACATCCTTTTTTGTTTGAAGAAAGGCAGTCATAGTTATGATTGCAACAACAGCGATCTGAGGAAAGGAAGTAAGCAGGAATAAGAGTGAAGGAGATAAATATATAAATAGGATGTTATACAGACGGAGAGCTTATGTTTTCTAAATAAGAAATTACCTGGATAGTCTTAAAAATGTGAACAAATGAATTCCTTTTCAAAAGTAGAAATTCTCTATCCATGCAAGTTTTGAACATTTCCCATTTTGTAATAGAATGAGGGTAAAAGGCTACAATATTGTCATTTGATCTACTTTGTCATTAAGACTCAAAAGCTCTTTATCTAGCTCCTTTCCAATATCTACTGGACTGAAATTTTTTATAAAAGCTATCTGCAGTAACATAACTATAAGGCTTGTCTGCATGATACCAGTATTGTGCTTGATCTTTTTCTGAAATGATCTGGATGAAGAAAAATGAATATAAATAAAATTTTGAATAAAAATACAAACAAATTTGAGTGTTAATTAAGTTCTTGTATGATATCACTTATTTTATGTTTACCTCTTGAAGAAAATCTGCAATGCCTTTTCTAGGAGGGCATCTGAAACCGCAATTCTCGAAGAAACCAAGAATGAGCTCCCGGGGTCCATGGTATATGATTTTTCCTTTCTCCATTAAGATAATGTCGTCAAAAAGATTAAAAGTCTCTGGTGTTGGTTGAAGTAATGAAATTAATGCAGTTGCTTCTGTAATATGCACCAGCTGTTGGATGCAAGAAATGATCTGAAATGTTGTCGAGCTATCTAAACCATTTGATATTTCATCCATATAAAATACTCTGGAAGGACCCACCATCATCTCACCTGAAATATGTAACACAAATGCTTGTATAAACTTCAAGCCCTTGAAAATCATGACTGGCATTTTATTTAAAAGTTTAACTCCTGTGGTTCATATGCTGATTATGATGCAAAGGCTCACTATATGAACAATTATCAGTATAAACAAAAATATTAAGTAACATAACAGTAATTAGTATTGCAACCTAGTGTTAATCTTCTTTTTTGGCCACCAGATATCCCCTTTTGAGTGGCATCACCAACCATTGACCCCGAACATGTCTCTAATCCAAGGATCTGTATTTCAACAACAAAATTGAGAAAATTTAAAAGAGAATTATTACAAAATGGAGTAATAATGTTAATCAATATCATTATACTGACTTAGGAAGAAGATAAGTGCATTAGTAATCAAACAACTAAAACTTTCTTAGGTTTCAAAATCACATGTTCAGCAATTGTGTTGAATTACCTTCAAAATGTAATCTGTTTGAAGATTTTCTTGTAATCCCTTGACAGCAATTGCCTGTTAAATATCCAATTGAGTGAATCTAATAACTACATACATCTTCACACCACGCAAACGTATGTTGGTTCACTATATTATATAACAAACATTATTTGAAATAAATTGAAAATGAACCTTCATGTAGTGTCTATGTCAGGATTTTGGAACAATCAGTGCTTGCTTCTCACGTTTGTTCACCTCCATCATGATATCTTGATGGATTAAAGAAAAACTGGGTTAGTAGCTTAGTAGAATTGGTGATAGTTGTTAATTATCAAGTGTTTATTTTGGAATATGAAAAATATCTGAAGCAAAGTGCTTTTTACCTGCTCTGCCTCCTACACCCTGGCATCTTACAGAGAAATCAAGTGTCTCTTTTACTGTCATTTCAGGAGTATGTTGGTCATGTTGACTTATAAAAGCTGCTGTCTTAATGGGGTCAAACTCCTCTAGTTTCAAGTCATTGTAGGTGATCTCCCCAGTCATCTGCACATAATAAATGATTTCTTTGGAGAACTTTTCATGCTACATTTCTAATTAGTCAGAGTAGCAATAGCACAATGCATAACATAGCAATCTAGTCTTTATCAAGAACATTTGACAGAGCACAAGAACAAAGAAATTTTTGTCAACATGGCAATATAGTTACGTAGAAGTACATTCCTCATTATGCTTTTGAACATGGTACGAGTCTTGCCTTGACACACCTATATGTTGGTTATTTTGTTACTTTTAATGATTATTTTTCTAGGATCACCTGATTACTTCTCAAACATTGGCATAAGATCCTACATGTATTTCACTCATTTTATCAAGACATAAAAGATTTTTTAAATACAATGAAGACATTACGTACGGACTAATGATTTCCAATAATTTATGTTGACAAAATTCCACTTCTTTTACTCTGATCATGGATTTCATAATCAAACTTCATGCTTTTATACCTCTCAAGAAAATGGTCTTGCAAAATATAATGATGGTCATTTACATGATGTTTCCATGAGTTATCCTTCACATGAACATTCCTCGACAATTTTTATGCGATGTAATACTTGCAACTTGCTATCTATCAATTGTCCTCTCACGTATGTTATATAATCTATCAAACTCTCCACCCTCTCTCATAGACAAAACAATATTTCCTTTCCTGCCTAGGAAATTTGTTGTGTATGATTTTCCCTTCCTTTCCTCCTAAGATAAACAATCTCCTTGTTCTATTCAATGAATATTTCTTAGTTATTCTAGTTCTTAAAAACGAAGTTGATGATATGATCCCTCTATTCAATGATTCTTTCTTGGTTATTCCAGTTCTAAGAAACGATGTCGATGCTATGATCCTCTCACTCGTTGACCATTCACTACTACCGATGTCAGTTTTCTGAGACAACTTTTTTCTCTTCATCTCCATTCATTATGTCACCATTTGTTCCACTTCCTCCCAAAACACTCTTCTCGGGTCCCTATCCAACAACAGGTAATGCAATTGTTGACCATGTCCTCCTGCGAATACAACCCCATACGCATAGTCTGACCTGACTAAGCATCCTTCTAAAGCTACAACATATGCCACCACTTGTTAACTGTGCAAAAAAAAGGTAAAAGACTAGATACCCATTATCTCATTCAGTCATACCTAATGATTGACCACCTATTCCATATTTTTCATTATCTTGCATTACAAATTATATATGGTTTGGACACGTACATATGGTTTGGACACGTACAAGGGAGACCATTAGATGCACCTGTTAGGCGTCGTGAGAGTCTAGTCACTAGGCATGTTAAATGAGGGAGCGGTAGACCAATAAAGACTTGGAATGAAACTATAAGGAAAGACATGATGTACTTAGGCATTAGTGAGATTATGACAAAAGATAGGGCACAATGGAGACAAAGGATCCATACAGCCGTGGAATAAAGGCTTGAGTGTTGTTGTAGTATATATATATATGCATTCTGTATGTACTCCCAGGAAATATCAAAAGGTATTACAATATCCTCTTTGGAAATCCATCATGGAAGTGGATATGCAAAGCCTAGTCAATCTCCATATATGGGATTTAGTTGATCACCAAATTGGGGTGAAGCCTATTGCTTTCTGGTGGGTGTTCACGATCAAATATGACATAAAGACTAGATTGATCACAATAAATCTCAGTTGGTTGTGTAAGCTTTCACTGAAATTTATGATATTTCCTATGTGGATCCCTTCCCAAGTTCAACATGGTTTGTATTCTCATCTTTATCTTTCTCAATAGTGATCTTCAAGAAGCACTTTACATGAGCAGGTTGCTCGAGGGTAGAACTCGTGAAGGTTATCTATGGACTGAAATTAAGTACACAAGTCTATTTTGACAAGCTCCATCTATATTAGTTATATATGTGGACGATATCATTAACTAAAATGACCAAGAATCTGTCTAATCAACTATTTACAAAAGTGTCTTGTTACCAAAAATTTGGGGCAAACAACAAACTTTATTACAAAAGTGTTATGTAGAAAACAAGGTCTCTCTTTGGAAAAAAAATATTACCAATGTTCTTGAAAAGACTACTCCCCTTAGTTACAAATCGGTTGATAGTCATGTGGATACACAGATAATACTAGACAGTGAGGAGTCCTTTGATATTGCATCCTATTATCGAAAACTTATCGGGAAACAGATCTATCTGATAGTCATTAGACTTAACTTAAGTTCTTAGTAAATATATGCAAGCTCCTAAACTAAAATACTAGAGTGGTGCATTCTCAAGTACATCAAGAAGCCCATGGAAAATGGCTACTGTATACCATATTACCATGAATAAGTACTTGCATGCGGAAGCATTATCCTATGTAAACTATTTAGGATCAGCTAATGGAAGGATTGAGCACTTGAATGTGGAAGTCTTCTCCTATGAGATTATGCAAGATCATCTAATTGCAAGAAAACCATATCAGGATCTTGCTTCTTGGGTGGGAGTAATATGGTCACCTAAAAATATAAAAAAGGAAATTAGTATAACTCGATCTAGTGTTGAAGTTGAATATAGAGTTACGGTGCACCCTGTTTGTGAATTGGTATATATGAGTTCAGTTTCCCTATTACCAAGGCAATGACCCTATATTATGTTAACTGGGATGTGATCAACATTGTAAGAAATCTTGTATTTCATACAATGACCAAATATATTGGCGACTTTATTCAGGATGTGTTCACACTAATAAGATTACCACTCCTCATGTCTCTAGCTCATAACATTGCAAACATTTTTACCAAAACTTTATGGTCACTTCTTTTCTCTAAATTAAGTAACAAACTAGAACTAACTTATATACACTTTAACTTAAGGAGGTCGTAGATTTAAGAAGTCCCATCCCTTCATTATCCACATAAATTAACATAAATTATACCTTCCCAATGACTATCATCCCATCCCTTCATTATCCACATAAGTTATACCTCTATTATATATATATATATATATATATATATATATATATATATATATATATTTCTATATTGAATGCATTCGGTCTATAGCTTAAAATTCTTATTATATATTGTAGAACTGCAGAGAGAGAATTTTGGTAAAGAAACATCAAACTTCAAAAAGCTAAGTTAAAGTGATTTACCTGAAGGAGTTGGCTTACTTTTCCTGCAAGCGATAACAATAGTGTTGTTTTCCCACATCCCGGAGGTCCAAGTAAAAGTGTCATCCTGGAAAGGTGAAATAAAAAGGAAAAAAATTGTAATAATTTTCTATTACTATAGAAGGACATGAGTTGAGAGAAATGTGTTCTACCACACGGTTTCCTTCCCTTAAAACACCACTAACATCAATATAGGCATGGTCACTATCATCAATATAGTTATCGCCACTACCATCAATCTAGGTATCACCACTATCATCAATCTACGATCAAATTATAATTGTTCGAGACGACATTGCCAATATGATTGGACTTTGTTAAGAAACAAATTTCACAAAATTATATATCAATTTGAGATTTATTATCGTTCCTCGCATGTCTCATGAAATTGAGAGTAGATGTGAATTCTCCTATGGCATGAAAGACATTTTAGAGGCTCATAAAAGTACATTTACAGGCATGCTGACTCTACCCAAGTATTTTTCAATTCTATTTGTCGTTGGATGAACTGTATTAGAAACCATGTCTTATAAAATGGTCTAATTTGTCAAATTTATTAGGCGTTCGGATTCAGTTAAATGCCAACATTGAATTCAAAATCCTCAAAACTCTCTCGAATGCGATGGTTTTATTAACACCCAAAATGAATGAAAACAAAATTGTTACTTCCTTAAATATATTTTTAGCCATAACTCAAAGAGGACATTCAAGCTTAGGGTTTAGAATTAGGGTTTTAAAGGGACAACTTTTTCCTTCATCCGGTGATTTGTGTAATGCATGCATTTTTCATTAATCCAAAGTAGCTGAGTAATTAGTAGAAATTCACCTCGACGGTTTGATGACTCCGCTGACATCGTTCAGGATGTTTACATTTACCTCTGATTTCAGTCCACAAACCTTTTTCGAAAATCCCTTTCAATGTGAAGATCAACATTATTAGTTTACATGACAAAATATAGTTTATTTTTCTTGATTAAACCATCAATGGTGAATACCTGGAGAAAACCCTTGATTGTGTTCCAAATTGTAGGCACCGGCTTCCCGGAGACAACCTTGCATTGGGCTTCCACTGTAAGATTCTTGAATTTTACTTCAATGGTTGGCAGCTTCACACCAACTCTGTAAATGTATATAAATAAAATAAAATTATTCATATTAGTCCATGGCATACCAATAGAAACCCTACAGAAGTTAAAAAGAATACTATCTCGTATATTAAATTTAATTTATTAACCAATACACTCCCCAAAAAAATCTCTACTTTAATTTTAATAGAACAATGTTATAATCAGTTTGATTTTTCCTATTCACAGTTCATTGTTCTCATTCAAATCATTGATTGCAGTTTCCAGCTGTTCGTTCTCTTCGAAGATATGGGTTTTTTTTTAGGGTTTAGGGTTTTAAATGGAAAGGCTGAAAAGGCTCGGTGAGAAGTAATGGCGGAGAGGAGTGAGGAGGGGGTTAGGGAAGAATGCTTAAGTAGGCATCTGGTACTGTCGTGAGGAATATTGGAAAATGGTGATCGATTGGTGACGAAGGAGACTCAATCGACGGTGTTTTCAGAAGAAACAACTCCCCATATAGAGGCCGCCGCCACACTCGAACCGCCGGCCGTCGGAGGATGAGACCTTGGCTCAGACTGCTTTCGTCTGCTGCTGCTTCATTTTACTGGACCTACGGCGTCGTCACTGCCCACAATGTGCCCCGGCCGATCTTCTCAGAGATCTTTTTCTTCCACCGATGAAGACACTGTGGTGGTTCAAGATTACATAATGGTGTTAAGTGCAAATCCATTTTAAATCATTTTTAGATAAATGTAAATTAATTTTATTAAGTACAAATTAATTTTAAATAAATATTGCTTTTGATTTACACATAACTGTGATTTGCACATAGTCAAAATGAATTTGCACATAAAATTACTTTTATATAAATTACGTGTTAAATTTTAAATTTTGACATTTTGCATCTCTCAAAATATAATATTGATATTCTAAATATTCAATTAGAGGAGGCCAAATATCAATACTAAGGCTCCATTTGTTTGGACGTTTCGTTGCTCCGTTTTGAGCAAACGCCGCCGGAAGGAGGAAAAACAAATGAACCTCCGGCGGCGTTTGCTCCGTTTCCACCCGCCCCCCTTGAGAAACGCCTCCAAAAAGCTCCGTTTGGAGCAGCCACCTCCCCCCTCCGGTTCGAACACTCCGTTTCCACCCGCCGGATCGACCCGCCACCGCCGAACCAAATGAAGCCTAAAACCTTTTGAGTACAAAATATCTAAATTAAGGAACAATGTTATAAACAAATTCTCTTTGACCACTAACAAATCAAAATATATTCACTTGTTTTTTTAAGTAGGTGTGGTCGAGCCGGCCAATCCTGCTCCTCGGCCGCGCGGCCGAGGGAGCGGTCAAGTCAGCCGCCCCTCTTCGGCTGCCGGCGTGCGGCCGAGGAGGCGGTCGGGCCGGCCGCCCCCGACCAATCGCCGACCGCTCTCCCTCTTTCCACCGCCGGTTTTGCCGCCGCCCGCTCTCCCGGCGGTCGGCGGCAGCCTCCCTCTCGTCGGCGAGTTCCCGAGGGAGCCCGTTCCCGCCGTCCGATCTTCTTGGACCATTCATCGTCCTCTGATTCGCATGTAACCACTCACTAACTGCCAGGTTAGTGAGGAATTTTATTATTAAATTAATTGGTCTACGAGTGCCAAAATAAATTATCGTAATGCGCACCCTTAAATTATAGGAAAAATATTAATTTTGGCGGTTATGATGTGCAGATAGCCGCATAACAACCTCCTGGAGGCTACAAAAGGAGCCACTGAACTCCTCATTTCTCATTTTTTCCTCCGAATCTTTTTCTTGCTCAGACCAGAGCTCTGCCCGATTCCTCCCACGAGTTGCATCAAAGGCACGTTCAAGCCACATCCAAGCCGCGTTCAAGACACCTCTGAGCCATCCAACGACTCCTATTTCGTAACTTCCCGGAATTGAAGTCCATGTCCATTCCGAGCGTTCCACTCCTGCGTCCTGCGCCATCGTGACGCTCAAAGACGTTCATCACCGCCAAGTGTAATTTGTGCAAGATGACGAGCCAGATGTTCTGCCGTCCACCGGGTGCAAAGTATTCTCTCACTTCCAAATTGTAACGATGAGTGATCTGTCGCTCCCGATTCAGCAAACCGATTGTAACCGCAAGCAAATAGTGGATTTTGACCGGCGCAGTCCCGGTCACTTGATTTTTTACCCGATTGAGGGGTTTTTCCACGTTAAAACTTCGTGTGTACGAATGATCTATCTCATTGACTGTGTGCGCGCTCGACCGCTCCCGGACTAAGACGGTCGAATTTAGAACGATTTAGGAGCGGCGCATTTGATTAACTTAATTTAATTGTTAAGTCATACGTTTGGACAGAATAGGCCAAAAAAAGTTGAGGAGAAGTTATCACGAGCGTCATCAAGGATGATGGGGAGCAACAAGGGGGGTGCATAGTCGGACTTCTAATTTTAACCATACTTCTCCAGGAATATGTGAATGGTAACAATGTGTACTGTACGTGTAGATAATTTATCTGTGCATATTAATTAGTCACATTATTACACTACATAATTAAAGATAAATGTAGGAAATGCCCCACCCTCTCCCTCAAGAAGATCACCTAACACAAAAGCACGTCATTTGGGCGAATTTTTTCAGACGGGCGGGCCTGTAATCAAGTTTGGTGACGGGCCATTATGATGTTGTCACGTTCAATTTTGCTCACATGTGATATCATTTTTGACCGCCGGGGCCAGCAAAAATGCCTGTGGGAGGGAACGATTGTTCTCCCAGGAGAGTGGAGCTACTTATTTTGGGGTCCAGGTCCCGGATCCAGATTTTTCTTGGTCTGGGACATCTCAGATACGTTTTTAAACCAGGCGGGACATCTCGACAGTATTTTGGGAACATCTCGGTTGGCTTACTGTTGTCCCCGAGATGTCGCACCCGAGATGTCTCGCCTTGTCCAAAAACATATCTGAGATGTCCCGGGTTCAAAAAAATCGGGGTCTGGGACCCAGACCCAAAAATCTTCAAAGCAAGCAAAAAATACTTGCCTGAGGATCGTTTTCTGAAGAGGAAAAAATGACGAACGATCCGTCTAAGAGAGCAAATCATAGCATTTATGTTCTCCCATTTGAAATGTTTTTCTTGTCGAGAAAAGCAATTATTCACGTGACAATATGAGCATCTTGCGGATTAGGGCAAGTGGCCCTCAAAACTATAAAGACTTTGTTTTTTTCATGGCCTCATAGTTGTGAAATATGAATAAGGAAACTGCGGTACTCACCTCCTAATATTATGCCATAGAGAGCGATGAATGTGCCAGAGTGCTTTAATTAATTCCTAGGACGTGTTTGGGCGGGTGGTGTTTGTTGGGCATGGAGCCGTTGAAGATGAAGATAAAATAATATTTTTAAATGAAGCAAAGATTCTGCATTGATGTTTCCAAATGAAGTAAATCAAGCAAAATAAAAACCTTCTTTTTCTCTAAAAAATACAACCTAAATAAACACTTCCACAAACAAAATCCAAAAATGAATATTTTTTAAGTGAAAAATCTAAAAGTAGACAATTTCTTTATCCCTCCACTTCCCACTTTCACTAGCGTTTCTGAAACGTTCTTCATGTATAAATTACGTTTCAAATGAACAGATAATCTTTTAAATTGACCAAGGAGAACATTCAACTCCCAGGCCCAGGGGAGATCAATTTTGGTCTCCTTCGTCACTTTTTATTATTCCTCATCTTCTCCTAATATTTTATCATTTGTTATTATTATTATTATTATTATTTGTTGCACCTAGGGGTGTGCATAAAAACTGGGCCTGGGGGGCCGGCCCGGGCCCTTCCCGGTAAAAGCCCGGCTAGGTGCGGGCCCGGGCTAGGCCCGCACCGGGCCCAGGCCGGGCCATGGCCCTAACAAGACACCATATATGAGCATTTGCCCGGGTCGGGCAAAGCCCGGTTTCAAGGCCCGGGCCCGGCTTCTACGCGCCTTTTTGAACTGCGTCTTTTAAAAACATTTTCAGGAGAAGTGTTCAACATTAAAGTTGTAGATCTCGACGATATCTATAACTTTCATGTTGAACACTTTTTGATTTGAAGAAGTTTATGCCCCCTAATTTGGCCCCCGAGATCTACAACTTTCTTGTTGAACACTTCTCCTGAAAATGCCCCAAAAAACGCAGTTCAAAAAGGCACGTATTTCGTTTTAAAAAAAAATATATTTAAAAAAAAAAATAGGGCCCGGCCCAGCCCTGGAGACCCCCTCCTAAAGTCAAAAACCCCCAGGAATCGGGCCTAAACCAGGCCGACCGGGCCCGGGCCCTGATTTTAGGCGGCCCCGCCTAAAAAATAATTAATTATTTTGCCTGATGTGGATTGACGATGAAACCCAAAACTCTCCTCATGATGAATCAACTTGAAAATGTCCATGGAGACTGCGGACAGCTCAAGTATTTATTAATCACTCGATATCCCAACTCCCTGTGTAATGTTTGATAGTAGTATTTTCGCAATATCTTTACTAAATTAAATGGAAAAAAATATTTTTTTCATTAAACATTTACTTTTTTATTTTATTTTATTTTTTATTAAAGAAAATTCAATTTAAGAAATTTATGTACTTTTCTTTTATTTTAAAAAAATATGTACTTGTAGATAAAGTCCTCTAACTATATAAAAACGTGTTCTTCCCGCCGCTCGCAACCCCTTTCATCTTTTGACGTTCCCTTTCATCTTTTGAAATTATAGTAATTATTTATTACAATAAAGGGTTAATTACGGGGGAGTTTGCATAATTACATGTTACATCACTTTCATCTTTTGAAATTATATTTACGTCCTCTTTAAGTTTCACTCATTTACAAAAATGCCTTTTTACTAGAAATATGAATGTAAAATAATATTTCAATTTTAGTTTTTATCCTAATGAATCTAAAATTATTATAAAGAAATAAAATTTAAATATTATAAAATAATTTTGAATTTTATCATTTTTCATCTATTTCTATTGAACATTTTTTTTTTGCAAACTGGGAGAATTTAGGCTCCGTTTGGTTTGGCCGTGGCAGTCGTAAATCCATAGGTTAAATCGTCATTCGTTAAGGATCACCTAATAAATTAGGTCATCCAATTGAACATAAAAGTGAATGAAATTCATTTAATCTCATCTTCATGATCGCCACCACCTTGCCAAAGAGAGCCTTAGAGTAATGGTAAATAAAATTTTAAAAGATAGAGGGGTGCAACTTGTAATTATGCAAACTCCTAGAGGAGGTCCAAGCAATTAACCCTTAAGATCAACATTGCTTTAGAAGAAGAAGAACAAGAAGGGAGCTGAAGAACAGATGGAATTACCTCTCCAGTCTCTCCCTCTGCATCTCTAACATGCGGCGATTATCCTGCTCGACGTCCCTAATGAAATTGTCCACAAACCGCCGCCTTTCTACGGCGTCGAGTCTGGCGACGTCGACCACTCTCATCTCCGCCTTCCCGCCTCCGTCGGCGCCGTGCCTAAACAGAGACGATCGGAGACGGACTAGAGAAGGCAGACGCTCGATGGCAGGCCACTGCCGCCGCACCTCCTCGTCGCCTCCGCCGTCGTCCTCTCGGGAGGTGTCGACATCTGTAGTAGTGCTTGAAACTTGGGTGGTGGGAGACAAGAAGAGCTCATCCTGGGTATCAGATTGTGAATTTACTTGAGGCGACGCCATGCGTGTATGATGATCGGCGATAGTATTTCCGATCGGCATTTACTCGGGTATATATATAAGCAAGGTGTGGATTCTCATCGGCGATTACATTTTTTTTTTTTTGGCTCTTTATTTTATTTTAGTTTGCTTGTGTGGGGACATCTGAAAGACAGCCTGCTTCCAATGGGTGTTGAATATGGACGCAGTCAAGGAATCACCGCTCTGAACCTTTTGACACACGCACAGGCACGCACACGTGCGCAATCAGAAATTACATATTTTCCTTTTTGAAGGCTGTTAATGAGTCGTTGAACTGCCGTGTATATCAATCGGCGATGTGATGCGTACTTATAAAATCCGAATTGGTTTGCGAATTGTTATTCATATTTCATAGATTTTTTAACTTTATTTTTATCCTTTTTAAAAAAACATTTTTGCATAAAAATCACAAGCGAGCTAGTGGAAAATGAACTGTGAATTAATTGAGATACATTCTTTCACTGGGGCCCAATTAACACACGGGTCTGGTAGGGTGCAAGGGATGTTACAGAGAGTTCCCATGACTCGATCTGACCTAACGACCCTTGAGGCGGTGCATGGAGTGATGTTAGAGGTCATTTCGGGCGGCCTCCGCCTCATGAACAAAAGAATAAACACAAACTTCCGTCACCTCCGGTGATAGCCCATCACTCGAGTGGGCCGCCCCACCGACGTGCTTCCATCGGGCTGTCGAGCGGGGATGAAAGCCGGAGGAATTACACCGGCGGTGACGGTGGAGGCCGGTGCCCTACAGTTGCTGGATTCACGGTGGCTTACACCAACAGATTGATCTAGCCGGATCACAGCATCTGTTCGATTACCTCAAGCGGTTCGAGCCAATGATTGGCCTTTCAGCTTAGTCCATTGCGCGCTACGGTGTATCCATTTGTCATCCGACTCCATTTGCACTGCACATCTACTTCAAGATCCGTGTAAACGAAATATTGATATACTGTATAACGTTTTTTTATGTTTTCTTTGTTTGTTCACAATTGATGGAGTTTACACTAAAGCTTTCTTAATCAAACTGGATCAAAACGCTCTAGCAAATCAACCAGACCGAGTGAACCGTGCTTGCTCGAAGGACCCTAAAACGGCCCCAAAGGGGACGAGTGGGACTGCGCACGTATACGCCCCAAAAGGACCTGTGCACGAAGGCAGCTCTCGCCGCACGCGCAGGAGCACTCGTCGTGCGTCGCCGCCGCCCTCGAGCGCAGGCGGCATGAGCCGCGCGCACGCACAGGTGCACCCCTTGCCCACTGTTAGAAGTAACAAAAGCGTTTGTATTCATATCTATAAGGAGGACCCTTGAGGTCTACATGTAGGAGAAGAGGAGAAGGAAGAATCACCACAGGCGGTGTGAGACTAAACTAAATACAATAAAATATAACAAATACATTTAATATTAACATCTCTCATCAAACTCACAGTGGATCATGAACCGAGAGTTTGCTAATAAGATATCGGAATCTTGCAGAAGTGAGAGACTTGATGAGGAAGTCCGCAATTTGTTCTCCAGATGCAATGAATGGTAGAGAGATGGTGTTTGCAAGGAACTCTTGGCGAGTGAAGTGACAATCAATTTCGATGTGTTTTGTCCGTTCATGAAACACCGGGTTGGAGGAAATTTGTATAGCACTTCGATTATAACAGAATAAGGGAGTGGGTCCGGATATCAACACACCAAGATCACAGAGTAGACATCGAAGCCAAACGATCTCAGCAGTGGTGGAAGTCATGACACGATTGTTAAAATTTCTCAAGATGATCAGGGAGATAGCTCTGATACCAAGTAAAACTTTCAAAGTCATCAAGATGACACCTTGATCAAGCAGAAAACGGGAATAAGGCGCGGGAACACTCAACTATAAACCAAGCTAAATAATCAGAAACAATAGGAGGCAACAACACGTCTTGTATTATCAACAATCTTCTTTACAAGGCAGGACATACATGACGAGACATGATTCACCGATGTACAAAGGAGGAGCATATAAACAAAGCAAGAACAACAAGCCGAGCAGACTGCCTCAGAGACTGCCGAGACCGCCAAGCTTCTGCTGCACCGAACTGAACAACGGAGTCCACGTAGACCGCGGACAACCCGTTATTCTGCTGAACACATTTGTCCGCTCTCTGCAAGCCGCCTGACCGCTGAAGTCGTCTAGCTGCCAGAGTCCGCGAACAAGCCGCTGCCGAACTGAAGAACAGACCGCCGAGACCGGCGGACAGGTTATCGAACTGGGAAAGCTGAAGGAGTGAAGATCGGCTGGCCGCAACCGTGATTTGCTACAAACCGCTGATTGATAACCGCAAGCTCCACTGAATCTTGACCGCAGTCAGCACAAAAAACCTGGCTTCTCAGTGCTAGCCGCGCAACCTACAAATAGCAAACCGGTTAACCTTCTCAAACCGCGCGGACAGAAAATCTGAGGCCACAACAATTAACCCACGCTCAACTTACTGTTCATTCAGTTAGTTATGATGTCACATGGGGGGTCCTATTTATAGACACAGAAAGGAGTGTGCTCACCGCCCTAGTAGATAGAAACACCACCCCAGCTCGCAGCTAGCACAGAGCAGTCCGCCCAGTCCGCATGGACAAGGTCGGACACTAGCCTATCCGCATGGACAAGGTCGGACATGCTATGGGCGACGATTTGGTGTCGTCCCCGTTCGAGGACGTGCGAACACTCGTACAGGTGTTTGGAGTTTTCGGGTTTTATGTAAAAATATTTACATATATATATATATATGTTTATAATATGTATATTTCTTATATATATTTATAATATATATATTTATATTTATTATATATAAATATATATTATAATATATATAGGGAGAAGGAAAAGGAGGGGCGTACAGGGACAACATTATAGAAAAGAAAAAACAAAGAAGAAGGAGGAAAGGGGGAATCGGGTACAACAGGAGAAAAAAGAAAAAGAAAAAAGGGGCAACCCTAGGGGCGGTTTCCTGGAGCAGGAGGAAAAAAGGAAGAGGAAGCCTGAGCCTTGCTTCTCCCCCATCCCCGTCGCCGCCGCCTGAACCGATCCCGACCCAAGCTCCTCTCTCGTCGCCGCCTAAGCAAACAACAGGCCCCGCCTCTCTCTCTCTCTCTCTCTCTCTTGGTCTGGAGCAGCACCGCCCGCCTCCAGATCTCCCTCCGGCCGCCGCCTAAGCAAGGAGGGCTGCCCGAGCCCCCTCCACCTCTCTCAGTCCAGGCCGCCGTAAGAAGGAGTGCAGCCCAACCTCTCCTATTTTCCTGTCTAGGCCGCCTCCAGCAAGTGTTGCCCGAGCCTCCCATGAAAAAGGATCAGAGTTCATACTGCGACGTCCAAATTCGTGCGTGTACAGTCGATACGCGGCTGCGGCTTCGTCAACATACGCGCCAAGGGTAACAAAATTTCTACTTGGGCAGGTGAAGCCCACATTTTCCATATTTGCATGAAAGCTCCTCTCCGCCGACGAGTGGGGGAAGGATGCTCTCCACGGGTTGACGTGTACGTCCCTGCAATTAACTGCATTAGCACCCGGAAGCTTGAGTACGGGTTTAGGCATGCTGTGTGAAGCCCATCCGGACATATGAGCCGGATTGGTGATGTTCTGAGGTTCCCAGAGAAGACTCTGAGGAAGTTGTATATTATCTATTTGCAGGGAATGCGCGCCGCAACCCCCAAAATGGGGGTGGGTGTGATGTTTTTGCGTCATTTTTAGTCGACCTATGTTTGGCTTGTTGCCGCCATTCGAGACGTTGGCGAACAGGTGTTGCAGTACCAAGCGGAGAGTAGCGGGTTTAAGCCCAAGCTTGTGTCGGCCCTCGAAGGCCTATTTTTGCTTATATTGCCGGCCTGCGTGCCGAAGTATGGAATTCATATTCCTGTAATTATTTATAATGCATGTGATGCTCTGTGTGTGTGTAGTTTACTTCTTCTGTCTTGGGAGAGTGGTGTGCTCGTGAACCGCTCGCCCCGTGGGAGCCCCGAGGTATAGTTGTCAGGAAGCCCCTGATGGCCTGTTAACAGCCTTTTAGGACATCAGAGTCGCGCTGTTTGCAGCCCAGTTGGAGCTGCGTAAAGATGAATTGCTCGGCAAGATTGCTTCATTAGTAGAGCGGGTGAGGAGCATTTTGTATAGACCCAAGGAGACATATTTGGATAAGAGTGAGTTGGTCTTGAGACCCTCCTTAGATGTTCCGGTCAGCCAAGAGCGCCCTCCGAAGGTGTCTTAGCTCAGTCTTTAGCTTGGGAGGGGAAGAGTTTGTCAGTCTTCCGGGTATGCGGTAGGACCTCCACGCTGAGACCTTGGGTATGTTCCTTATATTCTTAGTCTAGTGCCTAGATCGTTCGCTTGAGGGTAGTAGGTGCGCGATCACCCCTCTTTTGGGACCCCGAACTCCATAGAGGTCATTTTTGGCTTCAACAAAGAGAGTCTCGCTGTCTCCTCTAGAGACAGTCATACCACCCATCTGCCTTGCTAGGCTCTCCTGCAAAGCCAGCAAGTTCTCCAGCTTTAGCAACAATGGCTGAGTGGCCCGGCCTTGAACAGAGGTCACGAAGGCCACATACTCCTTCTGCAAGCCACGGATGATGTGCCTCTTGAGTTTCGCCTCCGAAATAGGCTCATTAGGGTCCAAAGATGATATCTCAACACACAAGTTCTTCATTTTCAGAAAGAACAATGAGATAGACAAGTCTCCCTGAGTGGCTCTTGCCAACTCATTTTCCAAGAATTGTAGCCACACTCCATTCTTCCTGTTGAACAATCCATCAAGAGAAGTCCAAATCTCAGCAGCAAATTGACATCCAAGGATGTGATCAAAGAGCTCTGGTGAGATAGCCCGCTTCAGAGTAAACTCAGCATTTGCATTTGTTTTCCTCCAAGCTCTCACCTGTTCAACAAACCCAGTTGCAGCAGTAACTTCTTGCTTGTCGTCACCACAGACGACCTCCCAAAGATCCTCACCCAGAAGATATCTTTCCTTGCATGACCTCTACTTCTTAAAGTTAGTCGGCGCTAGAAGCTCAATACCAATACCTCTTGCTAATCCACCTTCCATTGCAACAACCACTGATCTATTAGCTTCCAGAAGCACCGAGCACAACTGATGGTTGATCAATGCTGAAATCTTTGTTCCCTCGAATACCATGTTAAAATTTCTCAAGATGATCAGGGAGATAACTTTAATACCAAGTAAAACTTTTAAAGCTATCAAGATGACACCTTGATCAAGCGAAAAATGGGAACCAGACGCAGAAACACTCAACCATAAACCAAGCTCAATAATCAGAAACAATAGAAGACAACAACAAGTCTTGTATTATAAACAATCTTCTTTATAAGGCAGGACATGCATGACGAGACATGATTCACTGATGTACAAATAAGGAGCATATATACAAACAAAATAAGAACAACAAGTCGAGCGGACTGCCTCAGAGACTGCTGAGACTGCCAAGCTTCTGCTGCACCAAACTGAACTACGGAGTCCGCGTAGACTGCGGACAACCCGTTATTTTGCTGAAAACTTTTGTCCGCTCTCTACAAGCCCCCTGATCGCTAAAGTCGTCTAGCTATCAGAGTCCGCGAACAATCCACTGCCAAACTGAAGAACAGACAGCCGAGACCGGCGGACAGGTTATTGAACTGGGAAAGCTAAAGGAGAGAAGACCGGCTGGCCGCAACCGCGACCTGCTGCAAACCGCTGATTGATAACCGTAAGCTCTACTGATTCCTGACCGCAGTCAACACCAAAAACCTGGCTTCTCAGTGCTAGCCGCACAACCTACAAACAACAAACCAGTTAACCTTCTCAAAGCGCGAGGATAAAAAATTCGAGGCCGCGGCAATTAACTCACGCTCAACTTACTGTTCATTCAGTTAGTTATGATGTCAAAGGGGAGTCATATTTATAGGCACAGAGAGGAGTGTTGCCACCGCCCTAGTAGATAGAAACACCACCCCAGCTCGCAGCTAACACAGAGAAGTCCGCCCAGTCTGCCCATTCCGCATGGACAAGGTCAAACACCAGCCTATCCGCCTGACATCAAGGAGGGCGGATAGAAGCCCGTCCGCATCCCAGCGGACACCGCACCAGCCCACAATGACAATGTCCACGACCAAGGGCACAGACTGCCCGGTCAACCAGCGGACATTGCGGACACTGTGATCAAACTGAACTTGTCACAGATTGTGACCAAGTCTAGAGAACTACTCGCGCGAGCTCTGCGGACACAAACACAGTCCGCCGGCTCCAATATCCCGAGCTCCAAGAACAGTCCGTACAGACCGCGAATATTCAACCTATCCGCACGGCTACACACCACCAGGCCACAACATCAGACAACTCAGGCCGCACCACCAGTCTGCATGACAGTCCGCCCAGGCCGCATTGCCTTCCCGGTCAACCTCTACTTTCACTTTAAAAATTTCAACAACGATACTCGGTCTCAATGTTGGAGCGCGCAATCGAGTCCTGTTTCTTGTTATACCATGATAAAAGAGAGTCACCCAGGAAGATATAGAATCTAGTAGTGGAGCGACAAGTTGTAACATCCCCCACCCAGTCAGCATCAGAGAATGCTCGGAGGGTGAGTGTAGAAGTGGCAGAGAGAAATAGTGACCGGGTGACGGAGGTGCGGAAATAGCGAAGAATCTGGAGGACTGCGGCGTAGTGAACTGTGCGAGGATCTTGGATAAGTTGACTGACAAAGCTAACAATATAGGCAATGTCAGACCTAGTCATAGTGAGATAGATCAACATCCCGACGAGGCGCTGATAGCGGGAGACATCTGGAAGAGGTTCGCCGTCAGTGGGGAGGAGTTTCAGATTGAGCTCAAATGGAGTATCTACTATCCGGGTGTCAGTGAGAGCTGCAATAGAGAGGATGTCAGAGATGTACTCCTGTTGGGAGACCAGTATGCCACATTTGGATCAGGAGATTTCCAACCCAAGGAAATAGCGGAGGGGTCCCATGTCCATTTCGAACTGACTACGGAGATGTTGTTGAAGAGAGGCAATAATGACATGATCATCGCCAGTGATAATCATATCATCCACATAGAGAAGGAGGATGACACATCCCTGAGAAGAAGTGTGAGTGAGTAAGGCATGATCAGTCTGTCTGTCAACAAACCCGACCTTGAGAACAGCTGTGCGAAAACCCTCAAACCAAGCACGTGGAGCCTGTTTGAGACCATAGAGGGCCCGACAGAGATGATAGACGTGGTTGGGGGGATGGAGAGACCCGGTGGAGGAGTCATGCATGTACACCACCTCGGCAAGATCACCATGAAGAAAAGCATTAGTGACGTCCATCTGATGTAACAACCAATCTCGGGCAGCAACAACTGCAAGTAAAGTGTGCACGATTGTCATCTAGGAAACTGAGGCAAAAGTCTCATCGTAGTCGATGTCATGCTCCTGCAAGAATCCATAGGCAACTAAGAGGGCTTTATTTCGCTCAATATACCCGTCCGATAGGGTCTTAATCTTGAATATCCATTTACAGCTGACATGAGTGATGCTAGGGGGACAGGGGATGAGGTCCCAAGTATGGGTTCTGTGGAAAGCCTAAAGTTCAATTGTCATGGCTTATTGTCATTCAGGATGTGCAACTGCTTCTCGGTATGACTGGGGCTCCCGGTGGGAGTGGAGAATGGCGAGAAAGGCCTGAAAAGCAAGGGAATAGGAGGTAGCTGTGGTGAGAGCAGATGAGTTCTACCTGTCAGGGCTATGGTTATAGCGAGCAGGCATGTGTTAAAGGCGAGCAGGGTTATGCCGAGGAGGAGCAGGATCCACATGCGAAGGGGCGGACGAAGCGTCAGAAGGAGCTGTATCATAAGGATCAGGGGCGGGATAGGAAGTTGTTGTGGAAGGAGAAACCTCGTCTGGATGGCTAGCTGGTAACGGGGTAGGAGGAGTAATGTGAGTCCTTGGACAAGTGGGTATAAGAGGAAGGAGAGGAAGGGTGGGTAGTGGAGCAGCATTGGTTAGTGTGGGAAGTATTGTTGGGTGGGGCGCGGAGGAAGAGAAGAACATCTCATGTTCAAGAAAGGATACATGACAAGATATGCGAATGCGACGAGTCACTGGGTCGTAGCAAAGATATCCTTTGTGGTGGCGACTGAGGCCCAAGTGAACACAACAAGCCGAGCGAGCAGAGAGTTTGGTGCGCTCAGGGGTAGGAAGGAGAATAAAGAAAGTGCACCCAAACGTACAGAGAGGTGTGTAGGTTGGTGGGCGTGAGTACAGTCACTTATAAGGAGTGACTTCAGAGATGGTCGAGGAGGGAGTGATGTTGATAAAGTGATCAGTGGTGAGGACAGCTTCAGCCCAGAGGGAATGGGGAGCAGAGGCAGAGATGAGAAGGGCACAAACAGTTTCGATGATGTGATGATGTTTCCGTTCGACGACCCCATTTTGTTCGTGGGTGTGCGGGCAGGACTGTTGATGGAGGGTGCCATGAGATTGGGTGAGGTCCCGCATTGTGGAGGAGAGAAATTCCTGAGCGCAGTCGGAACGAAAAATTTTAATGCGACGCCCGAACTGAGTGTGAATCATTGCGGTGAACGTGTGATACATTGTGGGTATTTCAGAGCGATGTCGAAGAAGATAAAATCAAACGCAGCGAGATAAGTCATCCATAAAACTGATATAGTAGAGATATCTAGAGTGAGAAGAAATCGGGGCCGGACCCCAAATGTCAGAATGAACTAAATCAGAGAGGGTGTTGTTTGAGAAGCACTGCTTGAAAATAGTAGAGCAGGGTGTTTTGCCAAATGATAGCCCGTACAAACAGAGAGGGGGGAGAGACACGACCCAAAGCTCCTGAGAGGATAATACTTAAGAGTCGGTCATCAGACAAATGACCTAAACGTCTGTGCTACAAGTCAGTATCAGAGGTAACAGAAAAAACAGAAAGTGGCGAAGATAAAGATGGTGGATCGTGAAGATACTCTATCTGATACAGGCCACCAGTCCTACGGCCCTATCCAATCATCTGAGCCGTCCGTGAATCCTGCACAACACAATCAGAGGAAGAAAATAAAACAGTAAGACCAAGATCACAAAGAGAGCTAACAAAAAATAAGGTTCATGTGTAGGCGAGGGGCATGATGGATGTTCGAGAGGGTAAGTCGACTAAAGGGAGCAGATGCCAGGGTGATCGAGCCAGACTGCATAATATGGACAGAACCCCCATCAACAGTGGTTACTGATAACTTCTTAAATGAAGTTATCTTTGCCTAATATTTCTACTTTATAATTACTAAAAAGGAGCATAAATGGTAATAAATATAATTAATTATTGTTTTAATAATTATGATACTAAGTTGGCCTTATTTCATGGTTTTTATGCAAGATTTATTGAAGAAATCAACTTGGAAAAGTAATGCAGAATTCTTATTTTCGGCCTGGACCAGTTACTGCAACATCCAATTCTTAAACTACAACATTCGTCTGTCCGAAATTTGAAATTTGAAATTTGGATTGCCGCCGTTTTTAATTATGGAAGGATGCATCTCTTCAGGAGGATGGACGTTTTTAATGTCAAAAACTGACTAAATGATTATTAATCATCATTATTTTCGGATCTAAGGAGGAGAGCGTCATCTAGGGTTTGAAGAAAACCTCCATTGGATAGCACCAACTAGAGGAAGAAGGAGGGCTTTGTGCAGATCAAAGAAGCGGCTTTAGGAAGAAATTCCAGCGGCGATTAAGCGTGAACCACCATGTTTTGTAAGATCTATTTCAATATTTTGAGTGATTCCTCCAACGCCATGAACTAAATCTTCCTTAATCTTGTATCATGAGAGTACTTGGTTGTGTTTGATGGATATTTTCTAGTTTATATTGTTGAAAATGTATTGTGAATGTTCTTTATCAATTTTATGATCTTTATTCTGAAATTTTTGGCCAAGATTTCATCTTTATGCTACGCTTCATAAATCGAGAGAGGAGTTGCGGTAGTATATCATAATTTTGATATAGCATTTGAAGAGAGAAAGAGATTTCCTCTTGGTTTTAGCAACTTAAGCTTTTGCTTTTTAAGCAGTTCTTATTTCACCCGAGGGGAAGTATAGAATTAGGGATTGCCGATATCGAGAGATACGTTTCTCTATTTTAAAGTCGTTGCAAGGTACTTTCACCACGCATTTTCACAACGACACATTCACTTATCCATCTCACCAACCTTGGAAATTATGATGCAAGATTATATCTCCAACTCGATAAGAAAAGTATTTCTCCTAAGATTTGTAGTAATTTTATTTAGAAGTCTTTATCTTTAATTTTAGTAGTTCAAGAAAATCACCAATTTTGTCTTACTTGGATTTAAGGAAAAGACCTAACTGGTATTTGCAAGCACTGAATTCATCACCTCCATGTGGAGACGATTTGTAACACCCCGAAACTCAAAAGAGAGACGGGTGGCATTTTTAAGCCAAGACGGGGTTTTGAAGCAGGTGACACGGGTCTCGACACGGGCGTGTCGGAGGCCGTGTCAGGGCGTGTTCGGCCACGGGTCGTGCGGTCGACGCTTTGGCGGTCGACGATCGTAGAAGGCTGGAACACGGCCTGGGACACGGGCGTGTCCCAGGGCGTGTCAGGCACACGGCATGTGACACGGGCGTGTCACATGGTCGTGTCCTCCTCGGTACATTTCTGGTCCTGTGCCATTTTTGGCACATGGGTAGTGACACGGGTGTCGACACGGGTGTGTCATCTGACACGGGTAGTGACACGGGCATGTCATCCGACACGGGTAGTGACACGGGTGTCGACATGGGCGTGTCATCCGACACGGGTAGTGACACGGGTGTCGACACGGGCGTGTCGGTGGCCGTGTCCTTCTCGGGTTGGGAAAGCTGGCCGATTGCACACGGGGGGGGGGGGGGGCGTGACACGGGTCCCGACACGGGCGTGTCACTGGTGACACGGGCATGTCGGAGGCCGTGTCGAATGTCGTGTGCTGGTTTTTGAGTCGGTCGAGACGGCGAATGGGTGACACGGCCAGGCATACGGCCGTGTTGCAACCCGTGTTCGGCGCAGATTTGGTATTTTCAGGCCCGATCAAGGCCGTTCGTTTCTTTGATTTGAGATCCGACGGCTGGGGGTTGTTTCCCCAGGGTTATACCCGGGAATAGGGTTTAGAAACCCTCATTTCTCTTGAGTGGTTCTCTTTCTAAAAGCTAGAGAGAGGAGAGAGCAAGGTGGAGGAAGAAGGGCTAGATCCGGTCGCCGGAGGAGATTCGGAGCTCCAAATCGCGAACTGTCTTCGGATCCACGGAGGCAAGGAGATTGCGGTGCTTTTCATCCGCATAGATTTTCATGGCGCCGCGGAAGAACGCAAGGGTAACGATTTCTCATCCTTGGGCATGTGAAGCCCTTTTTCCCTTTGCATAGGAAGCCCTCTCTCGCGAGTGAGCGAAGAGTTGGAGCGTTCCTTGGGATAGATATGTAAAGTCCCCCTTGTGTAGAGTCCGTATGCGAAAACGGACATAGGCATTGTGTGTGAAGCCTATCCGGACAAGTAGAGCTGGATCAGTGATGTTGCATTGCATATGAACCGGGAAAGACTCCGGGTGTTTGGGCGTTTTTCGAGTTTTCTACGTGGTAGATTGCAACAGGGAGCCTTGGAGATTAACTCCAAGGTGCACCCGGAAAACTGGGCAAAAACGAGTTTTGCCAACACGATGGTCGGGGAGACAACGTGAATATAACCGGGTTATGTGATTGTTGTGGTGGAAACGGGACTCGGTGAGTCTTGACCTGCGCATATGGCTTAAATTGTCGTTGCGGTGTGAGCACGGGTCAGGCGGAACCGTACCCGGTCTATGTCGTTCGGTAGGACCGTTGGCATGGATAAGGGTCTTCGGCGATTTATGGCTTAAATTGCCGTGACCAAGGACAGGAAGGCAAAATGCTCATATGGTTGGCCGTCCAAGAGGCGGTGGTGGAACAGGAACGTCTATGGCTTGAATTGACGTGACGTTGGTCGGTTCGCCGTGAATGTGCCCTGAGTGCATGGGGTGTGTGGCCGTGCGGGCCTACGCCTGTGATGAAGTGTGTTTACACTATTGTTGTTGCCTACTAATAAAGTGCAGGGAAAGAGCATCGCCACCCTAATTTTGGGGGCGGGATCGTTATAATTTGGTCAGCATAGCTGACCGTTATTTTTGTTTACCACCAGGCGATGGATTGTGGCTTGTAGGTGCTGCGGAGCCGAGCGGGAAATAGCGGGCTAAAGCCCTTGAAGCTGTGCCGGCCCTCGAAGGCCTAAATGTTTATGTTTTTCCCGTTTATCATTATGGTCTGCCTGCGTGCCGAGGTTTGGAAAACACTTTATTTAAAGCAAACTGTTGTAAGGCCTTAAGGCCCGTACTCGTGTATTGTACATTCCTATTTGGTTTGTGTAGTGGACATTCATGCGTGTGGCTGGGTTCTTTCCTTTCTTGTAACTTAATAATTGCTTCCGCTAGGTGTCGTGTAGGACGTTATGATTGGTTGATTGGTTTCAATGCGTAACCAACCGGTCTGTCCGTAGTATATGGCGTCGGGCCCCGGCCGGACCTACTACTATATGCTATCCGACGGATAGGGGTGTTACAAATTGATATCAGACTACTGGTTTCGGTCAAACTTAAATGAATTCGTGAGCAAATTCACTTTAAGGGGTGGTGAGCACATGTGTGCGTCATCGTTATAACATGAAAAGAACCCATGAATGTCCACTTAGGAATGAAAATACACATGTTTGAGGAACCTGCGTGTTCCTATAATTGCTGTTTGCAATAGTATTTGGTCGCTTATCGGTGTTTTGCACATTTATAGGTGACCAGAAGTGGTGCTGGGCCGTCAGAACGGCCAGGTTCTGAGGCAAGCAGTGCGCCAAGTGAAGCGCCTGCAACACCTCCGTCTGCCGAGACCATTAGATTGGTGGCAGAAGCTGTCTTGGCGATGATTAATGCGCAACCTGCAAGACAGGTGAAGCAGCCTTCTCCTGCGGAGGAGCAAGTGCCGCTCCAAGCGGCGGAGCCTAGAAGGGTTGAGCAGGTGGCGGTGGAGCCGGAGTTACCTCGGAGAGCAACTGAAAGACAGTTGAAGCATGTGATGGGCTTCCACCCACCGGTGTTCTCGGGAACGGGAACCCTGACCCAGGCTGAGGATTGGCTCTCAAGAGTCAATAGGGTGTTGACAGCAACATAAACGGAAGAGTGGCAGAAGACCACGATAGCGACGTTCCTTTTGGATGGGGACGCAAGGTTATGGTGGGAAGGCCTAGAGCTATACCAGTTGAGGGGAAGGCCGTTGGCCGAAGTTCCTATGGCGAAGTTTGCAAGATTGTTCATGGCTCGATACCTCCCCTCAGCGCAGAGAATCGCGTTGGAAAATGAGTTCCAAAAGTTGGTGCAAGGAGATAGCACTGTAGACGAGTACCTCCACGAGTTTACTCGGTTGGGGAGATATGCTAGCGCTACCTTTGCCGACGAGGAGCGAAAGACTAACCGCTTCTACGAAGGGTTAAGAGATGAGCTGAGGTTGCTACTGTCAGGGCCCATGACGCAGGGTTTCCTAACCTTGGTCAACTTGGCCCGGTCCTTGGAGAAGGACATGAGAAATGTGCAAGCTAAGAAGGAATCTGGCGGGAAGAAATCAGAGTTCAAAGCGCCGACTACGTCGAAGTCGGGCTATCGAAAATTCTTCAAGAAGACTAGGACGTCAGGTCCAGCTTCTTCTACAGGTGCCTCAGGGGCAACTACCAACCGAACCCCGGACGCTTATTTCACGTGTGGAAAGACGGGGCACTTTGCCCGCGATTGCTGTAGCGGACGCCCAAAATCCGAGAGGAAGCAAGGAGCTACTTACGAAGAGAAGGGCAAGGCGGTGGAGTCAACCGCGTCTCACTATGCTCCGACTCAGCCTAGAGTCTACAACTTGGGGCAGCAAGAGGCCATTAAACAAGCGGATGTGGTGACAGGTACGAGTTAATTTATAGCAAGTTAACTTAGATACTGTTGTTTATTGCTTGTTAGCCTAATATAGTTTGCATAGGCTTTGTTTTGATTAGCGATAGTCCGGCACGGGCACTGTTCGATACGGGAGCTTCACACTCCTTCTTGTCCGAAAATTTTATATTGCGCATCGGAGTCCCTTCTTCGATGGCGAAGGACAAGTTAGATGTGCTGCTACCGAATGGGTGCTCGATGCGGGAGGACAGAGTGTGCACCGTAAAGGTTCACATTGGGAGCCAAGAGTTTGACTTGCTAGCGTCATTGCTGCTGCTAGTAGAGTTCGACGTTATCTTTGGGATGGATTAGCTTTCGGAGCAGAAAGCTTGGATTGACTGTGACCGGAAGGAGGTCAAGCTGGGTGTTGGGCGGGGGACAATATTCGAGGGACTCAAGGGGTTGAGCAAGACGCTGATGTCTGCTCTTCAAGTGATAAAGGCAGTTCGTGCTGGTGCAGAGCTGTTCTTCGCAATAGTGGGGGTTGTGGAGCCAAAGTCCACGTTGGATAGCATCCCCGTGGTTTGTGAATACCCAGATGTGTTCCCAGATAGTCTTCCCGGGGCCCCACCGCAGCGAGAGATTGATTTCACCATCGAACTCGTACCGGGGGCCAAACCGGTGTCACGTGCTCCGTATAGGTTGGTGCCTAAGGAGATGGCAGAGTTGAAAGTTCAGCTAGAGGAGCTGATGGAGCAAGGTTATGTGCGTCCAAGCTCGCCGCCTTGGAGCGCACCGGTCCTCTTCGTTAAGAAGAAGGATGGGAGTATGCGGTTGTGTATCGACTACAGAGAGTTGAACAAGCTGACGGAGAAGAACAAGTACCTGATCCTGAGGATTGATGATCTGTTCGATCAGTTGGTTGGATCGTCGGTATATTCTAAGTTGGACTTGAAGTCGGGGTACTATCAGTTGAGGATAAGGGAATGTGATATCCCGAAGACGGCATTCAGCACAAGGTATGGGCATTTCGAGTTCACGGTCATGCCGTTTGGACTGACGAATGCGCCATCAGTGTTTATGGACTTGATGAATAGGACGTTCCGAGATTTCCTGGACCGCTTTGTGATCGTCTTTATTGACGATATATTGGTGTACTCGCAGTGCGAAGAAGATCACTTCAAGCACTTGCATCTGGTGTTGGAGACTTTGAGGAGGAATGAGCTTTATGCGAAATTCTCCAAGTGCGAGTTCTGGCTACCCTCAGTAGCGTTCCTTGGTCACATTGTTAGTGGGGAAGGTATAGCGGTGGATCTGGCGAAGACCGTTGCGATACGGGAGTGGCCTGTATTGTCTTCTGTCGCAGAAGTCCGTAGTTTTCTCGGGCTTGCCGAATATTACAGGCGCTTCGTAGAGAACTTCTCGCGGATAGCGCTACCTCTCACGAAGTTGACAAGGAAAGATCAGAGATTCTTGTGGACGCAGGAGTGCGTGCAAGCGTTTGAGGAGCTGAAGAGACGGTTGTCCACGGCGCCAGTGCTTAGTTCGCCGAGTGGGACCGAGGGCTTCGAGGTGTATAGTGACGCCTCGGGTAGTGGTTTGGGCTACGTGTTGTTGCAGCATGGGAGCGTGATAGCTTATGGATCGCGTCAGCTGAAAGTGCATGAAAGGAACTATCCGGTCCACGACTTGGAGTTGGCGGCCGTGATATTTGCACTTAAGCTGTGGAGGCACTACCTATACGGCGTAAGGGTCGATATATATACCGATCACAAGAGCCTGAAGTACCTATTGGATCAGAAGGATCTTAACATGAGGCAGAGGAGGTGGATGAAGTTCCTGGGGGACTACACCTTCAAGATTCATTATGTACCCGGGAAGGGCAATGCGGTTGCTGATGCGTTGAGTCGCAGGGCTCCCGCCCAAGCCAACTGGTTGTCAGTGCATGATGAGCGGCTGATACGGGAGTTGGAGGAGCTTGAGATCTGTTGCGTTGACAAGCAGACGAGCGCCAAAGCAATGTTGAACTGGACAGAGGTCCAGTATGACCTGGCTGATCGGGTTCGGCAGGCATTGGAGTTAGATGACTCCATGAAGGAGCTTATGGAGGCAGCGTCGGATGGGTCAAATTCCCAGTTTTCAGTGGAAGATGGGTTGCTAAGGAAGGATCATCGGTTGTGCGTCCCAAGCGGGAGTAACCTACGGGCGGAGTTGATGTACGAGGCTCATCATACCAAGTACTCGATCCACCCAGGGAGCACAAAGATGTACCGTGACCTCAAGAAGCTGTTTTGGTGGCCGGGGCTTAAGAAAGATGTGGCGTTGTTTGTGGCTAAGTGCCAAACGTGCGCCTTGGTGAAGGCAGAGTGCCAAAAGCCAGGAGGATTTCTGAAGTCCTTGCCTATACCGGAGTGGAAGTTCGACGACATATCTATGGACTTTGTGCATGGGTTGCCAAGATCGCAGAAAGGGAACGACGGCATCTGGGTGATCGTAGATCGGTTAACTAAAGTGTCGCATTTCATTCCGCATAGGAAAGACGACTCGGTGGAGAAGTTGGCAAAGCTATATGTGGACAATATAGTTAGACTGCATGGTGTGCCTCGCAGCATTGTGAGTGATCGCGATGGGCGTTTCACGTCCAATGATTGGAGGTTGGTGCAGCAGATGCTGGGGACAAAGTTGAAGTTCAGCACAGCCTTCCATCCGCAGACGGATGGGCAGACTGAGAGAGTCAATAGAACGATGGAGGACATGCTCCGCATGTGTGTCATAGACTTCGGGAAGCATTGGGAGGACCACCTGTATTTGGTGGAGTTTGCGTACAACAATGGCTACCAAGCGAGTATACAAATGGCACCCTTCGAGGCCCTGTATGGTAGGAAGTGTCGAACGCCGTTATCGTGGCTTGAAACGGGTGAGGCAAGGTTGTACAAGAAGCAGGAGGTGGAAAATGCTACTTCTTTGGTGCGGATCATTCGAGAGCGTTTGCTGATCGCTCAGGATAGGCAAGCTAAGTACTACAATGCCAAGCATCGGAATGTGGAGTTCGCGGTGGGCGATTGGGTGTACTTGAAAGTAAAGCCGTTCAAGGGTGTTTCGCGGGTGAGACGCTTGAAGAAGCTGAGCCCAAGATACCTTGGACCCTTTGAGATTCTGGAGCGGGTCGGCGAAGCAGCTTATCGTTTGAAGTTATCGGTAGAGTTGAGTGGACTACACGATGTGTTCCACATCTCTGTATTGCGGAAGGCGGTGCAAGAGCCTTCGCAGGTGATCGCAATTGATCAAGTACCGGTGGACGAAGGGTTGACGACTAGGGTCAAGCCCGTTCGTATTGAAGACTCCGAATTTAAGCGACTTCGTAACAAGGAGATCCGAATGGTCAAGGTCCGTTGGGACAATTGCGGTCGTGAGGAGCTCTCTTGGGAACGGGAGCAGACCATGCTGGAGGAGTACCCAGAGTTATTTCGCTCAGGTACCGCTCTTGGTTTTATGTTTACTTTCCTTTAGTAATTTCGTGGGCGAAATTCTTTTAAGGGGGAGAGAGTTGTAATACCTCGAAACTCAAAAGAGAGACGTGTGGCATTTTTAAGCCAAGACGGGGTTTTGAAGCAGGTGACACGGCTCTCGACACGGGC
The DNA here is from genome assembly GCA_039513925.1 of Platanthera zijinensis. Classification (NCBI taxonomy): domain Eukaryota; kingdom Viridiplantae; phylum Streptophyta; class Magnoliopsida; order Asparagales; family Orchidaceae; genus Platanthera; species Platanthera zijinensis. The sequence goes on along the minus strand of CM077098.1, from coordinate 108,557,193 downwards.
GTGTCGGAGGCCGTGTCAGGGCGTGTTCGACCACGGGTCGTGCGGTCGACGCTTTGGCGGTCGACGATCGTAGAAGGCTGGAACACGGCCTGGGACACGGGCGTGTCCCAGGGCGTGTCAGGCACACGGCATGTGACACGGGCGTGTCACATGGTCGTGTCCTCCTCGGTACATTTCTGGTCCTGTGCCATTTTTGGCACACGGGTAGTGACACGGGTGTCGATACGGGTGTTTCATCCGACACGTGTCATCCGACACGGGTAGTGACACGGGTGTCGACACGGGTGTGTCATCCGACACGGGTAGTGACACGGGTGTCGACACGGGCGTGTCGGTGGCCGTGTCCTTCTCGGGTTGGGAAAGCTGGCCGATTGCACACGGGGGGGGGGGGGGGGGGGGGGGGGGGGGGTGGGGGGGGGGGGGGGAGGGGGGCGTGACACGTGTCCCTACACGGGCGTGTCACAGGTGACACGGGCGTGTCGAATGCAACCCGTGTTCGGTGCAGATTTGGTATTTTCAGGCCCGATCAAGGCCGGTCGTTTCTTTGATTTGAGATCCGATGGCTGGGGGTTGTTTCCCCAGGGTTATACCCGGGAATAGGGTTTAGAAACCCTCATTTCTCTTGAGTGGTTCTCTTTCTAAAAGCTAGAGAGAGGAGAGAGCAAGGAGGAGGAAGAAGGGCTAGATCCAGTCGCTGGAGGAGATTCGGAGCTCCAAATCGCGAACCGTCTTCGGATCCGCGGAGGCAAGGAGATTGCGGTGCTTTTCATCCGCATAGATTTTCATGGCGCCGCGGAAGAACGCAAGGGTAACGATTTCTCATCCTTGGGCATGTGAAGCCCTTTTTTCCTTTGCATAGGAAGCCCTCTCTCGCGAGTGAGCGAAGAGTTGGAGCGTTCCTTAGGGTAGATATGTAAAGTCCCCCTTGTGTAGATTCCGTATGCGAAAACGGACATAGGCATTGTGTGTGAAGCCTATCCGGACAAGTAGAGCTGGATCGGTGATGTTGCATTGCATATGAACCGGGAAAGACTCCGGGTGTTTGGGCGTTTTTCGGGTTTTCTACGTGGTAGATTGCAACAGGGAGCCTTGGAGATTAACTCCAAGGTGCACCCGGAAAACTGGGCAAAAATGAGTTTTGCCAACACGATGGCCGGGGAGCCAACGTGAACATAATCGGGTTATGTGATTGTTGTGGTGGAAACGGGACTCGGTGAGTCTTGACCTGCGCATATGGCTTAAATTGTCGTTGCGGTGTGAGCACGGGTCAGGCGGAACCGTACCCGGTCTATGTCGTTCGGTAGGATCGTTGGCATGGATGAGGGTCTTCGGCGGTCTATGGCTTAAATTGTCGTGACCAAGGCCAGGAAGGCAAAATGCTCATATGGTTGGCCGTCCAAGAGGCGGTGGTGGAACGGGAACGTCTATGGCTTGAATTGACGTGACGTTGGTCGGTTCGCCGTGAATATGCCCTGAGTGCATGGGGTGTGTGGCCGTGCGGGCCTACGCCTGTGATGAAGTGTGTTTACACTATTGTTGTTGCCTACTAATAAAGTGTAGGGAAAGAGCATCGCCGCCCTGATTTTGGGGGCGGGATCGTTATAATTTGGTCAGCATAGCTGACCGTTATTTTTGTTTACCACCGGGCGGTGGATTGTGGCTTGCAGGTGCTGCGGAACCGAGCGGAAAATAGCGGGCTAAAGCCCTTGAAGCTGTGCCGGCCCTCGAAGGCCTAAATGTTTATGTTTTTCCCGTTTATCATGTATGGCTGGCCTGCGTGCCGAGGTTTGGAAAACACTTTATTTAAAGCAAACTGTTGTAAGGCCTTAAGGCCCGTACTCGTGTATTGTACATTCCTATTTGGTTTGTGTAGTGGACATTCATGCGTGTGGCTGGGTTCTTTCCTTTCTTGCAACTTAATAATTGCTTCCGCTAGGTGTTGTGTAGGACGTTATGATTGGTTGATTGGTTTCAACGTGTAACCAACCAGTCTGTCCGTAGTATATGACGTCGGGCCCCGGCCGGACCTACTGCTATATGCTATCCGACGGATAGGGGTGTTACACGATTCATACTAACTTTTTATTACTTGACACGACCCGTGCACTTGCGTTTAAATACGTAGACAATTTTGGGCGTATCAGTTACCTGAAGGTGAGTGGGGTTTTTGGTACAGTTGGTGAGGGTTCTTAAATCGTGGGTAAGGTGGCAGGAGTTCCCAGAGTCAAAGTACTAAGGCGCAGTTGGTGGAACCCGAAAAAAAGTAGTACTAGAAGCGACAGACAGGTTGTGGGCTGCAGAGGTGGCGGGTTGAAGTAGTGACGACTGAAGAAGTAACTCCTCGAGATGTAGTCGATTTGCAGCAGCAGCAGGGACGGGATGAGGGCTTGGGCCACGACCACGTCCCCGACCACGGCTGTTACGACGGTTGTCATGATGGTTGTGCGCATCAGGGCGTGTGGGACGAGTGGGGCATTTGAACTTCATATAGCCTTCCTTTTTACAATAGTTGCATGCAATAGTGTCGTTGTGTGGTTGAATTGCAAGAGCAGTATCAATCCCAGGAGTTTTTGGAAGGTCCACTGGAGGACGAAGGCGAGTCTCTTCATCAAGGAGGGCAATCAGGGATTCATCCAAGCTAGGAAGAGGAACCCGATAAAGGAGCTGGGCTGCAAGAAGAGCAAACTCGGGTCGTAGGGTAGCGAGGAACTGGTGGAGATGGCCCTCAGAGAGATGTCGCTGAAACTCCAAGGAACGAGGACAACCGCAGGGTAGAGGGATCATGGAGTCCAATTCATGCCAGGAGGCATGGGCGGACCCAGTACTAGACATGCTCGGGCAAGTGCCCGAGCGTCTTTTTCGCGTTATAGCCCTAGGCATCGCCTTTCCTTCTTTCGTGTGAGCGCCTGGATAGAAAAATTCGCCGTTTTCCTGCTTGTGTCCCACGACAAGTCACGGCGTCGGCGAGAGTCACGAAACCCCTTCTGCGGAGTGCGTCTGATGATGAAATTAGCATCTCCTTCCGAGTTCCAGGTTTGTATTTTCTCTTTTTTCGCTTCATCCCTCATTCACTTATGGCGTCCGATCCGGCGGCGGCCCGTGACCCCATCCGTTCCTTTTCTGATTTCTGATTTTGATTTTAGAAGGGAAAACTGAGAAGCTTCTTTGGTTTTTCAGATCAGGAGGCTCCGGTGGTGTAACTGGTGTTGACGTGTTGTAGTCTTCGGCTTTGAAGATCCACGACCGACACTCACTTCTCTAGTTTTTCAAATCTGGAGGCTCCTGCTTATGCCGATCTCAAGTACAGATAGGGAAAATTTTCAACTACTGTCTAGGAACATAGTTCAATCATTCAGCCACTCGACCATTCTGTCCATTCAGCCGCATACATTCAGGCATTGTTCCTTTGTTGCTCATTTACTTGTTTCTAGGCACGATCAGGATATGTGAAAGTTCCCTGATCAGCATTCATACAATTAAATTTTTGAGTGTCATGTCATTCGCACTAATAATTTCTTCTAGATCTTAAATTTTTGATGCATATGGTTCTTTTCCTAAATAATTTCTTTCGAATGTTTACTTCTCTTGTTCAGTGGTTCATATGATAAACATGATACCACTCTAGTGTTTTTTCAACATTAACAATTGCATTTATGCCAGCTCACTGAAACAAAAGAAGTTAATATTAAATTTGTTTTTCTAAAAGTTGGAAATCTAAAATTTTATCTCAGCATTGTAATTTATTTAGTTTTGTTTACATTTAATGCAGAGTAATTATTTGTGAAATGGATAAAATTTAGGGGCATATGATGCTAGAAAGTACTGAATGAAATACTGAATCAATTTGACATGTTTATCCTCTCATGGAACCAATATTTTGCCTATATTTTGGGCGGCCGAATAATAGAGTTGGGTTAAACATAACAATGAATCCTGGGACTCTATAGACATAAAGTTGGGCACACATTTAAATTTATAGTATACTCCAGGACTCACGGTAACTCTCCATAGCTTTCCTCATTTGAATATCTTCAGTAGTCGAAACAAAGCCGTAGCTGCACCTTAAGAAAACACCTCAGCTATTTCCTCCTCGACAGGCAAGTGAAACACCAATGTTGTTTCTTCCTTGTCTACCTCATCTATATACCTTTCCCCCAAAAGAAATCTAAACAATATTTTTGATGATGATTTGTACAATTTATTGTGCCCGGGCGGTGTAAAAGTCCTAGTTCCTCCCCTGCCAGAAGGTGCTCATCAAGGTGAAAAAATCCTAAATGGATCGCCCTACCTGTCGTGCAGACTGGGAGTCATAGATGAGACGATTACGTCGTGATCCACCATGGGGGACAAATTGATCCCAGAGATATTCCCACATACTGCGGGCTTAGTAGAGGCGGCTGATGGAGGTGAGGAGCGGACGAGCAATAGACCCCAGAATATAAGCCCAAATGGCCTGATCGCGACGTCGCCAAAGAGTGTCGTCATCTGGAGTGGTGGCGGTATCGGTGGTACTGGCAGAGCTGATAACAGTAGAGTTCGCAGTGAGAGAGCTTGTAGAGGTGGGGTGAGCACCGATGATGTGATCCCAGAGATCATGGGTAGAGAGAGTGGCTTCAATAGTAAGAGCCAAGTCCGACCAGTCGCTGGAGGTGGCTAGTTGGAAGGAAGTGGCCTTTCAGAGGAGGCGAGACCAATGGAGCGGCCATGATGCCGGAATGGCGAACTGGAGCCGTGTAGGGAGGCAACTCGCTGCTGGCTAGGACGCGGACTGATCAATATCTGGGCGGACTGGTGGCTAGCGGAGCAGGTCGCTGCGAGCTGAGCAGGTCATAACATGAAGAGGCTGTCTGACGAGCTGGCGGCAAGGTGCGGTTTGTCGGGCAAACTGAGCAGGTCGCGGGGGAAGAGGTGGTGGACTGAGCAGTACTTCCCACCCGCAAAAACAGCGAAACTAATGAGTGACATTAGTACGTTTATGCAAGGGAATGGGGAAACGTTGTATGACACATGGGAGCGGTTTAAAGAACTCTTACGAAAATGTCCTCACCATGGTTTGTAGATGCACCAATAAGTGTGGACGTTTTATAATGGCCTCCAGACATCTACAATGGTCCAAGTAGATGGTTCTGTAGGGGGATCTCTCATGAACAAGTACCCCGAGGACGCATACGCTATCCTTGAAGATTTGTCTTCAAATAATTATCAGTCGTTCGATCGATAGGCTCCTTCTTCTTCTGTAGGTGGTCTTTACCAAGTAGATCAGTTAACCTCGTTCGCCACACAAATGTCGGCGCAATTCAACGTTATGAATAAGAGATTAGATGCCTTGACCCTAAATCAAGCCCAAATACACCCTCAGGTTATTAACATGGTCGCCCCTTCGATTTCCATGAATCCATCTCTTACAGTAGAGCAACTTGTTGGTCATAACGAGGAAATTAACTACATAGGGAGACAACCGAGGTATAACAATAACAATCATCATCACAATTATAATAACAACAACACATTTTCTAATCAGTATAATCTCGAAGTGTGAAATCACCAAAACTTCTCGTGGAAGAATGACACCGGTTTGGCACACCCACCTGGATTTAGTTCAAACCCACACCCGAATCCACCTCATAACAACAACTATAATCAACAAGGAGCTTCAAGAAAATACTCTGAAGAGGTGATTGTAGAATCAATCCAAAAGAGTGACGCTCGCATTCTTAGTCTAGAGGGTTCCTTGATGGTAATCGAAACGCAGTTAGGACAAATTGCGAGTGCTCTAAACCTGAGACCCCAAGGAACACTCCCATCGGACACCGTTACAAATCCAAAGGGAGACAATCCACATTGTAAGGCGGTCACTTTGAGGAGTGGAAAGGAGTTGGTGGGAGCACCGGAGAAAGGAAAATCTGTGATGAATAATGAAGGAAACGAGTTGGAGGAGGTTAGTCCTAAGATGTCTAGTGAGGAGTTGATACAAGGCGAGAATGCTAGCGAAGGAGTGGAGGTGTTAGGAGAAAAGGAACATGAGTCGACCGTTGAAAATTCAAAAAAGAAGAGTAGTGTGATAGTCTATCCACCACCACCATTCCCTCAATGGTTAAGGAAAAGTAAATTAGACCACAAATTCCAAAAGCTTATGGAGATATTTAAGAAATTACAAATCAATGTACCTTTCACGGAAGCGTTGGAACAGATGCCAAGCTACGTGAAATTCATGAAGGATATCCTATCAAAGAAAAGAAGATTTGGAACGAATGAGACGGTGTCACTCACTCAAGAGTGCAGCGCCATTCTCCAAAAAAGACTCTCACCCAAGTTGAAAGATCCGGGGAGCTTCACTATTCCATGTTCCAAAGGATACAAATTCGAGGGCAAGGCATTATGTGACCTAGGGGCGAGCATAAACTTAATGCCATTATCGATATATAGGAAGATGGGTTTGGGAGAAATCTCCAAGAATTCCATAACCTTGCAGTTGGTCGATAGGACCCTAGCGTTTCCGAAGGGGATAGTTGAGGACGTGTTGGTAAAGGTGGACAAATTTATTTTCCCCGCGTAATACTAGATATGGAGGAGGATAGAGAGGTCCCCATTATCGTTGGAAGACCATTCTTAGCAACTGGGAGAACCTTGATTGACGTTCAAAAAGGTGAATTGACTATAAGGGTGAATGATGAGCATGTAATGTTTAACCTTCTAAAGGCAATGAGATTTTCCCATAGAGAGGAAGATAATATGGAAGAAGTGCATAGTATATCGGTTTTTGAGTTTAATGCCAAGAGTAAGTTTGAGAATCAAAATTAAATCCTAAACCGATTTCTGACTCATGATGAGTTAACTGATGATGATGATGAAACTCTTGACTGTTTACAAGTTTTTGAAAAGAAAGCCACTATGCTCAGGAAATCGGAACCACTTGAGATGTCGGATAAGTCTTTAGCGGTCAAACCTTCTATCCTTGATCCACCGACACTGGAATTAAAGCCTCTACCCGAACATCTTACTTATGAGTATCTAGGAGAGAATAACACTCTACCGGTCATTGTCAACTCAAAATTACACCCTAATCAACATCAAAAACTGATTGAACTACTAAAGCAATATAAGTTGGCTATAGGGTGGACTATCGCTGATATTCGAGGCATAAGTCCATCATTGTGCTTGCACAAGATTCTTCTAGAAGAATCTTGTACAGGATCTATAGAGCCCCAACGTCGCTTGAACCCACCAATGAAAGAGGTGGTGAAGAAAGAGATTATTAAATGGTTAGATACCGGTATAATATACCCCATTTCGGATAGCCCTTGGGTATCACCGGTGTAGTGTGTGAGATGATTTCTACTAGAACGATCACCGGGTGGCGAATCTGTATGGATTATCAGAAGCTTAATAAGGCCACGAGAAAAGACCATTTTCCCTTACCCTTCGTTGATCAAGTCTTAGATAAATTAACGGGGAATGATTTTTTCTGTTTTTTAGATGGATACTCAGGCTACAATCAGATCACTGTAGACCCGAAAGATCAGGAAAAGACGACCTTTACTTGTCCTTATGGAACCTTTGCGTTTTGGAGGATGCCCTTCGGTCTGTGTAATGCCCCGTTTACATTCTAACGATGCATGATCGCAATATTTTTTGATATTATATGGAACACAACATTGAGATCTTTATGGATGACTTTTCCATCTTTGGAAAAACATTTGAAGAATGTTTAGAGTGCTTGGAGAAAGTCCTAGTTAGGTGCGTAGAAACTAACCTTGTGCTTAACTGGGAAAAATATCATTTCATGGTTAGGGAAGGAATAGTACTTGGACACCATGTGTCTAGGAATGGCCTAGGAGTGGACAGGGCTAAAATTGATGTAATTGAAAAGCTACCACCACCTAAAAACGTTAAAATGTTGCGAAGTTTCCTAGGGCATGTTGGGTTCTATAGGAGATTTATTAAAGACTTTGCGAAGATAGCGAAACCGTTAAGTGGTCTTTTAGAAAAAGACGCAAAATTTCATTTCGACGACGCTTGTGTACTTGCCTTTGACGAATTAAAGAATAGGTTAATCTCAGCTCCTATTGTGGTGACTCCCAATTAGGAAGAACAATTTTTGTTGATGTGTGACGCGAGTGATTATGCGGTGGGAGTAGTCTTGGGGCAGGTGAGAGAGAAGGTCTTCCGCACCATAGCCTATGTTAGCAAAACATTGGTGGACGCTCAAGTTAATTACACCACCACAGAAAAAGAGTTGCTAGCGGTAGTCTATGCGTTTGAGAAATATAGGTCATATCTCCTATGTACAAGGGTCATTGTTTACACGGATCATGCCGCAATTCATTATCTTATGGAAAAACGAGATGCGAAACCTCGACTGATCCGGTGGGTACTCTTATTGCAAGAGTTTGATGTGGAGATCAAAGATAGAAAAGGAATGGAAAATCCGGTTGCAGACCATCTATCCCGGATTGAGAACACTACCCAATCGGTACCTAATGCGATCTGATACGCCGGTAACGTATATATAAATTAACGCAAGTGTACGTGCCGGTTCAAGTAATATAAAGTGAGAAGTGATCGTTCCCTCGAGGAAGTAACTAACTTAATGCTTGCAAATACTAGCTTGACCTATTCTTTAAATTCAAGCAGGTTAATTATATCGATTTCTAGATGACAAAAGAAATACGTGTACTAATACGATTACGTAACTCTAACGGAGCGGAAAGGTGATTTAATCAATAAAGAGAAACAATCTTGTAAATTGGATTCCCAAGCCTAGTGTGATGAGTTTTTAAAGGAATTCTTTATGCAATACTTGACTACTACTTTGCAACGATTTGAAAGTGGAAATCTTTATCTCTCGATTTCAGAAATCCGTTTACCCCCCTCCGCTAGTTATCTCTAACTTAGGTAAGAAAAAGCATACAAAAAGTGCACAAATCAGTGTTGCTAATATGAAGAGGAAATCTCTTTCACTCTTGCAGTATTATACTGAGATCTATACCACACACACGTCACTCCTCTCTCGAATCTCGCAGCGTAGTATAAAAATGGAACTTGGTTAAAGATTCACGCAACTCCTCTCTCGAATCTCGCTGCGTGAAATGAAGCGTTCTACTCTAGATTATCGTAGCTCCTCTCTCGAATCTCGCCACGCAACTTAGAGAAGAAAATATAATCCAATATTCCTCATAAATTAAGCATAGATACAGTAAAAGTAGTTTCCAAGCAAAATAAAAGAGTGTTAAATCAAAACATCACAAACAAGATGACAAGTTACTACCAACATACAAGACTTATAGGTTTTAGTTCATGATGGCGGAAGAACACCACAAAATAGGAAAGATCTTACAGCACATGATGGTAAGAATTCAAAATAGTGCAGGAAAATGCTCTCCAATTTGTGTTTCAGCAACCCTTCTTCGAGATCCGGTTCTTGCCCTAGTTCCTTTTCTTCTTCTCCAAAGCAAAAATACTCTCCCTCCTTTCTAGAATGAATCCCCTTCTTCCAGCCCCTATTTCCCCCTTTTATTTCGTACCTCCTCTTGAAAAGATGCCTCCATTTAATTTGTAACCGCCGCAGGTTTCAAAAAATTCGAACTTGAAAATTCGAAAGTTGTTATAACAACTCAAAAAGTTGTTATAACAACTTTCCCACCACAGAAAACTGCATCATCATTCCTTCTACGAATTGAATTTTTCGGCGATTCTGATAAGAAAACATTGGAAAATGGTTAAATAAATCAAACATAAGTTAAATATGAATTTTAACATCTTTTTATACTCAATAAAACATCTTTTCACTATTTTTGCCAAATAAAATGGGCATCGATAACTTCATTTAAGAAGTTATCACGGTCGATGAGAAATTCCCTGATGAGTGGTTGTTGGCCATAGCTGAAAGCCCTGCACCTTGGTATGCGGACTTTGTAAACTATTTAGCAAACAATATTTTGCCATCTGAACTATCCTACCAACAAAAGAAGCGATTTTTATATCAGGTAAGGTCTTACATGTGGAATGATCCCTTATTGTTCAAGGTTGGTGCTGATGGAATTGTACGAAGATGCATCCCCGAGGAGGAGATGAGAGCGATATTAGAGAAATATCATAGCTCCCGCTACGGAGGTCATTTTAAGGGAACAAGGACGCAATGAAGGTGTTAGAGACTGGATTCTATTGGCCTAATTTATTCAGGGTGCCAATGTATTCGTGAAGCAATGTGATAGATGCCAACGAAGAGAGAATATACATAAGAACGATGGGATGCCCATGAATATAATGCTGGAAGTCGAACTATTTGATGTATGAGGTATAGACTTCATGGGACCGTTCGTGAACTCGAATGGTAATCTATTCATATTGGTTGTTGTGAACTACGTATCTAAGTGGGTGGAAGCAATCGCGACGCCCAGGAATGATGCGAAGGTAGTCCTTAACTTCTTAAGACACCATATATTCAGTCGATTCGGAATCCCGAGGGCAATCCTTAGTGACAACAGAAGTCATTTTTGCAATAATCAGTTCACCGCGTTACTAAACAAATTTGGGATAAATCATAAAGTCGCATTAGCATATCATCCCCAGACGAATGGGTTAGCGGAAGTATCCAATAGAGAGATTAAGAAAATTCTAGAAAAGACAGTGAGCTTCAACCATAGAGACTAGTCACAAAAGCTTGTTGATGTATTATGGGCATATCACACTGCCTTCAAAACCCCCATTGGGCTAACCCCATACCGAATGGTCTATGGAAAGTCTTGTCATCTACCTCTAGAATTAGAACACCGGGCATTTTGGGCAATCAAGAAAATTAATTACGATTTCCGTGACGCCGGTAAGAAGAGGCTTTTACAATTGAATGAACTAGAGGAGATTAGAATGCAATCGTATAAGAACTCGAGAATTTACAAAGAGCGCACGAAATAATGGCATGATCGACGCATGAAGGAGAAACACTTTGAGCCGGGACAGCTTATTCTTTAATTCAACTCTCGCTTGAAATTGTTCCCTAGAAAGCTCAAGTCACGATGGTCGGGTCCGTTCAAGGTTAAAATCGTGCACCCCTATGGAGTTGTGACTATTTTAAATGAGAATGATGGAACCGAATTCAAGGTAAATGGAGAGAGATTGAAGTCATATCTGGGAGGAGACATTGACCGAGTAGTGTCGCGTGTAGAGCTTGTCTAATTAGGAAAAGTCTTGCTGGGACTCATAAATCAGGCGCTTGATGGAAGGCAACCCATCAAATCTTAGTATTATAATATATATATTATATATATATATATATATATATATATATATATATTTGCATGTTTGAGTTTTGTTTTTAAGAAAAAAATCATCAGTTTTCATAATTTTAGTAGTTTTGTAGCTTTAAGATTGGAATGGAGGAAAGCTGCTGGATGGACATGAGATTCTAAAAAAAAAATCAGTCATTTTTTTTTTGAGAAACAGGATGTTGCAACAACGAAAAATGACGTTGTCATTTTTCGTTTGCTGCCTACTCAAGTAGAAATAGGCTAGGGAGTGAACCCGAAACCGGTTTGACTAAACCGCCGTTTCAACGGTTAAGTATTGCAACAACGAAAAATGAAGGTGCGATTTTTCATTTGCTGTCTGAATAGGCGGAAAAGGCGCACAGAGTGAACCGGCGCCCGGTTTGAGTAGACCGCCGGTTCAGCGATGTACTGCAACATTATAAAACGATGTTGTCATTTTCTATTTTTTGTCTTTATTGGCGGGATGGCGCCAGGGAGTGAACCGACGCCCGATTTGAGCGAACCGCCGCGGTCGGCCCAAGGAAACGCTTAAGTAAGATTTAAAATATCACGGTTAGGTTAATTAAGCGGGTTTAATCCTTCTTTAAATGGAATCGCATTAATTATACAAGTTTAATTAAATTAATATATAAGAGAAACCTTACCCTAAAATCTATCCCAGCCCGACTTCTTACATCCAGCACCGCCTAGGTCAGTGCATTCGTCGAGCGGGAGACGACATTCCATCGGGTGGCGATCTTCGACTCGCTGCTGCTGAGGCGGCGGGCGGCGGAAGGTAACAGCGACGCCATCCCCAAATTCGTCGGACGCCGACCACTAGTCAAGAGCCAAGAGAGGCTCCAGTGTGTGCAAACGCCATGAGAGAGCAGCGGCGGAAGACGACGGTGGATGCGCCGGAGAAGATTGCTAAGGGCTCGTCAGGTATACCTAATGCTTACGTATTTACTTCTAGAAGCTCCTTCATTTAGGGTGATGCTTAATAGAATGCATAATCTAGACAAATCGTTGAAGATGAAGAAACAGAGAAAGGAGAAATCGATCAATAGAAAAGGTGTAAAATTTCAAAACGAAGAGGCAGAGTTAAGGTTTAAGGAGTTGAGAACTACTTCATTCTTCTTAAAGAGAGGATTTAAAATGGACAAGAGGGCTTGGAACCTAGCTTATGCCAACCAGATCTGTGCCCTAAACTGGGAATATTTCTGCCTCCCAAGAACTGAAGCTGCTCTCTCCCTCATCTACGAGTTCTACGCAAATGCGATATCAACGGAGGAAGAGACGACCATAGTGAGAGGGAAGGAGGTAGTGTTTTCGGCAGAGCGAATTTTTGAGCTGTTTGCATTGGATGACCAAGATCAAGTTGATTACACTACGGTCATAACAAAGGTCACCCCACAGGAAATGGCAGAGGTAGTTTGCATCCCATCAGGACCGATATGGACCAACGTGGCATCCAAGTGCATGAAAGCAACTTGCTTAACTAGACAGGCCAAAGTTTGGCTCCTGTTCATCAATGCCACCATACTTCCAACAAAGCATCTCAACAACGTGCCTATCCACAAAGTTGTCATCCTATATTGTATACTCAAAGGCATACGGTTTAATGTGGCAAATGTCATCGCTTATAGGCTCAAGGAGAAGATACGGGAGAAGAACCCTAAACAACTATGGTTTCCTGTCCTTATCACGGATCTGTGTCGTACGGCTGGGGTGCCAGAAGAGGAAGATGATGCGATAAAGAAGTTGAAGGGTCACATCACAAAGGCAGTGGTGGAGGCCTGATAAAGGTTGCTAAGGATCCTCCCATGGTGGAGACCTCTAGGCACGAGATGACAAACATACATTGAGGTTTACTAGATGAGGGGTTTATATGCTATGATGGAGGAGATGCAAGAAGTTTTTGATCACATCTGATCAAGTGATTAGAGAAATGCAATCCTTTAAAAGAAGGCCTTACTTGAGAAAGCCAAGCTCCCTACTCCACCATCTAAGTTGACATGGCTTTTAGCCACGGTTTCTTTTGCCACGGGGAAAAATCGTGGCTAATAGTGAGTATTAGCTACGGTTTTATTCCGTGGCTAATACTGGACTTTTAGCCACGGTTTGCCTGAACCGTGGCTAAAAGTCTAGTATTAGCCACGGTTTGCCTGAACCGTGGTAAAAGGTCGTGGCATCATTTAGTCCCACACCGCCAAAACAAAATGAGATTTTTGGGTTTATAAGGAATTTATTTCAATTAGCCTTTGAAATAAATATGGCGGCGGCGGCGGCCGCCGGGGGGCGGCGGCGGCGGCCGGGCGGCGGCGGCGGCTGGGCGGCGGCGGCGGCGGCGGCGGCGGCCGGGCGGCGGCGGCGGCGGCGGCCTGAATTTTTTATGTTATGAGTGGCCTTTTAACCACGGCAATTAAACCGTGGCTAAAAGTCCACTATTAGCCACGGCAATGAACCGTGGCTAAAAGTCCAGTATTAGCCACGGTTTTGGACTTTTAGCCACGGTTTGGACTTTTATCCACGCTCGTATTGCCCACGCCTATTTTCCGTGGGCAGACCGTGGCTAAAAGTCTTTAGCCACGGTTTTGGACTTTTAGCCACGGCAATCTGCCGTGGCTAAAAGTCAGTTTTCTAGTAGTGTGACAAACCTATGGACATTGAGGTTTAGCTAGAAGATGGAGGGGTTTATCCCGATGCTATGATGGAGGAGATGCAATATATGAAGGCTTACTTGAGATGCCACCATCTGTATGTGCAGGAGTAATTTGATGATCAAAGAGCAATCCTTTAAATTATTTGAGAAAGCCAAGCTCCCTACTCCACCATCTAAGTTGACAATGAGGAAACAGTTTTGATAATGAAGGGTATTTGCTAAACTCCGACTGCATTCGTGTGGACCCTTGCATTCGTAGGAATGACGAGATGATGAGGAAATGAGATGATGAGAGATGAGCTGATGAGAAGGTGCTGACTGGAGATGATGGTGAGGATGGAGAGATGACGACGAGGAGATGATGAAGTGTGATGATGAAGAGAGTGATGAGGACAGGATGACGAGGTATTTTTGTTTTGGTGGGATGATAGTAAACTATATTGGATGGAGTTTGTAGAGTTGTCCTTTGGTGTATAAAGAACTGGGCTCACCGGGCACTGGGCGGTGGCCGGCCCGCACGAATTGCCAAAGACCGGGTCGGCCCGGTCCCGGGCCACCGCCCCTAGCCCAGGCCAGGACCTAGGCCCGGGCCCACTCCCAGATGGGCTACGTGTGGCACAATGCCCGGGCCCCCGACCCGGGCCGGGCAATGCCCGGTCACCGGGCTTAGCCTGGTCCTGGAAAAGCCTGGGCTAAGCCCGGACTTGCTGGAACCAACGACTCTTAGAGCTGTTGGTTGCTGCAACCTTGCTGGTGCGGACGCAGCATCTAGCTTGCTGCTATTGAGCAGCCAGCCACTTGGGCTGCTATTTGTTAGTGGCTATTTTTTTTTAAAATAAAAAAACCTATAACCCCCCCCCCCCCCCCCTCCTTTCTTCCTTTCACAATCACCCCCACCTCTCTCTCTCTCTCTATTCTCTCCATTTCTTGCGAACATGTCGTCAACGCAGGCGTCGTCTTCCTCATCCGTCGCTCACGAAGTGGTGGGAGCACAAGCGTACGGTACCCTTTTGGGAATATTTCGACTTAGTACAAGTCGGCGCGGAGCAAAAGGCGAGATGCAAACAGTGTTTCAAAATTACTTTTGACCGCTGGCAACTCGACACTCGCAAGACACGTTAAGTCTTGCGCAGCCAAACAAGCTCCTCCCGAGTCGACCCACCCAGGCGCAATTATCGGCATCGGGACAAATCTGGGACGTAGATCAAGGTCGGCAGGCGAGAGGCTGCAGTGAAGAACATCATCAGACGCGGGTTGTCGTTCAGCCACTACGACAACGAAAAAGAGACCGAGTACATTCATCAAGGGCTACAACCCAAATATCACCAAGTAAGTCGATCTTCTATTAGACGCGACGCGCTTAAATATTACTTAGAGGCAAAACAAAATTTAATAAATTTTTTTGAAAATTTTGAGGGTCGAGTGAGTTTAACGAGCGAGGTTTGGACAAATTGTATAAAATTAGGATTATCATATATGTCTATAACGTGTCACTGGGTCGATCCCGTTTCCTGGGATCTAAATAAAAGAATAATTTGTTTTGAAAGTTTCGAAGTACCGCACACCCGGTGAGGCGATTTATCAAATAATAATTTCAAAATGTTTGCGCGAATTTAAAATAAAAGATAAAATATGAGTATTTCTTTCGATAACGCCACAAATAATACCACCTCAATTGAATGGTTAAAACGTGATTTAAAAACCTATGTTAAACGGCGTTTTTTTTCATACTCGTTGCGCGTGTCACGTTTTAAATTTAGTAGTACAGGATAGTTTATTCTATATGGAATCATACATTAATAAAATACGTTTAATGTTACAATTTATTTATAGTTCTAAACAACGACGTCAAGATTTTAAAAAATTCGTAACCGGCCAAGGTCACAAATTTTTAAAACCTCTATTTGACATGTCAATTAGATGGAACTCTACATATTTAATGTTAAAACGAGCGATTCGACAAAAAAACACTATTAATGGAATTTTATACTTTGTTAGGTCAACATGAATTAACCGAGTCCGATTAAGCAATTTTAGAAAATTACATGGATTTGTTAGAAGTTTTTTATTTTTTTATACGCGACAAATAGTTTATCGGGCGTATATTATCCTACTAGCCCGCTAGTTATTGAAAATATTGTTAATTTCACAAAAATTAAATATTTTAAACAACACCGGATGGATCGAATTGATAAAAATAATGGAAAAAAAAATTTAAAATTATAGAGAAATCCCAGTTACGTTTTCATGCGCCGCCGCTTTGAATCCTCTTTTCGGCGTTGACGGCGTAGAAAATTTTATTGAAAAAATAAATAACAATATAGGCGTAGATCTAAGTGATTTAGATTTAGATAATCTGAGTCTTTTTAATTTTAACACTATTTTTACTGAATGTTATAATTATTACGATAATTTATATGGGTCGCGGCCCCGAGAAGATGTGTCGCAACCCAAAACATCTATTAGTTTTAAAAATAAAATGTTAGAGTTAGCCTCTAGGAAAAAAGCGCGCACAACATCTAGTAGTTTAAATGAATTAGGATTGTACACAAAAACACAATTTCGTGATTTTATGTCCACGGACGAATTAGAAAATTTCGATATTATAAAATGGTGGAAAGTTAAAGTAAATACCTATCCTATTATGGCTTATATGGCCCGAGATTTACTAACGATCCAAGCTAGCACGGTAGCTTCGGAGTCTGCTTTTTCTCTTAGTGGCAAAGTTTTAAACGAGCGGAGAAGTCGACTAAGCGAAGAATCACTCGAGATTTGCATATGCTACAAGGACCACCTGGACGCGATGAAGAGAAAGCAACATATTTCAGCGATCAAGGATAGCTCGTCGGACATGGAAGACGAGATGGACGCGATCAATTTAAACTAGGGCCACTAGGCAACTTTTTGTATTTTTTGATTTGTAATTTTTAATAATTTAGAATATCTGACATTTGTAATTTTTTAAAATTTAGAATTTCTTAAATTTCTGTATATGTACTTGTACAGTATAAATTTTACACATTCCTAAATTTGTATAATTTCATTACATTAATTATTATATAAAAAAATTTCAACGTTGTTGTGTTTTTTTTATTTTTTTTAATTTTATATAAAATTAAAAAAATAATAATAATAACCGGCCGGGCTAAGCCCGGGCCCAGCCCGGGCCGGCCTGGGGGCCTTACCAGCCCCCCTCCCGGGGGCATTGCCCTTCCCGGCCGGCCCCCGATTAATGATTAGGCTCGGCCCGGGCCCGGTTCGGAAAAGCCCGGGCCCTGCAGGCCCGGGCCAAGCCCGGGCCCGCCAGGCTTTATGTGCACCCCTATGTTGAACTATATTTTGGACTGTTTTTGTTTTTAGTTGAACTATATTTTTGGACCAATTATATTTTGCTGCCCTCATGTATAGTGAAACTTTTTATCGGTACATGAAAGTATTGTTTTTACATCGACACTCCTATATATGATTTTATGTGGTGTTTTGTTGATTGTGTAGAAGCATGATTTTGACGTAGATACATTAATATGTTATTATAGACGTGCTTATGTTCATGACTGATACACTCTGTGGCTTGACTATATTATTGGTTGGACTATTTTGTCACAGGTTATACTATTATAAGTATGTCTTATGAATGTTTATACTGATCTACGTCTCCAGTATGCTTGCTTCTATTATTCGATGAATAATTATCTTGATATAACCCTCATAGAACTTCTATTCTGTTGTGTCCTATGTCACTTCAAGTGCAGGTAATGCAATTGTGTTCACTAACGAAGCTCCTTACGCAAATTGAGAGGCACATTTTTGGAAGGGTTGGTTATCTTGCGAACATGTGGATCACTCTACACACATCTTCATTATTTTTTTCAGGGGAGTTATTTACTTTCAACTGTTTTATTCCTGATTTCTGTATGCTCATTTGATAAAGTCATTAATCCCTGCAATGCTTTGAGTGTGGAGGGATCTAGTATTTTCATACCTAGTGCTCCAAAAGTAGAGTTGTTAGGGCTTAGCAACGCTTTAAGTGTGGAGGGGTATATCCCTTACACACTGGGTAAGAGCTACTTTGATCATGAATTCATTGATACTAACTAGTGCTCTTGATTAAATCTATGAGCTACTCTAGATTTAGCTGATGATTGGTAGGGTGTGTCAATCTTAAGAACCCAACAAAAGATTTTGAAGTTAGAAAGATGTTAGTTCGACCGAGCTCATTTAAGGAAATGTTTTCGTGCACTAAAATTTTTGTGTACTTCCATTACATGCTTTCCTACATTTTCCTCCAAATCCAATGGGGAGTGGTGAGTAAGAGCAAAGTAAATGATTTACACCAAAACATGAGGATAGTTAGATTGTCCTTGTTGATCATTCACGCCATTAATTGAGCTTGAACCATTTGATACACATCATTTCATGACTAAATCCCATATGTCCCCACTGGTTATGTCTTAAGAAGTAGTCTATTGTGAGTGTTGCAAATAACATAAAACTTTCATAGTGATATGCGGCCTGAATATATGTACACATACTTAGAATGATCCCAACTATGATAAAAAAGGGGATAAACAAAAGAAAAGTCATAGTGATATGTGGCCCGAGTATGTGAATGCATACTTGGAATGATCCCAACTATGATGATATAAAAAAATGGAAAAGAAGAAATATCATAGTGACATGTGGCCTAGGTATGTGCATTTATATTTGGAAAGATCCCTACTATGAGTAGTCTTAGAAAAATGTGACAAACACCACAATATGGTGATTCTTTAAGATTATTAACTAGGGAGCTCCATCCCATTATCAACGTATTCCTAAACACCGAGCCAAGCTTGAACATATCCAAGTTTCATTGGAATTACTAACTCATATGGAGGCGAAATCAATTGCTTAGCATATGCTTTTCATTACCTGTAGATGAGGGGGGTTCAAAAAGAAGGATTGCATGAAAGTACATTATTTGTTTTCAGAAAACCAAACATCACACTAGGATGTTTATTTGAGCTCTAATCCACCATCTAACTAATGGATTTGTGAATGGTTGGATTTCCATTGATTGCTAAACCTATCATTTTAGTAAAACAAACCTTTTGAGTATGTCTCGATTATTTGGTTTGGCAAGACAAACAAAAATCTAAAGTATCATTGAAACATGCACTGCATATTGTCCTTTACTCAGGTTATTGTTGTGAACTTGTCCTTGCTAGGGACTAACAAGAATTAAAGTGTGGAGGTGTGATAACTTCTCAAATGAAGTTATCTTTGCCTAATATTTCTACTTCATAATTACTAAAAAGGAGCATAAATGGTAATAAATATAATTAATTATTGTTTTAATAATTATGCTACTAAGTTGGCCTTATTTCATAGTTTTTATGCAAGATTTGTTGAGGAAATCAACTTGGAAGAGTAATGCAGAATTCTTATTTTCGGCCTGGGCCAGTTACTGCAACATCCAATTCTGAAACTGCAACATTCGTCTATCCAAAATTTGAAATTTGAAATTTTGATTGCCGCCGTTTTTAATTATGGAAGGATGCATCTCTTCAGGAGGATGGACGTTTTTAATGCCAAAAACCTACTAAATGATTATTAATCATCATTATTTTCGGATCTAAGGAGGAGAGCACCATCTAGGATTTGAAGAAAACCTCCATTGGAGAGCACCGGCTAGAGGAAGAAGGAGATCTTCGTGCAGATCAAAGAAGCGACTTTAGGAAGAGATTCCAGTGGCGATTAAGCGTGAACCACCATGTTTTGTAAGATCTATGTCAACATTTTAAGTGATTCCTCCAACGCCATGAACTAAATCTTCCTTAATCTTGTATCATGAGAGTACTTGGTTGTGTTTGATGGATATTTTCTAGTTTATATTGTTGAAAGTGTATTGTGAATGTTCTTTATCAATTTTATGATCTTTATTCTTAAATTTTTGGCCAAGATTTCATCTTTATGCTACGCTTCATAAATCGAGAGAGTTGTTGTAGTATATCATAATTTTGATATAGCATTTGAAGAGAGAAAGAGATTTCCTCTTGGTGTTAGTAACTTAGGTTTTTGCTCTTTAAGTGGTTCTTATTTCACCTAAGGGGAAGTATAGAATTAGAGATTGCCGATATCGAGAGATACGGTTCTCTATTTTAAGGTCGTTGCAAGGTACTTTCACCACACATTTTCACAACGACACATTCACTTATCCATCTCACCAACCTTGGAAATTATGATGCAAGATTATATCTCCAACTCGATAAGAAAAGTATTTCTCCTAAGATTCGTAATAATTTCATTTGGAAGTCTTTATTTTTAATTTTAGTAGTTCAAGAAAATCACCAATTTTGTCTTACTTGGATTTAAGGAAAAGGCCTAACTGGTATTTGCAAGCACTGAATTCATCACCTCCCTGTGGAGACGATTCATACTCACTTTTTATTACTTGACACGACACGTGCACTTACGTTGAAACATAGACAATTTTGGGCGTATCAGTTACCTGAAGGTGAGTGGGGTTTTTGGTACAGTTGGTGAGGGTGCTTGAATCATGGGTAAGGTGGTAGGAGTTCCCAGAGTCAAAGTACCAAGGCGCGGTTGGTGGAACCCGAAAAATAGTAGTACTAGAAGCGACGGACGGGTTGTGGGCTGCAGAGGTGGCGGGTTGAAGTAGTGACGATTGAAGAAGTAACTCCTCGAGACGTAGTCGATTTGCAGTAGCAGCGGTGGGATGAGGGCTTGGGCCACGACCACATCCCCGACTACGGCTGTTATGATGATTGTCATGATGGCTGTGTGCATCAGGGCGTGTGGGACGAGTGGGGCATTTGAACTTCATGTAGCCCGCCTTTTTACAGTAGTTGCATGCAATAGTGTCGTTGTGTGGTTGAATTGCAAGAGCAGTATCAATCCAGGAGTTTTTGGAAGGTCCACTGGAGGACGAAGGCGAGTCTCTTCATCAAGGAGGGCAATCAGGGCTTCATCCAAGCTAGGAAGAGGAACCCGATAAAGGAGCTGGGCTGCTAGAAGAGCAAACTCGGGTCGTAGGGCAGCGAGGAACTGGTGGAGATGGACCTCAGAGAGATGTCGCTGAAACTCCAAGGAACGAGGACAACTGCAGGGTAGAGGGATCATGGATTCCAATTCATGCCAGAAGGCATGGGTGGACCCAGTACTAGACACGCTCGGGCAAGTGCCCGAGCGTCTTTTTCGCGTTATAGCCCTAGGCATCGCCTTTCCTTCTTTCGTGTGAGCGCTTGGAGAGAAAAATTCGCCGTTTTCCTGCTTGTGCCCCACGACGAGTCACGACGTCAGCGAGAGTCACAAAACCCCTTCTGCGGAGTGTGTCTGATGATGACATTAGCATCTCCTTCCGAGTTCCAGGTTTGTATTTTCTCTTTTTTCGCTTCATCCCTCAGATGACATTGTTGGTACCCTAGTTTGATTTGAGTTTAGTCTTCTCCTTTTGTCCCTTGACCCAATAAATATCTATGGTGAATGGTTAGTGGTCTAGCTGTAGAGTCCTCACTTTTCCAGATGAAGAATTTGGTTAAGTAGTTTGTTCGTTCGACTATGGTCGAACGCCGTTCGACTATCGTCGACTAACTGTTCGACGATCGTCTATCAGTTGCTCGACGTTCTGTCTGTGTGGATAGTTCGACTATCTGTTGATAGTTCGACTATCTGTGTGCTGTGATAGTTCGACTATCTGTTGATAGTTCGACTATCTGTTTGTTTGATAGTTCGACTATCTGCTTGGATAGTTCAACTATCTGATGGCTCGAATATCTGTTTGATAGGTCGACTATCTGCGTTGTTTGATAGCTCGACTATCTGTTGATAGGTCGACTATCTGCTTTCTTCTGATAGTTCGACTATCTGTTGATAGGTCGACTATCTGTTTTCCCTTGGTAGTTCGACTATCTGCCTTGATAGTTCAACTATCTGATAGCTCGACTATCTGTTGATAGTTCGACTATCTGTCGTTCTTTGATAGTTCGACTATCTGTTGATAGTTCGACTATCTGTTTCGCCTTGATAGTTCGACTATCTGTTGATAGGTCGACTATCTGATAGTTCGACTATCTTCTGATAGTTCGACTATCTGTTGTGATAGTTCGACTATCTGGATCGTTCGACTATCTGTCCGATAGTTCGACGATCTTCGTTCTTCGGTCGACGATCTCCGAGGGTCGTTCGACGTTTTCTGTTTGCCTTTATATTTTGTTTTTATTTATTGTATTTAAATATTAATATATTATCTGGCATTTTATTTCAGTTGTTTTATGATAATATTTCCAGGCAATATCTGCTCCATCTCTTTTGCCTGAGTAAAATCTTTTCAGATAAAGTTGTTTGTCTTATTAGTTGACAGTGTATTTTACTTTATCTGCTGTCAGTCCTTTATAGCCGTTAGACTGAAAAGTCTTCCTTCTGCTATAAAGAGTTTGTCTCTGATGTGACTTTATTTAGTACCTGTATTATCAGATTGCTTCTTGCAGCTTCCTTAAAAAAGTTTTATCCCTTTTATAGAATATTTTGCTGCAGAGTTTGTTTGTCTGTGTGATATTTGCAGCCCAGGTTTCAAGTTTCAAAAGAAGACAAACAATTCAAATTGAAAAGAGCCGTTGCTTGTTGCTGCTATAAAAGGAATCCTTTGGAGAAGGATTTCAGCTAGCTAACCAGTAACTCTAAGAGATATTCAGTTAGCATTCAAGCTTTCATCAAGACCAAGTTGAACTGCTCTCAGCAATATTCATTCAACTGAGAAGTGTTAAGCTCTTCTGCTCTTCCTCAACCTGAGTTCTTCTGCTTCCAGGAAGTTCAGACTCAGAGTTCTTTTGAAGAAGAAGAAGAAGAAGATAGCTGCTAGAAGATTTCTATTTTATATTTTATATATCTTCTTGTAGTTTTTCCTTCAGTTTTTACTGAAGAGTTTCTGCACTGAAGCAAGACTTCACCTGGACATTCTTTGAGCCAGGAGGCCTTGATTCCTTGAGCTTTCTAGCTCAGTGCAAGTCTTTGTGCTTCTCTAATCTATTGTAAAATAGAGAAGACATCTTAACCTTCTTTCCCCCTCCTGTACAGGGTTATTACTCCCTTCAAAAGTATCCCTTGGTGGCAGGGCACCTGATCAAAAACCTGTGTTGGTTTTTAGACACCTGATCAAAAGTCTAAAGGGTTTCTAGATCTACCTGAAGCAGATCTTGTGGTGACAGGGCACCTGATCAAAAACCTATAGTGGATTCCTACCTTGTTGGTAGAAGAGTGGACGTACCCAAGTTGTTTGGGGAACCACTATAAATTCCTTGTGTCGTCTGACTTGCTTAATTTAATTCCTGCATTATGGCTGTGATTAGATATAACTAGGTTTGCTAGTTGCTGATTAGGTTTTCCAAACCTTAACTGTAATTACAGTTAGCTTGAGTTTGTGCACAACACTTGTGTTAGGCTTTAGGGTTATTTCTATATCTATAATCTTTTCATTCCGCATTTCACTCCAAGGGAGTTGGATAAACTATTAAGTTTTGTCTAGTGCAAAATTTGATAACTCTATTCACCCCCCTCTAGAGTAGTATCTACCCCTTCACTTTCACGTCTGATGATGACATTAGCATCTCCTTCCGAGTTCCAGGTTTGTATTTTCTCTTTTTTCGCTTCATCCCTCATTCACTTGTGGCGTACGATCCGGGGGCGGCCCGTGACCCCATCCGTTCCTTTTCTGATTTCCGATTTTGATTTCAGAAGGGAAAACTGAGAAGCTTCTTTGGTTTTTCAGATCAGGAGGCTCCGACGGTGTAACTGGTGTTGACGTGTTGTATTCTTCGGCTTTGAAGATCCACGACCGGCACTCGCTGCTCTGGTTTTTCAAATCTGGAGGCTCCTGCTTATGCCGATCTCAAGTACAGATAGGGAAAATTTTCAACTACTGTCTAGGAACATAGTTCAATCATTCAGCCACTCGCCAATTCTGTCCATTCATCCACATACATTCAGGTATTGTTCCTTTGTTGCTCATTTACTTGCTTCTAGGCACGATCAGGATATGTGAAAGTTCACTGATCAGCATTCATACAATTAAATTTTTGAGTGTCATGTCATTCGCACTATTAATTTCTTCTGGATCTTAAATTTTTGATGCATACGGTTCTTTCCCTAAATAATTTCTTTCGAATGTTTACTTCTCTTGTTCAGTGGTTCATATGATAAACATGATACCACTCTAGTGTTTTTTCAACATTAACAATTGCATTTATGCCAGCTCACTGAAACAAAAGAAGTTAATATTAAATTTGTTTTTCTAAAAGTTAGGAACATAAAATTTTATCTCAGCATTGTAATTTATTTAGTTTTGTTTACATTTAACGCAGAGTAATTATTTGTGAAATGGATAAAATTTAGGGGCATATGATGCTAGAAAATACTGAATCAATTTGACATGTTTCTCCTCTCATGGAACCATTATTTTGTCTGTATTTTGGGCGGCCGAATAATAGAGTTGGGCTAAACATAACAATGAATCCTGGGACTCTATAAACATAAAGTTGGGCACACATTTAAATTTATAGTATACTCCAGGACTCACGGTAACTCTCCATAGCTTTCCTCATTCGAATATCTTCAGTAGTCGAGACAAAGCCATAGCTGCACCTGAAGAAAATACCTCAGCTATTTCCTCCTCGACAGGCAAGTGAAACACCAATGTTGTTTCTTCCTTGTCTACCTCATCTATATACCTTTCCCCCAAAAGAAATCTATGCAATTTTTTTGATGATGATTTTTACAATTTATTGTGCCCGGGCAGTGTAAAAATCCTAGTTCCGCCCCTGCCAGAAGGTGCTCATCAAGGTGAAAAAATCCTGAACGGATCGCCCTACCTGTCGTGCAGACTAGGAGTCGTAGATGAGACGATTACGTCGTGCTCCACCATGGGGGACAAATCGATCCCAGAGATATTCCCACAGTGCGGACTGAGGAGAGGCGGCTGATGGAGGTGAGGAGCGGACGAGCAATAGACCCCAGAATGTAAGCCTGAATGGCCTGATTGCAACGTCGCCAAAGAGTGGCGTCATCTGGAGTGGTGGCGGTATCGGTGGTGCTGGCAGAGCTGATAAAAGTAGAGTTCGCAGTGAGAGAGCTTGTATGGGGGGAGAACCGATGATGTGAAGGTTGCTAGTTGGAAGGAAGTGGCCTTTCAGAGGAGGCGAGACCAAAGGAGCGGCCATGATGCTGGAATGGCGAACTGGAGCTGTGTAGGGCGGCAACTCGCTGCTGGCTAGGAGGCGGACTGATCAATATCTGGGCGGACTGGTGGCTAACTGAGCAGGTCAACTGCGGGCTGAGCAGGTCGTAACAGGAAGAGGTTGTCTGACGAGCTGGCGGCAAGGTGCGGTTTGTCGGGCAAACTGAGCAGGTCGCGGCAGGAAGAGGTGGTGGACTGAGCAGGTTGCAATGTGCTGGCTGGCTAGCGAGCAGCAAGGTGCTGGCTGACGAGCTGGCGGACTAAGCAGGTCACGACGGATTCGTGGGAATAGGTCGCGAATAGAGCGGAGTAGGTCGCTGGAGCAGGTCACAGACAAGTTGCTGCGGTTTCACAGTAACAGGTGGCGGAGCAGGTCGCACGGGTGCGGCGGTTTCTCGAGAACAGGTTGTGGACAGAGCGTGCGAGCAGAGGTGCGAGCGCGGAGAAAAATTAAGGAGAACCTCCCTCTGATACGATGTTAGAAGTAACAAAAGCATTTGTATTATATCTATAAGGACTCGCAGTGGCGGATCCAGAGGGGGGCAAGCGGGGGCCCGGACCCCCCCCCCCCCTAAGGATTTTGAAGTTTATGTAGGTTTAGTTTTTATTAATTATAAAATATAAGTTATGTATATAATATAAGTGATGAAATTTATAAATTATAAAATCTAAGTTATGAATATAATATAAATATATATATGTATATAAAATTAATAACTCCTGTAAACTTATTTCAGATCCAATTTCTCTCTCCTAGACATAAAGAGATCGTCTCTCTCTGATCTTCTCTCGTCTGAGTCGTCTCCCTCTCCCCTTTCCGCTAGGGCTCGCTGAGAGCCTCTTAGGAAGAGCTCTTCCCTGATAGTGGCCGCCGATTGACATGCTAATTCGGCTAATTTTAACAAGCTAATTCGGCTAATTTTGACACTTTTGGTCTCAACAGCGACTACAGAACGGTCATTTTCTGCTCTGAATCTTATTAAAACAAGACTGCACAACAAAATGGAGAATGAATTTATGGCAAATTGTATGACTCTCTACATAGAACGGGAAATAGCAGAGAAGATCGAGAAAAATGTGATCATTGATGAATTCTATGAGTTAAAAAAACGCCGTGCACAGCTAAAATAAGGTAACATACATATTGTAATTTTTCTTTTATTGTTAATGCTAAAATTTTAAATTAGAAAATTTTTTGCTTATTATATTTTGATTCACAATTTTTTGGGCCCCCCTTACTTCGAATCCTGGATCCGCCCTTGCCTATGGTGATTTCTCTTTCTCCTCTTCTCCTATATGTAGATCCCAAGGGTCCTGCTTAATCCATAGGCGGTGTGAGACTAAACTAAATATAATAAAATATACAAAATACATTTAATATTAACACCCACACTCCTTTGCCACTACAAACAGCGTGGGCAAACACAACGAGCGTGGTGTTAAAATTTCAAAACACTAAACTAACAATACAATATGATACGCAGTTTAAGATGATTGATTTGTCTTTAAACAAAACGAGATCTTAATTTGAGAAAGATAATGTTGAAAAATATTTTTCGGATACGGTTGTAATTAAAATATATAATATATGATTTTAGCAGTAATAATTCATCTCATCATAAAAAAATATTTTAAATTATGATTCACAGAAAAACCTTTATTTTATACTTTATCAAATTATTTTGTGTATTCTTTTCCACATATCACATCAAAATCACTTAAACATGTAATATATTCTAGCAATACAAGACAAAATTAGGTGATAAAAATCGATAGGCAGCGCCACGAATGAGTCCGAAAACTTTCTTAACTTACTAAGAATATTTTGTATGCATTTGTGCTATATATCATCAAACTTTCGGAGGAATGCAATATGCGCATTTAGGCTACACAAAATATAAAATATTCATATTAAAATTTTCGAATACAAATCGCATGAATGTGCGATGAGTAATTATAACAATCATACAATTAAATAAGTAATTATATCGCACCCGAAATAAAATGAAACTACTCACGCATGATTTGTTTTAAAAATATTATAGGAGAGATCATTGCAGAAGAACATATCACTAAAAAATTATTTTATTGATCCACAAAAAACTTACAAACTTGCGCGGAGCTCATACATGAGTTTCCTTCAAATCTTCTTCCTCTCATACAATGTCTTTCAAAAACTCTCAAATACAATGCAAGAGAACTCTCACTTAACTCCCAAATTCTCCTATTCCCTTGATCACAAAGACACCTCATTTTATAGAAGAAATTATTGAAAACAGCTCAAAGTTTTGAGCGGCAAAAATGTGTAACGGCAAGATTAAGTCTCCGTTTGGGGGGATTTATTTTCACCGGTCAAGCGGTCATGACCGCATAAACCAGGTCTTAATTATGATCCGGTACATGCGGTCGTGATCGCTTGACCGGTGAAAATAAGTCCCCCCAAACGGAGCCTAAATCTGCCCATGAATTCAGCATGTAACGCCAAAGCCCCCAATGATTTCGGCTCCGTTTGGGGGGATTTATTTTCACCGGTCAAGCGGTTACGACCGCATGAACCGGACCATAATTATGATCCGATTCAGTAACCGCTTGACCGATGAAAATAAATCCCCCAAACGAAGCCTTCAGCCTTCCGTATCAGGATCCTCTCCATTTCAAATGAAATGGAGGGGATCCATTTCACGGACATGATTTCCTGCTTTTTGATCTGACGGGTTCTGCTTTTCCCATCCTTTTATATTTCCTTTTATTCAAAAAATTTTTGTGCACAAGATTTTTTTTGAACTAATCTTGTCCATTAATAAGTGAAATGGATCCCCTCCATTTCATTTGAAATGAATTCCATCCTTCAGTAAGTCCAACGCCAATAATCAATGAAATGAATTCCGCGTGATTCACTGAAATAAATTTCAGGGCCCAAGGGTGTTGACTAATTCAACACTTCATGGGTGTTTGACTAAAGTCTTCACCCCACCTTGGTGCTGAAATGAATTCAGTGCCCATGAGGGTCTGTTTGGCGCAGCTCTGGCGGTTGGAAAATCTCTATTCCAGCCGCCAGAGCTGCTTTCAGTCTGTTTGGGACAGCTCTCTGTGAAGAGCTTTTCAAAAATCTGGAGCTGTTTTGCAGCTTTTCAGAAATCTCTCCCTCCCCAGCTTCTGCTCCCGCAAAATAGCTTTCTCTCTCACATGTTTTGGAAATCTAATGGTTTCTTCAGTTGGAACATGCTCAGAGGCCGGACGGCCTTCCTTCGGCGATTTCGAGCCCCGGACGGCTTTCCTCCGGCAATTCCAAGCCCCTGACGTCCTTCCTCCGGCGATTCCGAGCGCACTTCTGCACAGAACATCCAAACAGTCTGCAGCTTTTCAAAACTGCTCCCCAGAGATCTATTTTAAAACAGCTCTATCCGGACAGCAGCTTTTCAATCCGCCAGAGCTGTCCCAAACAGACCCTGAGGGTGCTGAATTTAATTTTGGCTCCCATTGGTGTTGACTCCAGTCAACCCTCAAGGTGGTTATTGATCCATTATACTCTTCCCAACATGGTTGCGCAATCTTTTGAGGTTTGTCTCATTTTCTTACTTTCTTTTTTCGTACAAAATCTTTGTCATGCGTTCATCTTCTTTGAAACTTTATTTCTAGTCTGTAATTACACAAGCAATAACCTTCTGAAAAGCGTCATTTTACATAAAATATAATAAAAGAGGCTATGAAATAAATAAACAATATGTGCTACCAATAAATTAAAATACCATGAAAAACAATTCTAAAATATAATAAGATAAGTGCATTTTAGTGATATCATTAGCGCACTCCCCTGGTGCGCGCAACACAGGCGCACGCGTGCAAAATGCACGCTTACCTTGTGCGCGCATCACGGGCACACGCAGCACGGACACGCAATGCGCGTGCCATTCGAGTGCGCGCGCGCCAGCGATCCGCCGCCACTTCTGATCGCCATCGCCGCCGTGCAACTTTCCCACGCCGCCCGGGGGGCTTGTTCGTCATTTCGTAAAATTGGTGATCTAGGTGACCTAAACCGAACAACGTCATTCATCAGCTCCAAATTCAGCCGGTTGTAATTACCAGTGCGACCCTTCAAGAAGCCTATAAAAGGCACTAGGCCTTCATTTGAAGACAAGCAATCAGAGAGAGAAAGAGAGCTCTGAGATTTTTCGGCGAGGTCGTGGGAGTTAGATATCGTTCCTTCGCTCTGAATTCACTCGGCTCGCTCTCAAGTATGCTCAAGCTCAAGGCTCCAGTGGATACTCAAGCAAGCACCAACAAAGGAGCCGAAGAACGATTACCTTGGACGCCCAAAGACTCAGTCTTTCTCCTTCTTTCTTTGTCTTCAAGGTTGGTTAACAGAGATATGTCCTGATACCCTTCAAGAATCTAAAACTCTTATAACCTCAAATGAACTAGCGGATTTCGGCCCGACACATATTCTGTCGCATGATTTTTCACCATTTTCGAGTTTTCCATGCTAAAACGACTCGTGTCATTATTACTTGATTTCCATTTGACTATTTACGCGCTCAGCTCACTCTCGAGCTAAGGCGATCCAATTCTCTAGATCAGGGGAAAACCGAGTGACCCGTAATAGTTTGACGTTGTCTGTAGGAAAATATTCCCACCTCTGCAACAAATCTATGGAAACAATGTTTCATCGAAATTACCGCCCCCAACCAACAATAATGACAAGAAGAAGCGGGGGCACCGCTAACGGCGCGGCTCCAGAAGAGCGCGCTGATCTGGCACCCGTCAACTCGCTTGTAAGAAATGCTCCTCTTCTGGGAGGAGCAGACGTCGTCACGCCTGCAACTTCTATGGAGGAGCACGTTCGACTGATGGAGGAGCGCCAGGTAAAAGTTGTCATCCTTCTGCGAGATCTGGTAGTCTTCAATCCCCCCAGCCTAGCCATTGTACGTGGAGCGGGACCAATAATCACTCAGGAGTGAGACCCGCCTCTAGACGTTGCTCACCGTGAGGACCTTGTTAGAGTGCTCGAAGCATCCGCGCGACCGTCTAGTTTGGAACGGCCTACTCGTTGCCCCTAGCTTGAGTATTTATACGGAAACCTTAAATACCAGTGTACAACCCATATTCGACGAGGGAGGGCCCTACCGCCGCCAGGTCATCAAAAGTCCAAGTCAGCAAGACAAGGTGGGGATCCAGACCAGCACCCCGGACCGCGGAAGGTTCAGGCGAGTTGGCGAGTTCCCCAGGACAACTCGCCAGGTGGCGACTATGGCCAGATGCTCGCCTCTGCCTGCCGAGCTCCCCAGGGAAGTCGCCAACTCGCCAGGGTGGGGGTATAAGTAAGACCCCCCCCCCCCCCCCTCTTTGGTTTTCCCTATAAATAGGACCCCAGGGGTACGAAGGAGAGACAAGCAATTCTCGGCCTGAGCCCTCGCGAGTTCCAGCCACTGCCCTTGACTCGTTATTGCTCAGCTCGTCTCCTTCGTACCTAGCTCGGCCAATCTGGTTGAGAAGGGGTTGCTTCTCCTAAGCAACTGGGTACGTGGTGGGACCTTCCCGCCGTAGCGACCTGGGGTCCTGTCTGCGCAATTCGTTCCTGTTTCCTGACCAGAGATCATCTTCCCGACTGGTCGACCAGTAACTTCAGGTTGCCTTGTCCGATTTTTGAGGTTGAGAATCTCTCGGCTTCAACACTTGGTGCGGTGAGCGTGGATAGCGACCGAAGAAGAAAGTCGTGGTCGGAAGATGGCCGATGGTGGAGACCGGGGCGAGTTGGGAGGTAACCCGGCGGGAGCTGGAGTCCTGGGGCAAGGTAGCGAGTATGTGACGGTGGCGGCATTTGAAGAGTTCGCAAGGAGAGTGGAGAAGGCAATACTCGTCGGGTTGTCCAATCCGCCTGAGGTGACGGCGACTTCCCCCCGCCGCCGGACACCCCCTGGCGAGGAGATACCAACTCGGCGAGCAGGGAAGGAGCCCACTTGGGCGAGTGGAGAGCCGGTGATCCCCCCGCGACATCACCCGGCGAGTAGTCAGGGAATCCGGTTTCGAGAACCAGAACTCTCGGCGAGGTATGGAGATACTCGCCGATGGAGCGAGTATGACTGCTCGAGCGGAGAGGACACTCGCCGCCGCCAGGAAGGGGGGAGCCCCTTTTGCAACGAGATCCTCGCAGCCCTCGTTCCCGACAACTTCAGAGAGCCAGTCCTCTCGTACTACTCCGGCAAGGACGACCCGGTGGGACATCTTCAGTGGTTTGAGGATGTGGTCTCCATTCGCAACATGTCCGATGCTCTCAAGTGCCGGCTCTTCTCCATTACCTTCAAAGGTAGCGCGAGAGATTGGTTCCACCAGCTGCCAGCCGGGTCAGTTTACTGCTTCTCGGATCTACGAAGGGGCCTGTTAGCAAGGTTTGCGACGTCCAAGCGGAGGAAGAAGGAGGCCACCGCCCTTTTCAAGATCGTGCAGGGGCAGCACGAGAGTTTGGGCCGGTACATCGACCGATTCCAGGAGGAGGTGCTGGAGGTGGAAGAGGTAGACGGGTTCACCTTGATGGTGGCCCTCAAGTTCGGACTGAAGCAGGGTCTGTTCAACATGGAGTTGGGGCACAAGCCGCCCAAATCGTTCGAGGAGATGGTGGAGAGAGCCAATGTGTTCATCCAGGGAGAGGAGAGGAACAAGGAGTTCCTGGCACGGCTCGATGGAGACCGACCACTTGGGCAAGATAAGGGAAGACTGCTGGAGAGGGAGAGGGCGCCGGAGGGGCGCAACGACAGGAAGCAGGAGAGGCCGCAGGAGAAAGAGGAGAAGAAAGAAAGGGGAAGGGAGATCAGAAAGGTGAAGAGGCAGGAGAGGCGGGAGAGGCCTCGAAGGCAGGAGGATAGGAGGCCCATCGGGGGTCGAGAGGCGAGGAGCGAGGAGAGAAGATTCCAGTACCTGAGGGATCGCCCCCAGTGGAGGCGGCCCATCCGTCAGGAGGAAGGGAGAGCTTACAACCCTCGGGAGCAAGGAGGAGGAAGAAGGGAAACCATGGCCATCACGCAGCGAGCGGCTAAACGCCGGCGGAAGGAGAGGCAGCAGGAGAGGAGGCAGGAAAGGCAGCAGGAAGCGGCGATTCCCCTCTACTGCGATATCCATCGAGTGGAGGGGCACGGAACCTTGGCTTGCCCTGAGTTTTGGGAAGCAAGGAGGAGGATGGAAGCAACGGCAGCCGAGAGGGAGCAGCCGCAGCAGGAGGCCCAGGTTGGGCAGGTGGCCTACCAGGCACCGCAGAGAAGGAGGAACGAAGACAGGATCGACCAAGGAGGAAGGGGGAATGTCATTCCCGGTCCGGGAGGCGGGCACGCCGGAGTAATCAACGGAGGGGCGGGGCTAGGAGCTTCCCGCAAGGGAAGTCTCCACCAAATCTACAAAAGGAGCGTCGCTTCGACGTCTCAGACCCCCCCCCCTCCCTTGAACGAGATCACCTTCTCGGAGGAAGACATGCTCTGGAACGAGAACCCCTTCCATGACGCCCTGGTGATTCAAGCAGCAATCGAGGACTTCACCGTCGACCGAATCCTCGCGGATAACGGGAGCTCGGTGAATGTCATCTTCAAGAGAACCTTCGTCGGCCTTCAGGTGGAAGCGTCCCGGGTTCAGGCAGCGGATGGGCCTCTCTTCGGCTTCTCCGGGGAGAAGAAGGAGGTGGAAGGAGGAGTTGAGTTGCTGGTCACCCTCGGGGGAACTTCGATCCGATGCCGCTTCGTCATCGTCGACGCACCCAGCGGCTACAACGCCATCTTCGGGCGGCCCCTCATCAACTACTTCAAAGCCGTCCCCTCGTCATATCATCAATGCCTGAAGTACTGCAGGGACGACGTCCAAGTCAGGATCAGGGGAGATCCCAGGGCCTCCAGTGAATGCTACCTGAATGCGGTCAGCACCATCAGCTGGATGGGTGACGCAGAAAGGTTGGAAAGGATGATGGAGCAGGAAGAGGGCCTGCAAGCTGCCGAGGAGCTGGAGGAAGTGGAGGTGATCTCCCTGAGAGGAAAGCCGGAGCTGCTGAAGATCGGAGGAGCCTTGCCCCCGGAAGGGAAGGTGGAGATAGCTGCCTGCCTGCAGGAAAACGCGGACGTCTTCGCATGGAGCGCCGCCGAGATGCCAGGGATTGATGCTGATGTTGCCTGTCATCGCCTCAACCTGGATCCGGCGACGGCCCCCGTCCGTCAGAAGCAAAGGAAGAGCGCCGCCACTCTAGCGGGACCCATCCGGGAGGAAGTAGGGAAGCTGCTGGAAGCAGGTTTTGTTTCGGAGATCCAGTATCCAGGTTGGGTCTCCAATGTTGTAATGGTGAAGAAGTCCGGAGGGGGCTGGAGATTATGTATCGACTTTTCATTGTTGAATAAAGCTTGCCCGAAGGATTGTTATCCCCTGCCTCAGATCGACGCGCTGGTTGATTCCGCCGTCGGATTTCCTGTGATGAGTTTCCTTGATGCTTTTTCAGGATACCATCAGATCCGGATGCATCCCCCCGATTGTCGCGACGTTTCCTTCATCACCAGCGACGGGTGTTATAGCTACAAGATGATGCCCTTCGGGCTCAAGAACGCTGGCGCGACATATCAAAGAATGATGGATCACGTCTTCAGAGAGCAAAAGGGGCGGAATCTGGAAGTCTACGTGGATGACCTGCTTGTTAAGAGCAAGAGCGCCGCAGAGCACGTAGCGGATCTGACAGAGACCTTCGCCACCCTGAGGAGGTACAAGATGCGGCTCAACCCGGCCAAGTGTGTCTTCGGCGCGGGAAGGGGGAAGTTTCTAGGGCACCTCCTTACTCCCCTAGGGGTGGAGCCTAACCCCGACAAGGTGAAAGCCATCGTGGAGATGGCATCCCCGAGGGATTCCAAGGAAGTTCAAAGGTTGACTGGAAGGCTAGCAGGTCTTAGCCGGTTTCTCTCCAGGGCCGGAGAAAAGTGTTCCCCTTTCTTCAAAACCCTTCGGGGGAACCAGAAATTCGAGTGGACCCCGGAGTGCGAGGAGGCCTTCGTAAAGCTCAAACAACAGCTGACTCGAGCTCCTCTCCTTCAGGGTCCGCAGGGCGGCGAGGACCTTTTGCTCTACCTAGGGGTAGGGGCTGAAGCAGTCAGCTCGGTGTTGGTCCGAGAGGAGGGGAAGAAGCAGCTTCCAATCTACTACGTGAGCCGGGTGCTAAGGCAAGCCGAAACGCGGTACCCCATCCTGGAGAAGTTAGTCTTTGCCCTGGTAGTTTCGGCCAGGCGACTCCGTCCATATTTCCAAGCTCACTCTATCAAGGTAGTCTCCGACCACCCCTTGAGGAGTATCTTGGACGGAGTAGAGCACTCCGGCAGGCTCGCCAAGTGGGCTGTGGAGCTGAGCGAGTTCGACATCTCCTACCCCCCAAGGGTCGCGATCAAAGCACAAGCCGTGGCGGATTTCCTGGCCGACTTCTCGACCGAGGTCGAGGCAGACACGGATGTCTCTCGGCCGGTCCCTTGGAAGATGTTCGTAGATGGCGCGTCAGGGAGACACTCCGTGGGAGCCGGGGTGGTGCTGGTTAGTCCTCAGGGGACCAGAATTGTGCAAGCCGTCAAGATCCATTTTCCGGTCACTAACAATCAGGCAGAGTACGAAGCCATGGTGGCTGGCTTGCGACTCGCCAGGGAACTGGCAATCAGAGATATCAGGGCTTTTACCGATTCCATGGTGGCGGCGTCTCAGATTCGGGGAGAGTTCGAAGTCCGAGATCCCATCTTGCAGCAATATTTGGTTAAGGTCAAAGGCCTGATCGGGGGGTTCCGATCCTTTCACGTTGAGCACGTGCCCCG
Organism: Platanthera zijinensis; assembly: GCA_039513925.1. Lineage (NCBI taxonomy): Eukaryota > Viridiplantae > Streptophyta > Magnoliopsida > Asparagales > Orchidaceae > Platanthera > Platanthera zijinensis. The sequence continues at coordinate 108,522,249 of CM077098.1, read as the reverse complement.
AGAACGCAACTCCGAGGCAGACAATCTTGCGAAATACGGCCCTCGGGCTGGGGGAACCGCCATCGAGTTGTTCCGACCATCCATCGAAGAAGGCGAGTTGATGGAGATCGATCAGCGGGCCTCATGGAGAGATCCATTTGTCACGTTCCTGGCAACAGGCCGACTACCATCTGACGGGCAAGATCAAAGAAAGTTCCGGTATAAGGCCGCGTACTACTTACTGCAGGACGGAGAGCTTTATCGCAAAACCATTTCAGGCCCTCTGGCCCGATGCTTGTCAGAACTCGAGATTCCCCGGGTCCTCGAGGAGATTCACTCAGGAGAGTGCGGCAGTCACTCCGGGACCCGCACCCTGGAGCAAAGGATTCTGAGGCACGGTTACTTCTGGCCGACCATCCGAAAGGACGCAGAGGCCTACTCCAGAAAATGCTCCCAATGTCAACTCTTCGCGCCCCTCGCGCTCCAGCCGGCTCAGCAACTCCGCTCGATTACCGCTCCGTGGCCCTTCGCAATTTGGGGAATGGATTTGATCGGCCCGTTCCCTCAAGCTAGCGGGCAACGGAAGTTTGTCCTGGTAATGGTTGACTACTTCACGAAGTGGATCGAGGCTAAGGCTCTGGCCAGGACCACGTCTCAAATCGTCAAGAACTTCATCTGGGGGGAGATCGCATGCAGGTTCGGGATCCCTCTGGCCATCATCACCGACAATGGGCCGCAGTTCGCCAGCCTGGAACTGGGGGACTTTTGTAAACAGTTGGGAACCGACCTTCGGTTCGCCTCGGTACATCACCCTCGTAGCAACGGGCAAGTAGAAGTCGCGAACAAACTCATCGTCAACTTGCTGAAAAAGAAGATCACCAATCTCAAGGGAAACTGGGCCGAGCAGCTCCCTTCCGTCCTCTGGGCCCTCAGGACCACCCCGAACTCAGCCACAGGGGAAACACCCTTCAAGCTGTCACACGGATCCGAGGCGCTCATCCCGGTCGAATTTGAGGTGCACAGTCCGAGGGTCATCGCAGCCGAAGACGGAAGCGAGGAATGGCGGTTAGAGAATGAAGAGGCTCAGAGGCTCTCCCTGGATTATGTGGAAGAGCTTCGGGACTTAGCCTCCATGCGCCAGGAGGAAACCAAGAGGCGCATGGCAAGACACTTCGACAAAAACGTCCGCTTGAAGAATTTCCTCGCGGGGGACTTGGTCATGAAGAAGGTGGACGCTGCTGGGCGGGGAGCCACCGTAGGCAAGCTCCATCCCAACTGGGAAGGACCTTTCATCGTCCAAGAAGCCTTGACCACAGGAGGCTATTACCTACAAGACCAAGCGAGAGAGCAGCTGCCTGGAACCTGGAGCGGGGATGATTTGAAAAAATTTTACCCATAGTGGTAACTCATGTATCAATTTCTGTAAAAACTCTTAAATGAGCAAAGAATGCGAGATTTCATCCTTTTTGTGTTAAATGTATCTCAAGGTTTCTGAGTGTTTTCATGGTCCGCCTCGTAGTCGACCTCGAGAGGCAACGGTCGGTTTGTTCCTCATATGTAGCCCAGTACGGATGATGGGACGATGCTTCGGGATTTTAAGCGCTCTTGTAAGACCGAGCCTCTGTATTGTCGGCCGAGATCAGCTCCCCCCTTGCATGTCGGCCTATGTCTCCCCGAGTGCATCTCTTTTCCGTCTGGAGGACCTACGAGGAACAGATCCGCACCGTGATCTCCCGGACTTGAGGAGAGGCCGGCCTCGTAAAACACCCGGGAGAAGAACCTACCAAGGACAGGGTGTGGACGAGCCCGAAGGGAGATGTGTGAATTCCGAGCGCGTTCAAAAAGGCCCCTCGATGAACACCACCCCCATCCTAATCGTACCTATAAGCGACCTTCACTGTCAAATCGGGATGCGGGACCCCTACCCGTTCTCACTGAATAGCCTAGTTCGGACGATGGGACGACGCTTCGGGATTTCAAGCGCTCTTGTAAGACCGAACCTCTGCATTGTTGGCCGAGATCAGCTCCCCCCTCGCATATCGGCCTAGGTCTCCCCTAATGCATCTCTTTTCCAAACTAGAGGAATTCTGAGGAACGGGTCTGGACACTGATCCCCCGATTCGGCAGGATCAAGAGCATCCCTTCGGGGGGAGTTTCTTTCTCGCCAATATATAAGAACGCAGGATTTGATTCAAGACTTCGAGTTGAGCAGCGTCGTAAGACCGGTATCCCCACGAGCTCCTCTCCTCGGGAATCGGCCGATCTCCTCGATTGTAATCCAAGACCTCGAGTTGAGCAGCGTCGTAAGACCGATATCCCCACGAGCTCCTCTCCTCGGGAATCGGCCGATCTCCTCGATTGTAATTCAAGACTTCGAGTTGAGCAGCGTCGTAAGACCGGTATCTCCACGAGCTCCTCTCCTCGGGAATCGGCCGATCTCCTCGATTGTAATCCAAGACCTCGAGTTGAGCAGCGTCGTAAGACCGGTATCCCCATGAGCTCCTCTCCTCGGAAATCGGCCGATCTCCTCGATGGTAATTCAAGACTTCGAGTTGAGCAGCGTCGTAAGACCGGTACCCCCACGAGCTCCTCTCCTCGGGAATCGGCCGATCTCCTCGATGGTAATCCAAGACTTCGAGTTGAGCAGCGTCGTAAGACCGGTATCCCCACGAGCTCCTCTCCTCGGGAATCGGCCGATCTCCTCGATTGTAATCCAAGACTTCGAGTTGAGCAGCGTCGTAAGACCGGTACCCCCACGAGCTCCTCTCCTCGGGAATCGGCCGATCTCCTCGATGGTAATCCAAGACTTCGAGTTGAGCAGCGTCGTAAGACCGGTATCCCCACGAGCTCCTCTCCTCGGGAATCGGCCGATCTCCTCGATGGTAATTCAAGACTTCGAGTTGAGCAGCGTCGTAAGACCGGTATCCCCACGAGCTCCTCTCCTCAGGAATCGGCCGATCTCCTCGATTGTAATTCAAGACTTCGAGTTGAGCAGCGTCGTAAGACCGGTATCTCCACGAGCTCCTCTCCTCGGGAATCGGCCGATCTCCTCGATTGTAATCCAAGACCTCGAGTTGAGCAGCGTCGTAAGACCGGTATCCCCACGAGCTCCTCTCCTCGGGAATCGGCCGATCTCCTCGATTGTAATCCAAGACCTCGAGTTGAGCAGCGTCGTAAGACCGATATCCCCACGAGCTCCTCTCCTCGGGAATCGGCCGATCTCCTCGATTGTAATTCAAGACTTCGAGTTGAGCAGCGTCGTAAGACCGGTATCCCCACGAGCTCCTCTCCACGGGAATCGGCCGATCTCCTCGATTGTAATTCAAAACTTCGAGTTGAGCAGCGTCGTAAGACCGGTATCTCCACGAGCTCCTCTCCTCGGGAATCGGCCGATCTCCTCGATGACGAGAACGAGGGGCCCGAAGGCTATGTTCGACGACTAAGCCCGGTTCAGTTTTCGTCACACGCGAGCAGGCGAGCAGGTCTCGCGTGAGCAGGTGAGCAGACCTCGCGCGAGAAGGCGAGCTGATCTCGTGCGAGTAGGCAAGCTGATCCCATGCGGGGGAGCGAGCTGGAACCACGCGAGTAAGCGAGCCCCGGGGGGCATGCGAGTATGTCCCACACGCCACCCGCGCGGTTATCTCAGCAGGTTCACAAGTATCCGGGTGCAGGGGGCGAGTAGGTCCCGACAAGCGGATGGTCGATGTCGGGATCATCCCCCTGCGACTTAGCGAGCGTTCCTCTCCGAGCCTATAAGCCTAGCGAGTAACATCCAGTTAGAAAGGCAAAAACCAAAACCTTGTATAAATCATGAAGTCAAAAGTTTGGTTTACAAAAAGAATATCGGCGAGCAACTAGGACTCGTCGTCGCCAGTATCAGGCCGATATTCATCATCACCATCACCAATATCCGCAAAGTCGTCACTCTCTGCGCTCTCGCCGCTGCTGCTTCCGCTGCCGCTGCTGCTGCCGCTGCTGCTGTCGGAATCACTGGAGTTGGTCGGCGACGACGCGCTGTACGGCGGGACAGTCCCCTCGGCGAGCAGCTCGGGAATGAGCTCGTCGACAGTGAGTGGCTTCTCCCCCTCGACGAGCTGACCCCCGAGCCTAAGGCGCGCGAGTATGACGTTCCCCGCCGCCCGCGCAATCTCGCGGCGAACAGAGGATCTCTCCTCCCAGAGAACGCGAGATTGCTTTACCACTCACGCCGGGTCCTCGGGTAGCGGGGTTGAGGAGCTCAGCCGTCCTTCAGCAGCGACCAGCCTCGTCTCCATCACCGCTGCGCGAGTTTGGGCCGCCTCCAGCTCGGCCTGGGAGGCGGCGAGCTTCTCCTCGCACTCGGAGAGTTTCTTCGCCGCTTCTATCTCGGCAGCCTGCGAAATGATTGACATCAGGATCTATCAAACGAAACAAATCGAACAAAACTCGCCCAGGGACAGCTCACCTCGAAGTCGATGGCCTTCTTGGAGACGACCTTGAGGGCATCGGTCGTCTCCAACAGCTTCCTCGCCGAATAATGGCCCAGCTCGGCAGACCGCGCGAGCGCGCAGGCCGATTGATGGGCGAGCTCCGTCGGGGTCAGCTCCATGACGGACTCCGCGTCGGCCCGACCGTAGATGGCGTGGAGAACGGCGAACGCCTCCCCATTGTCCTCCCAGTCAGTCGACCAGGACGGAAGGTTGGTGCTCAGCGACACCGAATTCTCCCCCGCCGACCAGGTCACGAGCGGGCGACCGAAGGCGTCCACCACTCCCTGCCCGAGGCCGTAGTTGGGGTGGAAATGGGGCGACTGGGCGCCCGTCGGCGACCGGCAATCGACGGATCGCGGCGACGAGGTCTTCGCCCTCTTCCTCGCGGGACCTTGCGAGCTGACCCGCGATTTTCCCCTAACCGCCTTCTTCTCCCCAACGTCGGCAGGGGGGCGAGAATCCGACTGCGTGGCGGCGGCTTCCTTCGCCAAAGGAAGCGGCTTCTCCGGAAGCTCGTTGGAGACTGCAAAACGCGACAAAGTTAGCTCAGCGGCAAAAGGGGGAGCGAGTGACCAGGGCGCATTTCAAGTTCGGCATACTTTCGTTAGGGTGGACTGGCTCGAGCACGTTGACGTTTAGTCGCCAGAAGATGACGTCAAAACGCCGACCGCGGAAGTATTCGAAGAGCTGTTCGCGAGCTCCTTCGAGGATGGGGGGAAGGAAGGCGACATCGGCCGGTTGATGCGGCCTGCCGAGAACACCGCCGAAGTCGCCATGGACGACAATCAGCTGCTCGCCCCAGCGATGGACCTTGTTCGCGGTCCCGACCAGGGTGCAGACATGGCTGCTGAAGAAGATGACCCCCTCCGAGGTCGCCGCAAAGGCGAAGATGCGGCGGAAGGCGGAGAGGTCGAAAGCGATCCTTTCTTCCCGAAGGAAGCAGAGGAATCCCATGATGATCGCCACACCATTAGGATTGATCTGCGCAGGGACAATCCCGAAGTAGCGCAAGATCTCGCAGAACTCCGGCCAGAAGGGCAGCCGCAGGCCCGCGTCGAAGTGACGCAGCGACATTACAAGCGAACCCTCAATATGGGTATTGAGGCGCTCGCTGCGAGTGGGGAGTCTTGCCGAGTATCCTTCGGGCAGGAAGCGTTCCTTGAAGGTCGCCAGTTCCTTCTCGGTGGTTATGGACTTCTTAAAAGCCGCATCCGCGAAGTTAATTGCGTGGGCCTGTCGGCGAGCGCTGGCATCGTCACCGACCATGATGGCGAGATTCGAAAGCAACAAGGGCGGCGAGTTGATTGTTCAGATACTCGGCAGGAGGAAAGAAGGTCGTTACAGCAATACGCTTTATGACCCACCTACCCCTCCTATTTATAGATATGACAAGCCCAAGAGGGGGGGGGGGGGTCAGCCGTCTCAGCGAGTATCTAGCGAGCTCGCGCGATGAAGATCAACCTGCGACATTATCAAGTAAACTAAAGCTCGGCACGTCAAAAAATAACAGCGCGCACATAGAGGCAGGAATATTCGCACACATGAATTAATCAAATTAGAAATAGATGTCCAGAAGTACAAGTCGCACAAGGCGAGTTACATTCGAAAAAATAAAAAACTATGGAGCCCTCGGCCGCTCAGGAGGGTGCGGATGTCGCCCGGCCCAGCCGATCTCGCGCGCACGCCGATAATGCTCCGTCGCCAGCGCTGTCGCATCATCGCCGAGCCTGAGCTGCTCCTCCATCCTCGCCAGGCGCCCAGCAGACCCCATGCTCGCCCGGATGCCGGCCAGCTCGTCAAGTACCAGCTGCAGGCGGTGGTTGTTCAGTTACAGCTGGCGGTCGTTCTCTTTGACCACGTGAAAGCGAGCTTCATAGCTTTCCAAGGTCGACTGGAGCCCTTCGATCTTGGCCATCCTCGCCTCCAGAGCCGAGATACGTCGGTGTGAGTCGCAGATAGCGAGCTGGTCAAACTTGCTCTCCAACTCCATGTGAGCGCGAATGGCGGCCTGGCGATACTCGCTCCCAGACAGCCCGATAGCATCGAGGAAAGTCGCCCCAGAGGTCGCCGGGCGATCTGACAAGGCAGGAAGATAGATCGTCAGGTCGGAAAAAGCAGAAAGCAGAGCGGTATTCAGTGGTAGGAGGCTCACCACGGCGAGGAGATCGGGATCGGCGCGGCGAAGGAGGTCGCCCGGAGGTATCTCGCCTCCCCGAAGAGCTACTCGGAGGATCGGCGGGCCTGCCCTGCCCGCGCCCTCCAGACCCTTGGCCGACGTAGTCAGGGTCTCCGACCCGCGGAGGAAAGTAGGGTGGCCGCGGCCTCTCCGACTTCTTCGCCGGCGGCGGAGCTTGAGATGAGCTCGCAGAGTGGAGCGGAGCCCTCGGCGCAGGAGGCGGAGGAGGTCGCGTATGGTCTTTCGGCAGGGTAGACAGGGGCGGCGGAGGGGGCAAGCCGGTGCTCGGCCTCTGGCCAGGAGTGGCGACCGCGGGCGGCGGCGGCGGCAATGGAGTGCTCACCGGGGGTATCTTCCCGCCGCTCGCAACAACACCGGCCGCCATACTCGCCGGAGGAACCTCGCGCACCGGCCCAGATGACTCGGCAGGAGTGGCTTTCGCCGGCAGCTCCTTCACAAGCGGGGGGTCCTTCACCAACGCCGCCCCAGACGCTTTCCCCGAGCTGAGGCCTATCCTGACCGTGCGGGCGATCTTGAACGGCCTGTCGGCAGCCAGAGCGAGTAAGGGCGCCGAGCTAAGGGGGACGACATCAAGTGCCGCATCCGCGGCTATCGGAGAATCTGCATAAGGAAGGAAGTCAGCAAAGTGGCGGCGACAACCCAGCAGGGAAGAGTTCGAGGTAGCGACCTGTCAAGGTGACGACCTCGGCCTGAGACGCCGCGGACTCCTTCACGCCCGCGAGCTCCTCGGTCACCCCCGGGTTCTCCAGCGGGCTACCCCGGGTCGACCCAGGGAGGTCGTCGAGCCCTAGGTCGTTCAACACCCACTGGGTGTCGGACGACACCACGGGATTGTCAGTCGCCGCGGCGACCTGGTGCGCCGGTGGAGGCGAGCCGACCACCGTAGTGGCGGGCAGCTTGACCTTTTTTGTCTTCTTCTTCTTCGGCGGGGGCAAAGCAGTGGGATCATCCTCGCGCGGTCTCTTCGGCCTGGCTATACCGAGGAGGCCCGACAAGGCGGCGAGACTGTCCTTCAACAGCTGTTCGGTGTCCGACATCTTCGGCGAGCTCCAAGGATCGTCTCAAAAATGGAGCCCCCCCTATTTATAGACTACTCTACCAGCAGGCGACGATGCGAGCTGTCCAGATACTCGGCAGAGGTCCTCGCCGAATAAGCGTTGGATGATTCTTTCCGGGCTCCTACGTCGCCCAAAAAGAGCGGGGATTGTGTACAACCCATATTCGACGAGGGAGGGCCCTACCGCCGCCAGGTCATCAAAAGTCCAAGTCAGCAAGACAAGGTGGGGATCCAGACCAGCACCCCGGACCGCGGAAGGTTCAGGCGAGTTGGCGAGTTCCCCAGGACAACTCGCCAGGTGGCGACTATGGCCAGATGCTCGCCTCTGCCTGCCGAGCTCCCCAGGGAAGTCGCCAACTCGCCAGGGTGGGGGTATAAGTAAGACCCCCCCCCTCTTTGGTTTTCCCTATAAATAGGACCCCAGGGGTACGAAGGAGAGACAAGCAATTCTCGGCCTGAGCCCTCGCGAGTTCCAGCCACTGCCCTTGACTCGTTATTGCTCAGCTCGTCTCCTTCGTACCTAGCTCGGCCAATCTGGTTGAGAAGGGGTTGCTTCTCCTAAGCAACTAGGTACGTGGTGGGACCTTCCCGCCGTAGAGACCTGGGGTCCTGTCTGCGCAATTCGTTCCTGTTTCCTGACCAGAGATCATCTTCCCGACTGGTCGACCAGTAACTTCAGGTTGCCTTGTCCGATTTTTGAGGTTGAGAATCTCTCGGCTTCAACAACCAGACTACGGGTTGTTGGACTCTTATCGGATCCTAACCGCAACCCGTTAAGCACCCGTCAATCATATTTCAATATACCTCAACAATCTCCTCCTATATTGTAAATAGGTGTTAGAACAGTACAAGTTGCTTAAATAATAATAAATAACAGCCAAAATGAGTTTTTCAAAAAACCATAAATATTAGTTTTAGATAACAAAATGCTAAACTCAAACACAGTCCCAAGCATAACAATAGAATATCTGAAAGAAAACTCAAAAACTGAAAATTGATCTATACAAACAATAGATCATCTTCATCTGGGTCGAAATCAACTTTGTCTCCTCCAATCTCCATGTGATCTGCAAACAAACACAATAAGAATGTCATGAGACAAATCTCGATGAATTCTAACATTTGTGAATCAAAATAAAGTGATTAGTTCTAGCAGTAAAAGAACGTAATACTCTAATAAGGAATAAATAATCTCATATCAGCATCTCTATCTAATTTACACAAAATTAGAAAATTGATTTCATAGAATCAAACCATGTTCCATCGATTATTAAGATTATTATTACCATTTCACAATTGTGTTATATCATCAAGTTTGGAATGATACAACAAGTTGTGACCATCATATCATCAAGTTTGGAATAAGATAATTAATAATCATAATATCAGGACTCATATCAGCAACTTTAGTATTCCTTTTTGGAATGATACCCAATTCAGCCTTTGAATGAAATAATTGCATAAGTCATCAAGTTTGAAATGACTGACAACTATTCACATCTGGCTTTCATCAGATAGCATCTAAAATACTTATGTGTACTCAACTCTAGATGCTTGAATATAGGCAGACAACGGTTTTAAACATTAAAACATAAGCAAAGGTATTAAGTCCTCCTAAATGGACTTAATCTCATCTCCCCCGATGTTTTAGTTGTTAGAACCTTACATAAGCCCTTGATAAGAACATCTGTTATATTTTCTTTTGATCTCACGTCCAAAAGGGAGATTATCCCCTGACTGGTGAGATAGATCAACCAGGCCTGTTTCATCATTAGTTGCCTTCGCTTTCCATTGAATAACGTATTTGTAGCAATGGTCTTTGTGGCTTGATTGTCACAATATAACGAGATAGAGTGCATTTTCAGACTCGACAATTGAATGTCCATTATCAGGTCTCTTATCCACTCTACCTCTTCTCTAGCTGAGACGAGAGCATAGAGTTCTGATTCCATAGAGGATAGTGATATACACGTCTGCCTCTCAGACTTCCAAGCTAATGCTGCTCCTCCTAGGGTAAACACATAACCACTAGTGGATCTACTGTCAGCAATTTCTGAGCACCAGGAGGCGTCAGAATAACCTTCAAGTACTGGAGGATATCCACTGTAACATAAAACATACTTTTCAATATACTTTAAGTATCGCATTAGCCTTTCCAAGGCGTCCCAGTGGTCCTTCCCAGGGTTGCCAGTGAATCTACTCAACATGCCGACCGTAAAGGCTATGTCAGGTCTAGTGCAGGTTGTAGCATATATGAGACTACCTATGAGTTTGGAGTAATCCAACTGTCTAATAGGTGAACCTTCATTCGGTTTTAGTCTATTATTGTAGTCGTATGGAGTCTCAGCATTTTTGCTACTAACGTAACCCCACTTTTCTAGTAGATTCCTAATGTAGTGACTCTGACTTAGGGTTATACCTTTTTCAGTAAAGTTCACTTCCACACCTAGGATGGTCTTCACCACTCCCAAGTCTGTCATGCTAAATTTAGTCATCAAGGCAACTTTCACGTCTTTCACCTCAGACTGATCAGTACCTAGAATTAGCATGTCGTCAACGTACAAGTATATAATTGCGACTTTATTTGAACTTGTTCTTACGTACATACATTTATCTGATAGACTGGACTTAAAGCCCATGTCTTTTACACAAGTGTCAAATTTCTCGTGCCACAATTTAGGTGCTTGCTTCAATCCGTAGAGTGACTTAATCAACTTACAGACCTTATTTTCTAGACCTTCTACGACAAACCCTTCAGGTTGGTGCATATAGATCTCCTCAGTCAGATCTTCATTAAGAAATGCAGTCTTGACATCCATCTGATGAACAACAAAATGTTCAATAGATGCTAGCACGAGAAGTATCCAAATTGTCACAATGTGACAAAATGTGAGTATATATCAAAGTAGTCTATACCACTCACTTGAGCGTAGCCCTTGGCAACTAGACGTGTTTTGTATTTAGCGGTACTCCCATCAAAATTAAGTTTCTTCTTCAGAACCCACTTACTTCCTATGGCTATAACCCCTTTGGGCAAATCAACCAAGATCCAAGTGTGGTTTTACAGGAGAGAGTTCATCTCATCATCTATGGCTTCTTTCCATAAAAGAGAATCCCGAGATCGCATCGCCTCTTTGTAGGTCGATGAATCAGCTTCAACTTGGTAAGTCACAAAGTATGTACCGAAACTTTTAGGAACTCGTTCTTTATTGATAACCTTTTAGATGCTAACTCACTAGTGTCTATGGGCTCAGTGTCAGGATTTCTTATTTCTGGCTCAACAATGGGCTCAGTATTAGTGACTGGCAGACCTGGAATCGTCAGGTTTTTATCCTTAAGGAACTTATCCTTAAAGAATACTGCATCTCTAGATTCTATTACAGTGTTAGTTGAGAGATCTAGAAACCTGTCTGCAACACTATCCTCTACACATCCTAGATAGACGCAAGTGTTCGTCCTAGGTCCAATCTTAGCTCTTCTAGAGTCAGGTATCTTAACATAAGCGATACAGCCTCAGGTTTTAAGATTATCAAATCTAGGTCTCTTAAACCAAAGCTCATAGGGTGTTTTTGTCAACTTTGCATGAGGTACTTTATTAAGAATGTGATTTGATGTGAGAATGGCTTCACCCCAATAGGTCGCAGGCATGCCGGTAGTCAACAACATGGAATTCAACATCTCTGTTAAAGTCCTATTTTTCCGCTCAGCGATACCATTGGATTGTGGTGAATACGAGGAAGTCGTTTCAGGAATTATGTCATTGCTGGCAAGAAAATCTCTGAACTCCCCCGAGACGTATTCTCCTCCTCTATCACTCCTTAGCCTTTTAATTTTCATGTCTAGTTGATTTTCAACCCTATTTTTGAAAATACAGAATTTTTCAAAGGCTTCATCTTTGGATTTAAGAAGGTAAATGTGACTAAGCCTAGAGTAATCGTCGATAAAAGTTATCAGATACTTCTGACCTCCTCGGGTGACAAAGCTTTTGTATTCACAAATATTAGAATGTATTAACTCGAGTAATTGTCTGCTCCTAAAAACCTGACCAAAAGGTGTTCTAGTGATCTTTGTCTAAACACAAATTTCACATTTATCAAACTTAATGGTTGTGTCTAAGGGAATGTTGTGAGTTCTAGCTAGAAGTAGTTTCCTATAGTTCATGTGTCCTAGTTTGGCATGTAAAGTCTTAGGATCTATCAAATTTGAACTAACCTGATTGACTACCTCATTTGTTAGACTCAGTCTATATATTCCATTGACTACATACACAAAATCAAAGTAATGCGAGTGAATCATAAGGGTTACTCGACCACCACTAATGTTAAATGACATACCAACATCGCATAACAAACTAATTGAAATTAAATTAACAGCTAATGTAGGTATAAATTTAACATTCTTCAAAATTAAATGCTTACCTGAAGATAGAGTCAAAGTAGCATTTCCAACCCTCAGAACATCAGCAACAACACCATTTGCAACAATGACAGTTTCTTGAACAACTTTAACATCTTCCAGAAGCGCAAAATCGTTACAGACGTGGCAGGTAGCACCTGAATCGAGCCACCACTCTGAATTGGCATTCCCCTTTCCGACCATGGCAACAAAGTCGGTAGACGCAGTCTGATAAACCATATTGGCTTTGTTATCAGTCCTGGGTGTGCTGGATTCGCCCCTTTTGGGCTGCTTGCATTCGGAAGCGCAGTGACCCCACTTATTGCAGTTGTAGCACTTGCCTTTAAACTTTTTAATTTTCTTGCTGGTGGCAGTAACTGCGGGTGTACTGGTCGGTGGTTTGGTCTTGCCAGGCTTAGGCTTGCGCTTAGGATAAGTGAGCATGTTAGCAGCAGAGGTCAGCTTGCTTATCGTCTCTAAGGCATGCCTAGTCCGGTTCTCATCCTCAATGCATATGAAGCACTTGAGGTCTTTTAGGCTCACCTGCGTCTTCTTATGATACATCTCAGTTTTGAAAGAGTACCATGCCGAGGGTAATTTGAAAATTATCGCTCCTGTAACAAACGCATTTGGTAGAGGTATGTTCTCACTATTCAGCTTGTCCACCAGATTTTCAAAATCAGCTACCTGTGGAAGGATTTCCCTTTCCTCAGTGAAGGTGAAAGCCATGAATTTGTCCACCAGGTGCGTCTTGGACATGTTCTCCTCTTCCTTGAACTGCTCCTCCAAGGCTTTCCAGATCTCCTTTGCAATTTTCAGCTTTATGTACGTTTCTGCCAGCCTGTTGGAGAGACAATTCAGGATGTAATCCCGGCAGAAGTCTTCGTCGTTGATCCACTGATCCTCATCTTCTCCTCCTTTAAAGGATTCGAAGTCGGTCTGCACTGTGTAAAAGATGTTCAGGTACTTCATGTTAAACTGCGTGTTCCTCTTCCAAGCACTGTACTCAGCATTGGAGAATTTCTCCAGCTTGATCATCGGGACGGGAGATGAAAGGTTGCTTCCCTTAGATATTGTGTCTCTTTCTAAATTTATAAGTTCCACTATGAAAGTAAAACACACACAGAAAATTAGAAAGAGATCACCTGAACCGCGGAGATGATTAATTCTTCGGATTCAATCCAGAGATTGTTTGGCTCCTCTTTGGCTAAACAAGTTCAGCGACGACTAGATCCACGATGACACGTAGCAAAAAAACCCAATCTGCACAGTCTACACAGAGGCACACCTCAGTCACCCAATTTGCATTGGATCTAAAGAACAAAGATAGAATCTCTCTCCTCTCCGACTAAGCACAATAAGGCTCTATAAAGGCAGGAGTTTCCTTGGTAAAAGCTCAACAGTAGACCAAGATCTTAGCCATTTGAGTGAACACAAAAAAGCTTACTCCACTGAATCCAACAAGACAGAAGATAAAATCTATTTCTAGAGAACCAGGTGGGAGAAACAAGGATTCACAGATCTCACTGCTATTCTACCCGATATCAGATCGACAAATGTGATGGCGTCTGCAAATTTCCGACAACAAAATTGCAACCGGAGCCTGCAGAGCCCTCCTTCTCCAACTTCTGTTCAACTATAAAAGAATCAAAGACAAATTTTCGATCTGCGAACTTGCCGCTGGAAGAAGATAGTAGACGGTTTTGGTCTCGATCCACGGACGGCGAAGCATTGCGGATCTCCTGCGAGATGGGGGCTAGATCCAGCGAGATCAGGTTGGATTTGGTGGATGAGGTAATAAAGCTGCTTGCTCTGTTGGATCTAAGCGCAAGAGGAAAAATAACGGGACTGCCTTTGCAGTTTCCCGATCGGTGAATAATGGGAGCAGCGAAGTTTCCCGATCGGCGACGGGGTCGACCTCTACTAGCGACGACGACTAGGGCAGGAAGAGCAGCGTCAGAGTGCGGTGGAAAACACGTGAATCGGGAGCCTTTTCTCTTCCCGATCTGCGGCGGCGCAAAACTTCGATCTTGGACCAAGCTACGAAGTCTTATTTTCCGACAGAAAACTTCAGGCGGCCTCCTAATCTCACGACAAACTCCAGCTTGGAAATCCCGATCCTTCACAATCGGCGGTGACCGAAGAACACCAAGGATTGGGAGCGGGAGAGACGGCGGTACGGGAGCGGGCTAGGGCAAAACAAGATTCCTTCGAGAATGTTAGAGTGCTCGAAGCATCCGCATGACCGTGTAGTTTGGAATGACCTACTCGTTGCCCCTAGCTTGGGTATTTATAGGGAAACCCTAAATACCCAACAACGGGTTGTTGGACTCCTATCGGATCCTAACCGCAACCCATTAAGAACCCTTCAACCCTATTTCAACATACCTCAACAGACCTTTCCATCGAAAAGTGGTCCGACGCAGCAAGCTCTAAGTACGTCGTACGACAGGCAAAGCAACCAGGAAATGCTCAACCCAACCCTCCCCCCATTGAGGCTGACGTCGGACAGGACAACCAAAAGCTCACTCACAAGGACATGAGTGATATGATTGAGGAGGAGTATGCGTAGAGTAGGTGTCGCCCCGCGAACACACGACACCCGTATCACCATGGGTCCCCTCTCACTCATCAACTTCTAGCGCACCTTGACTCACACGGATTTAAGCTACCCCACTTCGAGACCTTCAATGTGATGGATTGTAACATCCGACCTTCACCTCATATTGGAGTCGACTTAAGGTATGATGACATGATATAATAGTTGTATAAATCAACTTGGGATTGATCGCGATCAATAACAGTCCACTAAGAAAATCAAAATAAACTCAACGATATTAATCACACTTCGATTTGATGGAGCTGGCTAACTCAGGCTATATCGAGCTACGCAACGACCTCAATGTGAAATATTAAGCACATGAGCTCTGAATTGATCTCTATCAGTTGCATTAGACTTGTATAGTTAGTACAAAGCATTATACTCGTATAGTCAATACGTGTGTAATGAAACTCGTTTCGCTCCAATCTGAGGTAATTTAGAGAAATGACCGTTTTGAATAGTGTCGTGCTTTGCCACAATGCCGAAATAGCATATTGAGAAAATTAGCTCAAAATTAACTTCTGTTCGTTGCATTAGACTGGTTCAGTCAACACTAGTGCAACAGAAATCATTTCGCTCAATTTTGATGTCATTTGATCAATGTGACTGTACAACCCCAATTTAGCGACCTCAGTCCAGACTGTGCCCAACTAGAGCAGGGTGATCCCATCAGGAGAAACTAGGTCAGGCGAGGCGACCTCGACGACCACGAGGCGGTTCCCAAGCCAGATATCAGCTCACTGAATGACCCCAAGAGGCAAGGGTGGCCGCGCGTCGAGACGCACGCAGGCGAGGCGACCCCGCCCTCTTCGTGAACTCGCCTCGACGAGGAGAGCCAGTCCGCTCTTCCGTCTACTCGCATTTCAGTCTTGCCTGCCCATAACCATCTTAAATAGCGGGGCTATGATATCCCCAGAACAATAAGGGGTGCCCATGACAAAAACTAAAAGACGGAGGTCTCTATCCGCATGCAATAAAGACGATTTTGCCCTTGGTTTGGGATTTGCCTAAAGATAGACCCTCAAAGCACCTTGGAGAGGCAAACACAGCCTCCCAGAGCTGCTGAATTTTGGAGAGTTCTTGCTCTATGCCATCCAAGGTGCTCAACCTTTGGCTTTGGGGGGGGGGGGAGACGTGATATGCGCTTCCGAGTGAGCGGTGGGACCTCCATGTTGTAGCTCACCGGGTCTGAGTGTAGGCAACCATCTCGAAATAGGGAATGTTGAATTCGTCCGGCTCGAATTGACCTGCCTTGAGCACCTGACAACGGGCCAAGTAACTTGAATTGTTCCCTCCTAGTCTGAACTCCGTTAAACCGGTATTTGACCTTCAATAGTGACCACATTAAGTACGGTCCCGTTAAGTTATACGATGTCTCAAAATACGTAAACAATTGAATTCAGCCTCGTCACATCAATATTAACTCGACACTCGACGACTAAGACCCACATTGACTTTGACCAACATGAAAGACCCATCATAGAGTGGACTTTGGTCAAACTATCTTATAAAGAGGTGTTTTCATGAATTTTAAACCCATGCCTACTCATCCAAGCTCACCCAAACTCTCCCCATGCTACATACAGTTTAGCAAAAATCCCAAGGGTGGTGGGATAAAATAATACTAACCTAAGGCAAGGAATGGTGGTGGGATGAGAAAATTTTCAAAAACCTAGCATAGGCTTTAATCCAAACCCTTTCCTAACCTTTGCCACCAACCCAAGAAGGTACATCTAGCCACTCTTTGGATGCCAGTTGCAACTCCCAAGCCCAAACTAAGGTTGGTCGAATGGAAGGAAGCGCTAAGATCTCCTATAATAAGCCCCCTGGCTTAAAATGGAAAGGGTATTACCTCTCCTCCTCCTCTCAAACCAGCCCAGGTGGATTAAAATCTTGCCGGCGACGGAGGAGATCAATGATCCCCGGCACTACCTTCTTCCCCATCACCACCCCATCTCCACCTTGCATGGAGGGCTCCCCAGGGCCCTTGGCCTTTGGGGGAGCCACTTACGGGCATTGCCTCCGCCACAGGTTGCCATCGCTGCTAGGCAACTTGCTCAGGCCGCCCGGACCGCCCTGAGGCAATGTTCATCATTTTTGATAAATTGATGATCCAGATGACTGGAACTGAGCAATGTCATTCGTCAACTTCAGATTCGGCCGGACGCAATTACCACAGTGTCCATTCAAGAAACCTATAAAAAAGCCCTCGGACCATCATTTTGAAAACAAGTAACTAGAGAGAGAAGAGAGAGATTTGAGGTTTTCCGCGAGGATATGAG
Source organism: Platanthera zijinensis (assembly GCA_039513925.1). Taxonomy (NCBI): domain Eukaryota; kingdom Viridiplantae; phylum Streptophyta; class Magnoliopsida; order Asparagales; family Orchidaceae; genus Platanthera; species Platanthera zijinensis. The sequence continues at coordinate 108,505,268 of CM077098.1, read as the reverse complement.
AATTAGATTGTTTCATTGCAATTCACAACCCGCGAGAATTAGGGGACATCTGATAGGGTTCCCACTAAAGCCTTCCAAATCAAACTAGATTGAAGCGCTCAAGTAAGTCAACCCGACCAACTGAGCTGCGCGCATGAGTCGCACTCGCTCGAAGGATCCTAAAAATGCCTCAAAAGGGACGAGTGGAATAGCACATGTATACACCCCGAAACGACCAAGCACACATGCACCCGCGTACAGAACCCTCGCCCGCGACCGGCTCTCACCGAGCACGCAAATGCACTCGCCGCACGCGAGCGCACGTGGACAGCGTTGCTTGCTAGTGTGAGGACCCATATTCCGGTCTCCACAGTGAAATCAAGAATCGAGCGTAGTTTCAATAAAAATATCGCAACAAGAATCAATAATAGGATTCACAGTACAAAGAAAACATAACACCAACTTTTTATTCCTTTATTAACATATTTACAGTAGATTTTACATATACAATATTTAATTATACTCATTACAAAAGGCACACTCATAATCTTCGCAGGTAGCTTTATGTTTTTCTTAGGCTTCATCGATCCCAATAAAAACTTTTAGCCATACCTTTGCGAGGTCCACAGCACACTTCCGCTTTTCTTCTTCTGCTAGGGGAACCCTTAGTGGTGCACTCGGTGACATCCATGTTACCTAAAAAAATGAGTTCACAATGGGTTATTCATAAACATATGGTTATGTGAACAAAGTATTTCGTGAACTGATATACATACAGGCAATGAGAGATAACAATATGCATACATTACAATAAACCAATATTCATTATTTGCTCTCAAAGTTCGCAATGCTTTTTGATCCCATTTGATATTTAATTACATAATGCAGAAAATGTCAAGACATTCATGCAACTTAAATGGGCCTCACCCCTTTAGGACAAAATGTAGGCAAACCCCCAACTGGAAAATCCATCAGTAGGAAACTCCTACATCATAGTATTTAATCTGATCCTTAATGTTGGATCGTGAGGCGCCCTTAAGAGGGGGGGGGGATGAATAAGGGTTAACAATTTTTTCTTAAACAATTTTTTTCTCGGTGAACTAATTGCAAAAATCAAAACTAATTTTTATAATCAAAGATAAACACTTAAAAAATCATAAGAATAATAATGATGATATTTTATTTTCCAAATATTAAAACAGAATACAACCTCTATAGAGCTAGAGATCAAGGCTATGAAAAATACAAACTATTGATTTCACCAGTCCTTCTAATAAGAACCAGCCGGCTATAGCGTATCTCTTCCTAGATCTTGCTACTAGCCCCCTAGATCACACCACGATCTAGTCGTTGCACACAAGGCGGCAAAAAAATCCCTAAGTCGCACAAGGACCTAGATGCCTCGCACAAGTCAGTGATTCTCTCCTAAGCTACACACAGACCTAGACGCCACGCACAAGGCGGTGATTTCTCTACCGATTACAATGAATAAATGAAGAATGACAGAACAATTTTCAGAATGAAAACTCCCTCTTAATGAAGAGCTGAAGATGTCGACGAATACTTGATAGGGTTGCTTCAGAAGCCGTGTACGATTCGTCGCTTTTCCGCGCTTGAACCTTCTTGGGAAGATGGAGTTTTTCTGGATGCTGGAGTTCTCTGGACAAGATGCACGGGAAGAAACACTCCAGAAACTAAAATTCGTGATCTCCACAAGAAATTGAGTCGTACATATATTTTGGGGATATCGCCTGGCGATACTAGATATCGCCTGACAGCGATATCCTATCCGGCTGCCACGTGTCCCATGATTCAAAACTTCTGCGGGATGAATCAGTCGTGGCCAATCTTGTATTATCGCCTGGGAGATATTGATATCGTCGGGTGATATTGATTGTAACTGCACGCCGTGGAGATATTGTTGTAACTGTCCATTGAGCTGTCGCTTGTTGACGATAGTGGATATGGCCAGGCGATATCATCGTAACTCCTATATTCAAACCCGAATCAAAACCAAAATAATTGTAGTATTTGACCTGTGATATCTGCACGTCATAAACACCATATGATCAAATACAAACGAGATTTGTTATTAACAAACCAAGAAGCGTGGAACGCATGCCCCAACAATCTTCCCCTTTTGATAATAACAAATCCACTTAAAACGAAATCATGAATGACCTATAAAGTCATAGAAATGGTGATTAGTAAGATAAAGCATTTGAATGTGCACAAACTCCTGTTGGATGTAACTCCCCCTATATGTGTACTCCCCCTAAATAAAAGCATTGAATGTTGTTTAAGTTTAAAATCAAAGTAAGTTTAAAATTAAAGTAATTCTAATAAAGTAATCCTAATGAAGTAATCTGAAGAAATGATATCTCAGAAAATTCTCCCCCTTTTGATATTATCAAAAGAAAGAGCAGAGTGATTGCGTAAGCCAAACTGTAAAAACCATAAAGTGAAAAATCAAGTGTAGAACATGTGAAAAAATATATAGTGATGAGTAATGTGATTGAACACAAACATTGTGAAATTTATACATTTATTTAATAGGCATATACTAGTGAACATAATTCAGAATCATTGTCGGTCCAATGCTTATGAGAAGAAATGTTAGAAATGATAATGCAGTATACAAGTGAAAATTAGAGGAAAATTTCATATGTAGAAACTTAAAACGTACATGAATACGGGAATGTTAAAAAATCTAACCAAGTATACGCAATTAACCGTACTTATTTCCAAGAATTCAGAGCACAAATAAGAAATGAATAGGCATATAAAGATTCCACAAAATACTTTACAATTCTGTCCAAGGTGCTCAACCTCACAATGCTTATGAAGACTTATCAGGATGATGAGTAGTGCTTGGTGGAGGTTCCTTATCAGCCCTTTTTTTTGTATTATTTGGCTATTGTTTTTTTAAGTAGAATAAACTGCTTCTTTTAGGCTTGACACAGAACTCTGAATTCACTTATACGGCAATCTATGATAAGCCAATATGAATATTGCAAAGAAAACAAGGATTAAGCAACAGTTTCACCGTGACTTTTCAGTGGTTATGATAGAACACTCATAATTTACATAGACAGTAATGATAAATACATATGAGAATTTTCACAATGACGTGTGAGAGAGCATTGTCATAAATAAAATATTTCTCATACTTAGAGGCATGCGAAAACAATTTGTCAATTAAAATACACTAGGAGAGTTGTATATACATAATGATAAAAAAACATGAATAGGACACAACGTTAGAGCTATCTCCATATAAGTGATTATACATTGTACAATGCCTAAACAAGATTAAGAAATTTTGTGGATGAGAAGAATAGTGGCAATTAACTGAAAATTAAGAACGGATCAGAAAGGGTAGATGAGCAATTTTTGGCTATCGCCCGGCGATATCCGATATCGCTGGCAATAGTCACTGAAGCTCGGCGATATCGTTGCAGTTTCTAAAAACACGATTATTTTTGTTTGCAGATATGCCTTCAAGTTCTAAGGTCATGAGGAGCACAGACAGTGATACTCACTCTGGGTATCAAACATTTCCGGGGATCAAAAATGCAAACATCGGTGTGGGTAAAGTGAATGAATTTGACCAAGTCCGGCATGCACACATTCATGATTTATTGGCAATGGCAGGTATAATGTAAGTTATACTGCCAAATATATTTTCTTCAGTATTAATTAGAGAATTTTACAACCACCTAAGAAATCCAAATTTTACTGAGCTGAATGGCGGAGTGAGATCGAAAATCCATGGTCAAACTGTAGAGATAACGCACCATGACTTAAGAGATGAGTTTGGTTTGATTGAGCGGCATTATGTACTGGATGTAGTGGAAAACTACATGAAGGATAGGGATTGGACCCTTTTGAATATGGTTTTACATGGTAATTCCATGAAAAACCTTAATCAATCCACAGCTGCACTCGCTCCGTACGCACGTTTAGTGCAAGATATCATGAGACATACGATTATGCTCAAATCTGGGGACACTAGAAAGATAACGGCGCAACTGAGTTATGTTACTTACATGATCTTGGAGAGGGAGCCGTTTGACGTAGAAGACTTAATTTTATCCATTATTCGGTACACGTATAGACTTAAGAATTCTATGTGGAAGAAATTGAATACACTATCGATGGGTGCCATCATCCAACGTATCATATACAAGAATTACATTTGGATCGACCAGGAATTCTACTTTAATGATTGTGCACTTACGGTGTTTCATACGGGCACCATTCATACTAGTGCACGTGGGTCACGAGGTGGATCCATGCGGAGTAGTGAACCCTTATCAAGTATTAGAAATCCACAACTCTCAAGAGGTGGATCGGATCACTACGAGAAGAACTGGATGAATTGCGAGAGTCATTTGAGGAACATAAGCGAAAAGTAAAAAAAACATCACACGAGAATGCAGAAATTTATTAAATTTCTGACAAAGAGCCTTAAATTGAAAACAACTCCGACAGAGGCGGCAGAGTGGGAAAACCCGGTTGTGGAGCCTCTATGATAGTCAATACACTGACCTCGTCGGACATGGAGCAACGGTCAGAGCTCCACTGAAGACCGGGAGGAGACCAGTGTTGGGGATAACAGAGATTTCTGAGGTTTTGGACAGAAAACGGCTTCTGGGGATATCACAAGGCAATAGCTAGTATCGCCGTGCAATAGTGAATTGAATGTTATTTCATGTTTCTGTATTCTGTGATGAACAACTATTTGTGATAATTTTAGTGAACTATGCTGTGATGTTTGTGAGTGCTTTTCAGTACAATTTTGTGGTAATATGTTATTTATTTTAATTTTAATTATAAATGTTTGTTTTAATGTTTTAATATATATATTTTTTGCTTCATAATACTTATGTGAATTCATCAGCTTGAAATGTCTAGAATTCCTAATTCTAGTCTTGGCATTGAAAACGGGAATCTGGAAGTGGTTTTGTGAAAATATCTGCACGCTATGAATATGTGCTTATAAAATTAACTTTTATTGAATTTTGTTTTATATGATCTCTAATGAAATGATGGCGAACTTCTATATGTTTAGATCTAGAATGATGAACCAGATTATTAGTTAAATCAATTGCACTTTTATTATCACACCTTAATTTTATAGTTTCTTGATGTATTCCAAAGTCTTCTAAGGTTTGTTTCATCCAAAGAGCTTGTGCACAACAACTACCTAATGCAATGTTTTCGGCCTCGGTAGTGGATAAGGAAACAAAATTTTGTTTTCTACTTGACCATGAAATAAGTGATGGGCCTAGAAAATGACAAGAGTCACTAGTGCTCTTACGATATAATGAACATCCAACATAATCAGAATCAGAATAATCATGTAAAATGAAAATATCATTATATGGATACCACAAACCTATTTTAGAAGTACCAATAAAATATCTAAAAATAGGTTTAACCGCTTTTAAATGTGATTATTTAAGATTAGCCTGAAATCTAGCACATAAACAAACTGCAAACATAATATCAGGTCTAGATGCGGTTAAGTATAAAAGTGATCAAATCATTCCTCTATATAATATCTGATCTATAGATATTCCACTTTCATCTTTTCTCAGTTTCAAAGAAACACTCATATGGGTATTTGCTTGCTTTAGATTTTTAAATCCAAATCTTTTCAAAACATCATGAATATATTTAGATTGACAAATAAAAGTACTATCATGTCTTTGTGTAATTTAAAAATCAAGAAAATAAATAAGTTCTCCTATCATGCTCATTTCAAACTCATTTTTCATAATTTTTACTGCATTATCACATAACTCATCATTAGCGGCTCCAAAAATAATGTCATCAATATAAATTTGTAAAACTATTAAATCATCATGAACATGCTTAATGAAGAGTGTACAATCAGCACTATCTATTTTGTAATCATTTTTTTAACAAATATAAAGTCAATCTATCATATCATGCTCAGGGTGCTTGCTTTAAAGCATAAAGGGTCTTTTCTAATTTATATACATGATCAGGAAATTGATCATTTACAAAGCCTGAAGGTTATTCTACATAAACCTCTTTCTTAATATACCTGTTAAGAAAAGCAGTTTTTACATCCATTTGAAACAATTTAAATCTTTTAAAGCTAGCAAAAGCAAGAAAAATTCTAACTGTTTCTAAACATGCTACAGGTACAAAAATTTCATCAAAATCTATCCCCTCAATTTGAGAATATCATCTTGCTATAAGTTTAGCTTTGTTTCTAGTGACCCTAAATTCACTATCCATTTTATTTTTAAAGATCTACTTTACACCTACAACCGGATGATTTGAAGGTCTTTCTACAAGTTTTCAAACCTTATTACGTTCAAATTAACGAAATTCTTCATTCATAGCTAAAAACCAAGAATCATCATTTATTGCGGTTTGCACATCTTTTGGTTCTATATCAGATATAAAACAAAGATTTGAAAATAAATCATGTAACGAAGAACGAGAACTTACCCCTCTTGATGGTTCCCCAATGACCAATTCTTGCAGATGATCTTTTGAAAATCTCAGTTCACTTGAAGGCACATATTCTTCCACTTCTACATCTTCTTTATCTTCTTCATCATTTTCTTTATTTCCAAGTAATTCATCATCATCCGACCTTAGTGAGGGGGAAGATTCTTCATCATTACCTGCATGGTTAGTTTCTACACAAGGAGGAAGTTCATCAAATTTAACATAAATTGATTATTCAACTATTTTTGTCATTTTATTAAAAATTCTATAAACTTTACTAATTGAAGAATAACCAATAAATATGTTGTTGAAGCCAAAAATGACCCCAACGAATGTTCACAAACCAAAGTGCAGCCGACGCCTACTTCTCTCTTATCCCGACCCTTGACCGGCTGCTAAGGTCAAAAGACTGACCCAAAGCCTCAGCTGGGAGGTCCCACCACACACCCGGAAGATCTCTGAGAGCTTCCCCTCCAAAGCCAAATGCTGGGCTGGGAGCTCCTCAGAAGGCACTAGAGTTGGAGAATAATGAAAGCCCCTGCCTTCCAAAGAGCCCCTATGGGTCTTTTTATAGTCTTCCTTTGACCTGAAAATACTGAAATACCCCTGAGGGGTTTGCCAATAGCCAAATCCCGCTGTCCTTCCAAGGGCATTTGGATAATTTTACCTCGGGATAATAATAAAATAATCCCCTTTACGAGCGCCGGGCCCTACCACGTGGGCCCACTTGGCGAGAACCCTGGCCGTGAAGGCTCTCGCTGGACCCCCAACTGGGCCAACCTTGGCGAGACCCCTTGCCAGGGAGGTTCGCGCCCTTCACGGTCTTGAAACTATCACGACTGAAGGCTTACTTAGGGCCTTCTCGCCTGCCCTGGGCGGGAGCTTTCCCTAAGGCGGAAGCTTCCGTGGTCGAGCCATCTGCTTCGGTCGGTCGACGATCTCTCCTGCCGAGAGCTCGACTATCTGCCTTGGTCTCTCCATCTTTTCCCTGCCCTTGGCGGGAGCTCCTACAGGACGAGAACTCCATAAGTATGCCTTAGGGTTAACCCGAGGCTAGCCTAAGACTAGCCCAATCCTGACCACTGAAGCCTCTGGGTCCCTCCCAGCGAATATGGGGTTGTACACAATCCCCGCTCTTTTCGAGCTAGCCCTGCGCTCGACAAGACAAGTCCAACCCCCAAAATATTCGCTGGACACGTGCCAGCTAACCAGGGGAATCTTTTGGTGGGTCCTACTGCGGCTATAAATATGCACCGATAGGCGACCATATGCCTCGCCCTTGAAATACTGTTTTACAACTGAGCTCTCGCCTCAGGGATTTTTGCGCGAGCTTACCATGCATCCCAAACGTGCTGTCAAACCACTTCCGCAAGACCTCCAAGACCGGTTAGCCGCTGCCCAAGCGCGGGCCTTGGCTAACTGTGTGGCGGTGGCTCCATGGTTAGCGAGAAAGACTTCAACCGCCGGGCCTTCCGAGCCGAAGAAGAAGGAAAAGAAAAGGGCGAAGGTGGTCCGGCGGGACCTTTCTCGCGAGAACAGGGATCCTCCTTCCCCCACTCCCAATCCTGCGGGGGATCCTTCCCCGCAGAAGGTAAGCCTTTCAACCGTGCCTACCGAGCTGACTGTGCACTAGATCTGATGATTAAAGTAAGCTTTCGCAGGAACCCGCTCCTAACGATGATGCCGAGATCCCGCCAAGTTCTTCGAACCTGCCCGCTCATTCCCCCAAGGACCAAACACGGGTCTCGGAGAGGATTCCTCCAGCCGAGACCGGAACGATAGGTACATTTTCCCTTGTCAATATTTCAACCCGACCCTTTCTTTTCTGAACTGTCTTCTCGCAGTGCCAACTCCCGCCGACCCGGGTCTAACCACCCGGGAAGATGAAGCGAGAACCGTTGAAGTGCCTCCTGCGGTGGCCAATCCTATCCTGCAGGCGGGAGGGGCGGCTTCTGAACCTTCCGCTACTCTCAAGGATGCTGATCGTCCCTTGAGAGAAGACAACTCCCCTCATGCTTCCGGCCAGGCCGGGATCACCGTGCGCAAGCCATTTCGCCCGGGGCTGGGCAAGCCTCTCCACCTCCTCTACGGAACCAATGGAGGGGCTGGGCCTTCTCGTCCAACGTCGCTTGACGGTTCTCGCCCAACCGCAGGTATGCGAGACCTTTTAAAACCGTTGATCGCCATGCTTTAACCAAGATTCTCGCTCGTTTCTTTCGCAGGTGATCCTGGCTTGCGGTCGGGAGTCAACGAGGAAGGAGAAGAAGAGGAAGAAGAAGAAGAGGAAGAAGAGGATGAAGAGTCCCCTCTCCCTTCGTCTGGCGAGATAGAAGAAACCTTGAACAGCGATGGGAGCGCGAAGGGGAGAAGGAGGAAGATCTCGGCCATTTTGGCCAAGCTTATCCGGCGAGACCGTGCCCATACTGCCGCGGCGAAAGCATTCCGCGAATTCGTGGAGCAAAGGCTGGAGGCTCTGGAGCGGGACTTCTTCTTGGGCGAGACTGATTGCCCGGGAGGGCCTTCTGCCGAGTCTTCGCCAGGGAGGTGCATCTCGCAGATCCGGGATCACGCCAGGCGGATCAACCTTGGGTGTACCACCCTATCATCTTACTTCAACCCGTTGGCGCCCCCGAGAACTAGGCGGCGAGAACGAGGACGATGGAGCTGGAAGCCCTATTAGCCTTCCCGCTTTGAATCTCAATGTATCTCTGTTATCAATGTATCTGTAATAAACATTACTGTTAATTAAGTTTATCCAGCTTGCGCTAGCGAGGATCTCGATGTTACCCATGCCTCTTTTTTTTTTTCTTTTTATTGCTCTGCGAGGCTTTTAAATTAAGAAGCTTACACCAATCTAGGATGCTTGCGCCAATCTAGGATGCTTACGCCAATCTAGGAGGCTTGCGCCAATCCAGATAGTTGCGTCAAAACCAGGAACGACCGTTGACCGCTGCCATCCCGAGGGAGAAAATCGAGGCGCCGTTAGCCCGGATTCTGACAGCTGTACTCCGCTGTCACTTTCTCTATCTGTCGGATGGATCCATGATGATTACGATTCCCTATAAATAGAGAAGTCTACCAACCGCATTTACTTCTTCGATCCGGAACCTCAGCCTTCCTTCCTTGCTCTCGCGTTCTTGCTTCCGCTTCGACCTCTTTTCAGCTCTCGCTCTCACTCGCAAACCCATCATGCCTGGCGAGAACAAGGGTCGCGCCCACTGCGCGGAAGCTTTCCAAAAACACCTTTTCCCTTCCTGCAAGCTCACCCTCGACGAATATAACCTGATCGTTGATCGCTACATCCCCGCCGGCTTCTCGGCGCGAAACCCGGGGAATCACGATAAGGTGAATACTCCGGAGGCGGGAGAACTCGCCATCCCCCTCGAGCATTTCGAGGTGGGCTTCCGCCTTCCCCTTTGGCCGGAGGTTCGGCTTGCTCTTCGTTACTACGGGGTGGTTCCCGCCCAACTGAACCCGAACTCAGTCGCGATCCTTATAGCATTCATATGCTATATGCGATCCGAGAGGATCGAGTTCAGTTTGCCCATCTTCCGGAAGCTATTCAACTTCCGCGCCAAGGGAGGGGTGGTTTTCTTCTCCGGGCAACTGCTCGAGGTTACCGGTCTCGCCAACAAGCACCATCACTGGGGCGAGAAATTCGTCAATGTCAGCGGGGACTTCGGCAACGTCCCGCTTCAGCCCGTTCAGTACGAGGACGCCGCCTACAAGCCGCCTACTCTGGGATCGCGCGAGAGCGCAATCCTGGAATTCTTTGGGACCAAGGAGTTCGATGTTCCCTTCCTCAGGCGAGACGTCGACTCCCTCCCACTCGTTCACTCGGGCGAAGGTACGGTCTCGCTTCAGATTCCCTCTTTTGTCTAAGATCTTCTTGCGCTGAAGTGTTTTAACTTTGCAGGAGAGCGGGAGGTCCCTCTGCGCCAACCCTTCGCTGAAGGCCGGGGAGTCGAGGGTCTGGCCGCGAGAGGCTCCCTTGCGCTCGCGGAAGCTAGCGCCAGCGCCTGCCGAAACGATCCAGCCCCTCCTTTGCCGCCACCAGCCAAGAAGCGGAAGGTCACCCTTCCTCCTCTCCGAACGCTGAAGAGGCCCAAACCTTCTGCTCTCGAGAAGGGGAAAGCCCCGGTCGTCTCGCCTGTCCAACCCCTTCCCGCAGGCAGCTCCTTCGAAGCGATGCTCCAAAGGGCCAGCGAGATGGATGCCGCCGCCAAGAGCCGCGCCGAGGCTTCCACCGGGAACCCACCAGCCGCAAGCGAGGCTGGGGGAGAAGTGCTCGCCGCCGAAACCTCCGTCCGAGCTCCGCCCCGGGAGGTGCCGAGAGGGCACAGGAACTTTGGTTTCGGCGTGAAGTACGTCGACGCGGAGGGGAAGCCTCAGATGGAATGGGACCCCGAGTCGAACTTAATCAAGGTTACGACGCTCCTTCCCAGCTGGGCGGAGGGGGAAGATGTGACTGGCGAGGCCTTCTCGCTTGGATATGGCCTTTACAGCCGAGAGGATGCCAACGTGTTTGACCAGATGTCCACCCTCCTTATAGCCTTCGATGCCATCCGGGCTCTATTGCGCGGGTTCGAGCTTGCGCATATGTGTGCGCGCCGAAGCATCACCCTCGACAAGAATTTCACTGATATGCGCAAGGCAAGGGAGGACGCGGTGGCTCGAGCGCACACCGCGGGAGAAGAACTCGCAAGAGCTCAACAGGAGCTTGCGGATGCCCGACTGGCGCTGTCTCTCCGCCCCGCGACCAAGGTAAGCAAGACCCTCCTGAACCCTCGCTCTCGTTTCTCAAAGTTACGACTGTGCGATGTTTCCAGACTGAACTCTTTTTTCACAGGACTCTGCCCAAGTCAAGGAGCTTCGCGCAGAGCTGGCCAACGCGCGCTGCGAGAGCGTCCTCCTGAGGGAACAGCTTCGCGCTGAGATGGCGAAGGTCCCGCCTCCGGAGCTAGATGCGAGGTTGCGGAGTCGTTACCTCTCGGAGTACGACGTTGACAAGTTGCTGCAAGCCAACGCTCAGGCAACCGCTTGGCTCTACGATCCAGTTCCCAAACCTCCGGGCGCGCCGGACTCGCCTCTCTCAGACATCCCGAGGACTTCTACCGCCGCTGGCGAGACATTTGAAGCGAGCTCTGGCGATGATTCAAGCGAGAGCACCAACGGGAGTTACAGCGCGTCCCCCTAAGCTTCTTTTTTTTTCTTTTTGTTTCTTTTGTAATGAGCGAGAGGCTCCAACTTTTGTAATTAATTTTATGTAAAGTAACGTTTCATCTTTCATTGTCAGTGTGTGCTTGAAAGTATATTATTCTGCCGAACGGCTTCCGCGCGAGCTTCCGCCGAGACCCTTAGTCTCTTTAGGATAACCTTTCGTAGAGATCCGTTAGGCGGGAACCTCGCGTCGTCGATTAAGTCGTCCTGCTCAGGTCCGCCGGGAGCCTCCTTATGCGAGAACCCCCCTTTGACCGAGACCTTTACTGGCCGAGACCTTTGAGCCGAGACCCTTACTGGCCGAGACCTCTGGGCCGAGACCTTTGGGGCCTTGCTTCCGGTCTAGGTCAGGGCCCTGCCCGCATATTTTTCCAACCAATTAAACCCCCACCCCACCGGCGAGCCGTCGGACCTACTAGCTTATATGGGAGCCTGCGCAGCGGGTCTACCGGGGGCCGAGCCGAGCTCGGGGTGTCGTAGAAGTGGCAAAGAACAGAGTATCGCAAGAGCCAACCTTTCCCCCACAGGCGAGCCTTCGGACCTGCCAGCTTGATGAGAGCCTGCGCAGCGGGTCTACCTGGGGCCGAGCCGAGCTCGGGGTGTCGTAGAAGTGGCTAAGAACAGAGTATCGCAAGAGCCAACCTTTCCCCCACAGGCGAGCCTTCGGACCTGCCAGCTTGATGAGAGCCTGCGCAGCGGGTCTACCTGGGGCCGAGCCGAGCTCGGGGTGTTGTAGAAGTGGCTACGAACAAAGTATCACAAGAGCCAACCTTTCCCCCACAGGCGAGCCTTCGGACCTGCCAGCTTGATGAGAGCCTGCGCAGCGGGTCTACCTGGGGCCGAGCCGAGCTCGGGGTGTTGTAGAAGTGGCTAAGAACAGAGTATCGCAAGAGCCAACCTTTCCCCCACAGGCGAGCCTTCGGACCTGCCAGCTTGATGAGAGCCTGCGCAGCGGGTCTACCTGGGGCTGTGCCGAGCTCGGGGTGTTGTAGAAGTGGCTACGAACAAAGTATCACAAGAGCCAACCTTTCCCCCACAGGCGAGCCTTCGGACCTGCCAGCTTGATGAGAGCCTGCGCAGCGGGTCTACCTGGGGCCGAGCCGAGCTCGGGGTGTTGTAGAAGTGGCTATGAACAAAGTATCACAAGAGCCAACCTTTCACCCACAGGCGAGCCTTCGGACCTGCCAGCTTAATGAGAGCCTGCGCAGCGGGTCTACCTGGGGCCGAGCCGAGCTCGGGGTGTTGTAGAAGTGGCTATGAACAAAGTATCACAAGAGCCAACCTTTCCCCCACAGGCGAGCCTTCGGACCTGCCAGCTTGATGAGAGCCTGCGCAGCGGGTCTACCTGGGGCCGAGCCGAGCTCGGGGTGTTGTAGAAGTGGCTACGAACAAAGTATCACAAGAGCCAACCTTTCCCCCACAGGCGAGCCTTCGGACCTGCCAGCTTGATGAGAGCCTGCGCAGCGGGTCTACCTGGGGCCGAGCCGAGCTCGGGGTGTTGTAGAAGTGGCTATGAACAAAGTATCACAAGAGCCAACCTTTCCCCCACAGGCGAGCCTTCGGACCTGCCAGCTTGATGAGAGCCTGCGCAGCGGGTCTACCTGGGGCCGAGCCGAGCTCGGGGTGTTGTAGAAGTGGCTACGAACAAAGTATCACAAGAGCCAACCTTTCCCCCACAGGCGAGCCTTCGGACCTGCCAGCTTGATGAGAGCCTGCGCAGCGGGTCTACCTGGGGCCAAGCCGAGCTCGGGGTGTTGTAGAAGTGGCTACGAACAAAGTATCACAAGAGCCAACCTTTCCCCCACAGGCGAGCCTTCGGACCTGCCAGCTTGATGAGAGCCTGCGCAGCGGGTCTACCTGGGGCCGAGCCGAGCTCGGGGTGTTGTAGAAGTGGCTACGAACAAAGTATCACAAGAGCCAACCTTTCCCCCACAGGCGAGCCTTCGGACCTGCCAGCTTGATGAGAGCCTGCGCAGCGGGCCTACCTGGGGCCGAGCCGAGCTCGGGGTGTTGTAGAAGTGGCTACGAACAAAGTATCACAAGAGCCAACCTTTCCCCCACAGGCGAGCCTTCGGACCTGTCAGCTTGATGAGAGCCTGCGCAGCGGGTCTACCTGGGGCCGAGCCGAGCTCGGGGTGTTGATGAAGATAACCAAACCTCTCCCCCACAGGCGAGCCTTCGGACCTGCCAGCTAGATGAGAGCCTGCACAGCGGGTCTACCTGGGGCCGAGCCGAGCTCGGGGTGTTGACGAAGATTCCTTCAACCAGGCCTATTCCGTCATTGAGATGAGGAGTCATAGCCAGTTAAAACAAAAAACATAAAGATTGCATACTCAGAGATAGTCAACATTCTGGAATAAACTTATTGAAAATGCAATGGTTGTTTACAACATTACAATCCCTCTTTCCCTCTTACGGGTAGAAGCGCTTCAGATCGTCACCACTCCAGGTGTGACTCAAGGTCCTTCCCTCCGCATCCTGGAGATAGTAGCCTCCGTTAACCAGGGCCTTTTCTACTATATAAGGCCCTTCCCAGCTAGGGTTGAGCTTACCAACCGCGGCCGACCTTCCTGCAGCGTCGACCTTTTTCAGTACTAGATCCCCCTCGGCGAATTGCTTGACTCTGATGTGCTTATCGAAGTACCGAGCCATTCGCCGTTTTACTTCCTCTTGCCTGATGGCGGCAACCTCCCGCAGCTCTTCCACCATATCTAATGAGAGGCGCAACCCTTCCTCATTCTCCAACCTCCAAGCTTCGCTTCCCTCAGCCGCGGCCGCAACCCTTGGGGACCGAACATCGAATTCCACCGGGAGGACAGCCTCACACCCATGAGAGAGCTTGAAGGGGGTCTCCCCTGTGGCCGTGTTCGGAGTCGTTCGCAAGGCCCACAGAACGGAAGGGAGCTGTTCCACCCAGTTGCCCTTCAGGTTCTCCACCTTCTTTTTGAGCAAGCTGACAATGATCTTGTTGGCCGCCTCCACCTGGCCATTGCTCCGAGGATGATGGACAGAGGCGAACCTGAGGTCAATCCCCAATTGGGTGCAGAAACTGATGAATTCTTCACTGGCAAACTGAGGACCGTTGTCTGTCACTATCGCTTGGGGCAACCCGTGCCTGCAAACGATTTCCCCCCAAACGAAGTTCCTGATGACCTGGGAGGTTATCTTGGCTAACGGCTTGATCTCCAACCACTTAGAGAAGTAGTCAATCATAACTAGGAGGAATCTCCTCTGCCCGCTAGCTGGAGGAAAGGGTCCAACCAGGTCCATTCCCCAAATGGCGAAGGGTCATGGCGCTGTGATGCTTCGAAGTCTTTGGGCGGGCAAGAGCTGGAGGGGAGCATGTACTTGGCACTTCCGACACCTCCTTGCGAACTCAGCTGTATCCTTCCTCAAAGTCCGCCAGAAATATCCTTGCCTTATCACCCTTGCTTCCAATGTCCTTCCCCCTGAATGACTGCCGCATTCCCCAGAATGCACCTCTTACAGGATCCTTGGGACTTCCTCCTCGGTCACGCATCTCGCGAGGAGTCCTGACAACATCTTCCGATGCAAGCTCCCTTCCAGCATCAGGTAATGAGCCGCCTTATGCCTGAAGCTCTTGGCATCCTTGACTTCTTCCGACAGTTCTCCTGTGGTCAAGAAGGTCACCAACGGATCTACCCATGAGGACCGCCGATTCACCTCCATCACCTCCCCCTCTTCAATGGCTGGCCGAAATAGTTCGGTTAGGGTACCTCCACCCCGAGGCCCGAACTTTGCTAATTGGTCAGCTGCCATGCTTTCCTCCCTGGGAACATGTTGAATAGAAAAAGAACGGAAACCTCCTATGATAGTTCTTACCTTTGATAGATATCTCGCGAGGGTAGGCTCCCGGGCCTCGAACTCCCCTCGGATCTGCGATGCCACCACCATTGAGTCTGTGAAGGCCTCCACATCCTGAATCTCCAACTCCTTTGCCAGTCGGAGACCGGCTATCACGGCTTCGTACTCCGCCTGATTATTGGTTACAAGGAAGTGGAAAGCCACTGCTTGTTCTATGGTAACCCCTTGGGGACTTACCAGTACCATACCTCCTCCAAGGGAGTGCCTTCCTGAGGCTCCATCGACCATCATCTTCCATGCCTCCGACGGCCTCGACTCTTCTTCCTCGGCCTCGGTGACATAATCTGCCAAAAAGTCCGCCACGGCCTGGGCTCTGATGGAGAGCCTCGGGACGAAAGAAATGTCAAACTCGCTTAGCTCGATGGACCACTTTGCCAACCTTCCTGAATGCTCCACCCCTCAAAGAACTTGCGAAGAGGATGGTCGGTTACCACCCTGATCGAGTGCGCCTGAAAGTAAGGGCGAAGCTTCCTAGCTGAGATGACCAAAGCATACGCTAGCTTCTCCAGGATGGGGTATCGGATCTCCGCCTTTTTTAAGATTCGGCTTACATAATAGACGGGCAACTGTTTCTTCCCCTCCTCCCTAACCAAGACGGAGCTCACTGCCTCTACCCCCACTCCGAGATACAAGGCTAGGTCTTCCCCTTCCTTCGGGCTTTGAAGTAACGGAGCTTGGGAGAGTTGCCTCTTCAGCCCCTGGAATGCCTCTTCACATTCGGCCGTCCATTCGAACACTTGGTTACCACGAAGTACTTTAAAGAAAGAGGAACACCTATCCCCTGACCGAGAGAGGAACCTGCTTAGCCCGGCCAACTTCCCGGTCAAGCGCTGGACTTCTTTGGCACTGCGAGGTGATTCCAGGTCTAGAATAGCCTTAACCTTATCGGGGTTAGGTTCTACCCCTGCGGGAGTCAAGAGGTGTCCGAGGAATTTCCCGCGACTAGCCCCGAAGATGCACTTCAAGGGATTCAACCTCATCTTGAACCTTCGCAAGGTGGCAAACGTTTCCTCCAAGTCCCGCAAGTGGGAATCAACACACTTGCTCTTGACCATGAGGTCGTCCACGTAGACCTCCAGGTTCCTTCCCCTTTGATCTCGAAAGATTCGATCCATCATGCGTTGGTACGTTGCCCCTGCGTTCTTCAACCCGAAGGGCATCATTTTGTAGCTGAAACATCCCTCTCTTGTGATGAAGGAAACATCCTTGACATCAGGAGGGTGCATCCGGATCTGATGGTAACCTGAAAATGCATCTAAAAAACTCATAAGAGAAAAACCGACGGCTGAGTCAACCAGCGCGTCGATTCGAGGCAAGGGGTAGCAATCCTTGGGACATGATTTATTTAATAAAGAAAAATCAATACACATGCGCCATTTTCCTCCTCCCTTCTTTACCATTACCACGTTGGAGATCCAGCCTGGGTACTGGATCTCTGAGATGAAGCCTGCGTCCAGGAGCTTTTTGACCTCCTCTCGGATGGGGGCTTCTAGCTTGGTGGCGATGGCCCTCATCTTTTGGCGTATGGGGCGGGCTCTGGGATCTAGGTTCAAGCGATGACAGGCCACGTCCGCGTCGATGCCCGGCATGTCTGCCGCGCTCCAAGCGAAGATGTCGACGTTGTTTTGGATGCAGGCTCGCATCCGCTCCTGATCCTCGAGGCTCAAGCCTCCGCTGATCCGAATTCTTTGCACCTCCCCCGCTCTTGTAAGCACCTCCATCTCCACCACTTCTTCGGCCGGCTCCAGCCCCGACCGCTCCCAACTTACCCATGCCTCTTCCTGCTCAAACTCGAGCTCCTCTCCCCCAACTTCATCAACTTCCATCGCCTCCTCCAGGCTCTCCTCCTGCCTCTGCTCTTCTTCATCCATCACTACTCTTGCCTTTTCTAGGCTGATCTCCTCCGCCTCTGCCATCTCCTCAACAACCTCCATCGCCTCTCCCAGGATTATCTCCCCTTTCTCAACCCCTTCCTGCTCAGCCATCTCCTTCTCCAACTCCTCTGCCTCCGCCATCCACGACACGGTGTTAACCGCCGTCACATAGCATTGCCTTGCCATCTTCGGATCCCCCCTGATCCTAACCTGCACCCCTCCATTGTTGAACTTGAGGCATTGGTGGTATGAGGAGGGTACGCAGCGAAAGGCGCTGATGAGGGGACGTCCAAAGATGGCATTGTAACTACTCGGGGCGTCCACGATCACGAACCGACAGTTCCGTGAGACGCCCCCAAGCCTCACATGCAGGCCCACTCCCCCTTCCACTTCTTTCCTTTCTCCGGAGAAGCCAAAAAGCGGTCCATCAGAAGCCAGGATCCTTTTCCCTTCCACCCTCATCTCACCGAAGGCCTTCTTGAAGATCACATTCACCGAGCTCCCATTGTCCACCAATATCCGGGAGACGGTGTAGTTTTCTATCGCTGTCTGGATCACAAGCGCGTCGCAGAACGGATCCTCGTAGTCTGGCATATCCGCGGATGAGAAGGTGATCTTCTCCTCTGGGGGGGAGCCAGAGAGGTTGAGGCAACCCCTCGGCGGAACATGGTTTGAAGGCTCCCCTTGCGGGTTGCCTCGATCCCCACTCCCCCATGGATCACTCCGATCCCTCCTCGGGTCCCCACGTCTACCCTGTCTTCACACCTGTCCTCGGCCTCTTCTCGCTGCACTTCAACGATCCTTACTGGCGGATCCTGCCGTCCGGCCCCTCTGGCCCCTCTAATCTCCAGAAACTCTGGGCAGGTGGCCGTTGCGTGACCTTCCTCCTAATGGAAGTCACAATATGGCAACGCCACCCTGCCCCCTCTTCCTTCTCCTCCTCCCCTTCTTCCGGCTCCCCGAATTCTTCCTCCTCTTCCTCTTCCCACCTCCATGGCTTCCTGCGGTGGTGGGAAATGACCCCTTGGTCCTTGTCGCCATCCTCCCTGCTCCAGCCTTCTTTGCTCCCGGAAGTTATCTCTTCCCTGAAGTCCTCCTTGGCCCTGGGGGCGGCCCTCCTGAGGCCTCCAACCCAGTCGGTTGTTTGGCTCCCTGTCCCCCCCATGCTGTTGTCCCTGCCCTCGGGGCTCTTCTCTTCTCCTGTCTTCCCTCGGCTCCCTCTGCTCCTTCTGCTCTCTCTGCCTTCCTACTACCGGCTCCTTCACATCATCCTCGGCCAACCTGGCCAGCTTCCTTGCAAACGCAGGGTTTGCCCTCTCAAAGTCTATCTCCTTCGCCGCCCTCTCCATGAGCTCCTCAAAAGAGAGAGGGGGCACCCTCTTCAGCTCCATGCTAAAAAACCCTGGTCTCAGCCCCAGGGTGAAAGCAAGCATCAGCGCGTACCCCGGGACCTCCTGGACCAGGAGAATCTCCTCTTGGAACCGGTCAACATAATGACCCAACGTCTCCTCCGGCCCTTGCCTCACTGCAAACAGGCACTCAGCCTCCTTCTTCCTTTTCTTCGAAGTTGAGAACCTCAACAGAAAACCCCTGCGCAGATCCTCAAAGCTGTAAATGGAACTCGCCGGCAACTGGTGGAACCAGTCCCTGGCCTTCTCTTTCAGAGTGATGGCAAAAAGCCTACACTTGAAGGCATCCGACATTTGTCTGATGGACACCACGTCCTCAAACCACTGCACGTGCTGAACTGGGTCATCCTTCCCGGTGTAGTAGGTCATGTCCGGCTCCCGGAACCCATCCGGCACTGGAGCCGAGACAATGAGCTCACTAAAGGGGGTCTCGCCTCCCGCCTGGCGAGAAGGCCCATCTCGCGACCTCGGTTGGCTGGACCGATCCGCGAGACCATGCCCGGGGAAGAGTTCCCGCACCGTCGCCTCCTTCTCGCCCAGATCCGCCGGAAGCTCCTTCTCGGGACGCTGGCCTGGGAAAAGCTCCCGCGCGGGTACGTCCCTCTCGCCTGCCTCCGCCGGGACTTCCTTCCTGGGGCGCTGCCCTGGAGCGTTCTCGCCTAACAGCGGAACCACCTCCACCGGAACCTGCGGCGTCTCCCACTCATTCCTTGCCGAGAAGGCCAAGCTGATCGTCTGCATGACTTCTCGCCTGAAGTCCTCAAACATCTTCTTCGTCGCATCGTCCACCCGGGTGGGGGATCCTCCTGCGCCCGATCCTTCACCTTCGCCTCCTGCCATGGGACTTAACTCGAGATTTTCTTACACCGACTGCTTCCACGCTCACCGCACCAGAACTGTTGAAGCCAAAAATGACCCCAACGAATGTTCACAAACCAAAGTGCAGCCGACGCCTACTTCTCTCTTATCCCGACCCTTGACCGGCTGCTAAGGTCAAAAGACTGACCCAAAGCCTCAGCTGGGAGGTCCCACCACACACCCGGAAGATCTCTGAGAGCTTCCCCTCCAAAGCCAAATGCTGGGCTGGGAGCTCCTCAGAAGGCACTAGAGTTGGAGAATAATGAAAGCCCCTGCCTTCCAAAGAGCCCCTATGGGTCTTTTTATAGTCTTCCTTTGACCTGAAAATACTGAAATACCCCTGAGGGGTTTGCCAATAGCCAAATCCTGCTGTCCTTCCAAGGGCATTTGGATAATTTTACCTCGGGATAATAATAAAATAATCCCCTTTACGAGCGCCGGGCCCTACCACGTGGGCCCACTTGGCGAGAACCCTGGCCGTGAAGGCTCTCGCTGGACCCCCAACTGGGCCAACCTTGGCGAGACCCCTTGCCAGGGAGGTTCGCGCCCTTCACGGTCTTGAAACTATCGCGACTGAAGGCTTACTTAGGGCCTTCTCGCCTGCCCTGGGCGGGAGCTTTCCCTAAGGCGGAAGCTTCCGTGGTCGAGCCATCTGCTTCGGTCGGTCGACGATCTCTCCTGCCGAGAGCTCGACTATCTGCCTTGGTCTCTCCATCTTTTCCCTGCCCTTGGCGGGAGCTCCTACAGGACGAGAACTCCATAAGTATGCCTTAGGGTTAACCCGAGGCTAGCCTGAGACTAGCCCAATCCTGACCACTGAAGCCTCTGGGTCCCTCCCAGCGAATATGGGGTTGTACATATATCTTCATCATATTTTTCATCAAATTTTTCTAATGTGTCTTTAGTATTCAAAATGAAACATTTACAACCAAAAACTTTAAAATAAGATACATTCGATTTCTTTTGAAAATATAATTCATAAGGTGTTAATTTCAAAAATGGTCAAAGCATAACACGATTAATAACATAACATGCAGTATTTATGGCTTCGATCCAAAATGATTTAGGTAATTTGTATTCAGATAACATAGTGCAAGCTAGTTTTTGAAGAGCCCTATTTTTCCTCACTACCACACAATTTTGTTGCGGTGTGCGAGGAGTGAAAAATTCATGTTTAATTCATAACTCATTACAAAAAGAAACAAACATATCATTATCAAATTCACCTTCATGATCTGAACGAATGCATTTTATTTTTAAATTAAGTTCATTTTGAATGTGTATACACAATTTAGAAAATTCTACGAATGCATCAGATTTTGACATTAAGAATATTGTCCAACAAAAAAGAGAATAACCATCAATTAAAATAAAAGTATATTTTCTACCTCCTTAACTTTGTGTAGTAATCGGACTAAATAAATCCATATGAATCAATTGTAAAAGTCTAGTAGTAGAAATAACATTTTTGCTTTTGAATGTGAACTTTGAAAATTTACCTTTTTTACATGACGAGCATAAAGAAGATACTTCCACATAATATTGTTAAATATTTAATTAGTTTATCTTTTAATAATTTTAAAATTAACTTGACACTAGAATGTCCAAGTCGCCTATGCCATAAGTCTAACTCCTCATTTTTGGACATAAAACACTTTAAAGATGAATGTGATAAATCATGAAATTTTATCATATAAACATTTTGAGACCTAGATGCAGTAAGAACAACATTATTAGTTTTGGAATCAAAAATTTTGCAAAGGTTTGTAGACGAGTCAAATAAAACATTTAAACCAATATCGCATAACTGACTTATAGAAATTAAATTATGTTTTAAACCTTTCACATACAAAACATTTGATATAATAAAAGAATTGTTACCTAATACACCAATGCCAATGATCTTTCCTTTACTATTGTCGCCAAAAGTAACTACTCCTCCTTTCTTCATTTCTAGGCTAAGGAACTTTGGCTTATTGCATGTCATGTGTTTTGAACACCCTGAGTCCAACTACCACACATCTTCCTTGTCCTTAGCCTGCCAACACACCTAGAAAGAGGAAGAGAGTAAAGATCTGGTTACCCAAGTGGTGTCTCCCATAGAATAGGTGGACGTCTTAGGTACCCAGATTTGCTTAACATAACAGTAGCCTGTCTTCCTACAGGTGTGAGTAGTGTGTCCAAACTTATTACATTTGGCACACGTAATAAAAGATGTTGATTTTTCAAGACATATTGAGAATTCCTGCTGGAAGTAGTAGTGACAGCAAATTTTTTGTTTTTATCTGAAAACGATGATTTTTTGAACTTTTTGCTATCGTTGACGATAGTGGTTATTGTCGGGCGATAGCTTCCAGAAGTTTATCCGAGCCCGAATTTTGCCAAACCATAGCATTGGTTTGCCAAAATCATGTCAGTGATTTTCGGCCAACTCCAAATATTGTAATGGTCATTTCTAAATCACGAACTCGGGCTTTCAAGTCGGTGTTTTCAGCGACTAATGTACCGCACCGATTTGCAAAGGCCTTTTTACTACCCTCTACTTGAGTTTTAGAAAATTTTAGAGATCTTACTAACTCCCCTTTATTCTATGTAAGTGAATAAAAACGAAATTGGGACTTAGCAAGATCTTTTTCTAGTGCTAGTATCCTTGTCAAAAGTGACAATTCTCTTGACAAGTCACTTTCTCCTTCCCAAGTACTTTTAATTCAGTGGTTAGTTTTTTATTTTCTTTTAACAAAACATTTCTTTCAGATTTGAGCAACTTAATTTCATTTAAGTTTTTGTCAAAATATTTACAAGTTCTTAAAAAATCAGAATATAAATCATCATATATTGGAGGAGTTACCGCAGTGTCACTCTGGACACTGCTCTCTTCATCAGATGATGAGATGCTCTTTCCCATCAAGCACATATTGGCCTCCTCATTAGTTTCTGAACTTAATCCGCTTGACTCCTCAAATGTGACATCATCCCAGGTTTCAGCCTTACAAATTTTCTTCTTATCCTTCTTCTTGTGCCTCTTCTCCTTCAGCTCTTTCAGATATTTTGTGCACTTACTCCTGATATGTCCGATTCTTCTGCAATGATAACACTCAGGTGGTGGACGCTCTTCATCATCCTCTCCATCAGCTTTAGCTTTTTCTTTCTTATTGAAAAACTTTCTGAAAGAATTTCTTTTTTCATGATTTCTCATAAATCTTCTGAACCTCTTAACGAACAAGCTTCCCTCACTTTCTTCATCATTCTCATCAGATTCGCTCTCCTCTTCCTTCTTGGATTTCAACGCCAATGCTTTCTTTCTAGGCTCCAAGTTATACTCGTGTTGTTGAATCCTTAGTTCGACCTCATGAGTTTTCAAATTTCCTATGAGATTCTCAATTTGGAGGGTCTTTAGATCGTGTGACTCTGAGATGACAGTCACTTTTGGATTGAACTTCGGGGGAAGCGATCTAAGAATCTTTCTTACTAAATCACCATTTGAGAAACTCTTTCCAAGAACCTTCGAGTCATTCATAATTTTGCATAATCTTGTGTACATTGAGTCTATGTCTTCATCAATCTCCATCTTGAATTTTTCAAACTCTGATTCTAACTAGAATAACTTTGAGTCATTCACATGTGATGTACCTTCATGAGTAACTTCAAGTAAATTCAAAATATCATATGCAGTTTCACAAGCACAAACTCAATTAAACTCAGTTCTATCTAACGCACAGAATAAAACGTTCATTATTTTAGCATTATTTTTACACCTTTGCTTATCAGTGTCATCCCATTTGTCCTTGGATTTTTCCATACTCACACTTCCAGCTACCGTTGTAGGTGGAGTGTATCATTGTTCTATCATTCATCATACTTCAATATCTAAGGCAATTAGAAAACATCGCATTCGAGTTTTCCAATAATTATAATCTGTGCTAGTGAATAAGGACGGTCTATTAATCCCTTGCCTCTCAAAAAACGTGTGATCATTATGCGCCATTACTCCCGGTGGTGAAACCGATTTGGAGTAACCTGGCTCTGAAACCACTTGTTGGATCATGAGGTGCCCTTAGAGGGGGGATGAATAAGGGTTAACAATTTTTTTCTCGGTGAACTAATTGCAAACATCAAAGCTAATTTTTATAATCAAAGATAAACACTTAGAAAATCATAAGAATAATAATGATGATATTTTATTTTCCAAATGTTAAAACAGAATATAATGTATCTTTATAGAGCTAGAGATCAAGGATATGAAAAATACAAACTATTGATTTCACCGGTACTTCTAACAAGAACCAGCCGGCTATAGAGTATCTCTTCCTAGATCTTGCTACTAGCCTCTCCCTAGATCACACCACGATCTAGTCGTTGCACACAAGGCGGCGAAAACTCCCTCAATCGCACAAGGACCTAGACGTCACAAGACGATGATTCTCTCCTAAGCCACACACGGACCTAGACGTCACGCACAAGGCGGCGATTTCTCTACCGATTACAATGAAGAATGATAAAGAACAATTTTCAGAATGAAAACTCCCTCTTAATGAATCGCTGAATATGCAGATGAATCCTTGGCATGGTTGCTTCAGAAGCTGTGTACGAGTCGTCTCTTTTCTGCGCTTGAACCTTTTTGGGAAGATGAAGTTTTTCTTGATGTCGGAGCTCTCTGGATAGGATGCACGGGAAGGAACACGCAAGAAACTGAAATTTGTGATCTCAACAAAAAATTGAGCTGTATATATATTTTGGAGATATCGTCTGACGATACTGGATATCGCCTGACAGCGATATCCTATCCGGTTGCCACGTGTCCCATGATTCTAAACTTCTGCGAGATGAATCGGTCGTGGCCAATCGTGCGCTATCGCCTGGGTGATATTGATATCGTCGGGCGATATCGAGTGTAACTGCACGCCGTGGAGATAATGTTATAACTGTCCATTGAGCTGTCGCCTGTTGGCGATATCCAGTGATATAATCGTAACTCCTCTATTCAAACCTGAATTAAAGCCAAAATGATTGTAGTATTAGACCTGTGATATCTGCACATCATAAACATCATATGATCAAATACAAACGAGATTTGTTTTTAGCAAACCAAGAAGCGTGGAATGCATGCTCCAACACTTGAACATTTTCCTATGTAGAGTTTTATTAACTTTTTATCTTGTCTTATTTGAAAAACATGTGTTTTGAAATATAAATTTTCACTCAGAAATTGTATCACTTTCATTTTCTCACCCACATATATTTCATAGTGATATATCATTGAGTTAAACTCATAGTGATATATTTCATAGTTATATATCTGGTCGCTCTCAAGTCTCCTCATGCTCAAGGCTCCCGTGGATATTCTCGGAAGCACCAACAAAGGAGTTGAAGAACTCTTCATGTGGATCCTTTCTGATTTAGGCTTCATTTGGTTCGGCGGTGGCGGATCGATCCGGCGGGTGGAAACGGAGTGTTCGAACCGGAGGGGGGAGGTGGCTGCTCCAAACGGAGCTTTTTGGGGCGTTTCTCAAGGCGGGCGGGTGGAAACGGAGCAAACGCCGCCGGAGGTTCATTTGTTTACCCTCCTTCCGGCGGCGTTTGCCCAAAACGAAGTATCAAAACACCCAAACAAATAGAGCCTTAGGCTCCATTTGGTTCGGCGGTGGCGGGTCGATCCGGCGGGTGGAAACGGAGTGTTCGAACCGGAGGGGTGAGGTGGCTGCTCCAAACGGAGCTTTTTGGGGGCGTTTCTCAATGCGGGCAGGTGGAAACGGAGCAAACGCCACCGGAGGTTCATTTGTTTACCCTCCTTCCGATAGCGTTTGCCCAAAACGGAGCAGTGAAACGCCCAAACAAATAGAGCCTTAGTCTTTCTCCTCTTTTCTTTGCCTTTAATGCTTGTAAAAGGAGAGTTGGTTTGTCACCCTCCATGAACCTCAAATTCTTGTAACCTCAAAAAAACGAGCGGATTTCGGCCCGATACAGATCCGTCCACATAGTTTTTCACCATTTTCAAATTTTCCACGCTAAAAGTCTCTTGACCTTGCTGTTTGATTTTTCATTTCACTGCTTACACGGTCAATTTACTCTTAAGCTAAGAAGGTCTCATTCTCTAGAAAAAAAAAAACATGAACCACAACAACAATAAATAATTTGTGTACCAGTGAAGTACCATAAATATTTTATTTTTAATTGATGTGTGCTAAACCAAAATCCTAGCCCGCCCCTCTGTCGTAAGTCGTAACTCAAATTTAAAATTTCAAGATTTTATTATTATTATTATCTATATCAATATATAATTATATAATAAAAATTATTATATACCAGTCCCGAGAGAAACCTCACTGGATTTGTCCCTAGAGTTTAACATGGCCATCACTTGTTAATATTAAATAAAATCGCCCTTCCTTTAACGTGCACACGACGCTTTAGGAAATTATATGGAAACGGGTGGAAAAGTGCAGTGATGCACGTTAAGATAAAGTGCGGATAGTCTGCATAAATACTAGTACATATTTCAAAGCGCATTGTAATGTGTGTGCATTGAGTCCACGCGGACTATTGGATATCCGCAATTTACTGTAAAGTGCATCAGCGCAGCGGCTGGAACGGCGTTGCTCTCGTTGGACTCCTCACTTAGTTTTGATACCTTAAAATTTGCTCGAGGGATCCCTCGATCGGATCAACTGTCTTCCCCGGACGTTTGTCCCATCGCATTGCTTATGAGCTTGTCTCGATTTCTTTTTCAATGTCATGCTCTTTACTGTCCCATGTATTAGGCTCCGTTTGGCACGGTGGTGGCAGTCGTAAACGCATGAGTTAAACCGTCATTCGTTAAGGATCACCTCACAAATATCATCCGTTTGAACATAAAAGTCGATGAAGTTTTTTAGGTGGACGTTAACGAATGACAACTTAACCCTCCTGTTCATAACCGCCGCCACCGTCCCAAATGAAGCCTTAGATTCAATCTTCTTACCTAAAAAACACAAATATACAAATGTGAGTATGATATAGTGTTTAATATGCATACATAAATATTTTATTACTCAACCTTTCTTATTATGTTTTTAATGCTAAATTGTAAATCCACATAGCATATATCCAAAAAAAATTCCTGCGCTGTACGCTCTTAGAGGAAGGAGCGTGGTAGCGCAGGAGCTGTCCGATAGGTCTTTAAAATTTGTGTTTAACTTATTTTTTTTAATTTTGGTAAAGGGCCGATGTTGGATTTAAAGTTGGGCCATTTGGATTTCACCAGCTTCCAGAAGAGAAAACGCTACCTATACGGAAAAATTACTCGCATATATCAGGGTCGGTATCACCTGTCCGGTACAAACTAAATACTATTTTGCTATAAGCGAGGACTGTCAAAATTCTGGTAACTTTCGTTATGTTGTCTTTGGCTTCGTTTGGGGGGACTTATTTTCACCGGTCAAGCAGTCGTAACCGCATGAACCAGACCTTAATTAAGGTTCGGTACATGCGGTCGTAACCGCTTGACCGGTGAAAATAAGTCCCCCCCCCCCAAACGGAGCCTTTATGTGATGTTGGTGCAGGTCTTGGATGGATCGAATCACTTTAACACGTGCAAGCTTATCAATCAAAACTTTTGCAAGTTGCTCAACACTCGTACAGATCTGTCGACTTGAACCGTCTAAGCTTGAGAGTGGGCCCAACGCGCAAACACTCACACGAAAAATTAACGACTGACAAAGAAGTTTTTTACGTGGAAAAATTCCGGAAATGGAAAAAAATCACGGGGCCGGGTCCGTGCCAATTAAATTTCACTATTTTTCGGAGAGTTACAAAAAATTTCTTTCGAGGGCGACATACTACTGCTCGTTACATCAATTCTACCGAACAACGGAGGTTGTTTGGAGTGTGATGGTGGTGAGCATCATCGGGAGCAATCTGGACCATAGGTTGTGACAACGGGGTTCTGAGCTCGGAGTTGGATGAGTTCTTTGAGCTGTCTTTAGAGGGATCTTCAATGAGTGAAAGAGATCTTCGACGGCTCCGAAGGGATCTTCGAAGGAATGAAGGAGATCTTCGAGCGGTCTTCTAAGCCGAAGGGGGTCTTCGAACTGAATTCGAGAAATCTTCGAACTTTGAAGGCGATCTTCAATTGATGATGGGAATCCTCCAAAGAATCTTCAAGCTTCAAAGAAAATCTTCGAGCGGTCTTCAAAGACGGAGGATGTTTTTGAAGGAATTTTCAAGCGCGCAAGGAGAACTCATGGAGATCTTTGATGGAGGCTTTAGAGCTCTCCCTGGCATAGAAGGTAAGGTATCTTCAAATTGAGGGAGGGCTCTAGGTCCCTTTTATAGATTTTGAGAAGAGCGTTTTGGAAATTAAGTTGCTAGGGAGTCCGATTATCCGCACACCCATGATAATATATTTTGATATGCACACACACCAATAACCATGTATTTGTCTATGCACACCCCTTGATGTGGTGTTTTACTATGCCCACACACGTAACCATATATGGCTATACGCACTTGTAACACACCTATCCGTCGCATGGTATATAACAGTAGGTCCGGCCGAGGCCCGACGCCATACACTACAGACAGACCGAAGGGTTACAAAATGAAATCATTCTTCCAATCACAAACGTCCTACACAAAGTAACTAGCGGATGCTTTTAAGCAGTTGAAAGAACTCAATAACAGATAGTATATATCATGAATGTCCACTAACCACAATAGGAATGAAATATCAAAATACACAAAAGTATTTGGCCTTATGGTCTTACAAGAATTCACTTAACAAAGTAATGTTTTATATATATCGGCTTGCAGGACGGCCACACATGACAAAAATAAAATAATAATTTCGCTTTGGCCTTCGAGGACCAGCACAGCAACATAGGCTTCAGCCCGCTATTTGGTACTTGGCTCTGCAACACCTGCAAGCAACATTCCATCGCACAGTGGCAAACAAAGCAACGGTCAGCTAAAGCTGACCAAATTATAACGAACCCGCCCCTTACTTGAGACGGTGGTGCTCCTTCCCTGCATTTCATTAGCCCAACTAAACAATAAAGCGCAAACATACTTTGCCACAGGTGTAGGCTCGCACGACCAAACACCCCGTGCACTCAGAGCACATTATCGGTGAATCCGGTCAATTCCGTAGCTTCACCACCATCCTCGGGATGATAACATCGTGAGCATTTTAGTCTTTATGACCACAGTCTAAGACTCCCGACTATGCCAACGGCCAGTCCCTCTTTTGGGTCTCTAGCACCAAACCGCATAGCCCAGGTCCGCTTCCACTTGCTCGTTGCTCACTCCGCCTAGTCACTTTAAGACGTACGCGCGTGTCAAGCTTTTCTCAGATCCTAAAACATTCACAATCATCACATAACCCAGTTATGTACAAGGCTGGCTCCCCGGCCGCCAAGTTAGCAGAACTACGTTTCCGCTCAGTTTTCCGGGTGCGCCTTGGAGTTAATCCCCAAGGATCCCTGCTGCAATCTATCGTGTAGAAACTCGAAAAACACATAGCGCGGAGTCTTTTCCGGCAATCCATACAATATGCAACATCACCAATCCAGACCAACACGTCCGGGTAGGCTTCACACACAATGTCTATGTCCGTACCATTGATTCCGGACTCTATATGCAACACAAGGGGGACTATACACATCTACCCCAAGGAACACCGCACACTCGCGGGAGCGAGTTTCCTATGCAGAAAGGAAAAAGACTTCACATGTCCAAGTGGAGAATCGTTACCCTTGAAGTTCGCTTTTGCATCATGGGAATCTATCCGAATGGAAAGCTTCGCAAGGGAATTTCCTCTATGGATCCGGTCTCGGTTCTCGATTCGGTGCTCCGATGCTCCGCCGACGGCCCGATTCCTCCTCTTCCTTCCTCCTTGCTCTCTCCTCTCTCTAACTCCTTAGAAAGAGAATGCCTTAACAGATAATAAGAAATTAATCCTCTGTTCCCAGCCTTATTAAAGCAGGAACCCATCTGGGCCGTCAGATCTTGTTTAAAGAAAATGAACGGCTCAGATTCGCCCAAAATCTCTCATTCCTGAGCCGAACACGGCCGAGTCCCAGGCTGTGTGCCCCGATCCAGGCACGATCGTCGAGTACAGAAAAGGACACTGGTCGAGACACGCCCGTGTCTCAACCTGACACTCCCGTGTCGGGTCCCGACACACCCGTGACCTAGGGGCGTATCACAAATAACCGTCACGCCAACTGTCACGTCCCTTGGTGGACACGGGTGATGACACGGGTATGAACACGCCCGTGTCACGCTTGACACGCCCGTGTCACTACTGTTCATAGCCGTGTTTTCTGTCGTGTCCTTTACTGGACACAGTCGGCCAATACAGAGAAAGACACGGTCTTGGACACGCCCGTGTCTCTGGCCGTGTACCCCTATTTAGGCACCAAAAATTCCTTAGGACGCAACCGGTTCGATTACGATTTTCGGGGCGTTACAGCACCCTCTTGATGGGGGGTATTTGCTATGCACACACCCATATATTATGAGAATTTTTTTATGCGCACACTCATGATGAGATATTTTGCTATGCGCACCCCATAATGGATGGTTTTGCGAATGATGGTGTGCGATGGTGGTGGTATGGAGGAGGCGGCTGCGTGGGGGCGTGATGGAGGAAACACGTGCAGCGGTACCCACACGATAGGAGTCGGTCAGGCACCGGCGGGCGCACACCTGGGGGGGGGGGGGGGGGGGGTCGGGCACCGGTGTTGCGAAGAAACTGGATGTTTCGGTAGACCGGTCTAAATTGAATCATCTTAGCTCAAGAGCGGTCGAACGTGAAAACAGTCAATGTAAATTGAGACGGCTGACAATGAGATTTTTTTTGACGTGGAAAATCCCAGAAGTGGGTAAGAAACCATGTGATCGGGACCGTGCCGACCAAACATCCACCATCTCATAGCTATTACAGTGCTTTGTAGAGAATGAGAGGGAGACAGACCGCCTCTCGTTACAGTAGTTGAGAGAGGAGAGAGGTCACGAGGGTGACAGATCACCGCTCGGGGAGCTAAGTATTTTCTTCTTGGTCAGAGGGGGGCACAACGCTCTGGGTGCTTTGAAGTCTTCACTTGGCGCTCGGAAGACGAAGGAGCGTGCCTTGCACGTCTTGTAGTCCGCGACTTGTCAATCTTCTGCTGCACGCGGAAAGGTCTAGAGCGAAGGAGTTGTTGTTAAGTGGAGGGCTTGCCGCTGAGTGGCAGGCTTGCTATGTTGAGTGGAGGGCGCAGTGTGCGCGGAGTATGCTACGTTTGAAAGTTAAGCGTGCGAGGATGGAACACGTGCAAGATAGAACATGCGTGATAGAACCTTCAAGGGGCGCTCGAAGGAGATCGAAGATCTTCGAAGGTGTTTGAAGATCTTTAAAGGATTCTTCGAAGGCTCAAGGAGAACTTCAAAGGTCCTCAGAGCTCTCTCGTGCGTATGAGGTGAAGTGGGAGGAGGACAAGATGGAATGGAAGGAGGGTATGAGGCCCTATTAATAGTTTTTGAGGGTGACTATGTGGTTATCCGCACACCAGAACCGATTTATGTACAATACCCACACCAGTTATTATATTTTATAATATATATTTTTAGGGGATTTGCTGAACATAAACCAATTATTAAATTTGGTTATGCACCCCCCTCCAAAATGAGTTGTTATACGGTGGTTAGGTGATGGTTATGTGGCGATTGAACGGCGACTAGGCGATGGCTGAGAGACCGGTTGACGGAGTCCGGCCAGCGGCGGCTAGCGGCGGACCCGGTTGGCGATGTTGACTTTGATCAACCTCATTTGGCCCCGCGACTCCCCATTAAATTAGCCTAAAATTCTTATAAATTGAGGAGGATCATATCAAATATATTTTCAAAATATTTTTTTTACAATACGTTAAAATGGGATGTGAATATGTGATGTTGCCTACATTGTCTTCTTCCATATTCTACACGTCTTGCAAGTTGCAAGGTTAATGTTGTATTCCTCATTTGGCTACGTCCACCTGGACGAATCCCGGTCCTTCCGAGGTGTGAACGAACAAAGGTTTTTCGTCACCTCCACCTGGATGGACCCCGATCTTTTTGAGGCGCGAACAAATAAAGGTTCTTCGCCACACCCACATGAACGGACAGCGGTCCTCGTAAGTCGCGCGTGAACGAACAAAGATTACCCGCCACCTCAGTCGACAATAGAAAAGACTCTAAGTCCTCCCAAAGCAGCGGGCGAATGTCTCTCACTAACACAACTCTGGCAACGTGATTTTTATCCTTTTCAGGTTTTCCACGGTAAAAAAGGCTCTTGTCATTGCTGCTTGGTTTTCTCTTGACTGTTTGCACGACCGACCCGAATCAGAGCTAAAACGTTTTTATTCTCTGGACCAGAGGAAAACCGGGCCACCCAAAACAAAATATAATGAGGAAACTAAAATTTTATCTAGCTTAGACACTAAGGCTCCTTGTGGCACAGTAGTAACGGTTGTAAATATATGGATTAAACCGTCATTTGTTAAGCATCACCTAACAAACACCATTCCTTTGAACATAAAAGTGAATGATATTCCTTAGGTGGGGATTAACAAATGACAATTTAACCCTCATGTGCACGACCACCATTACAGTGTCAAACGGAGCCTAAAGACTTAGGGCCTGTTTGGGAGGGCTTTTTAGCTCCTTTTCGTTTTCTGGAAAACGCTACCACACTTAATAGACCGTTTGGATTGTCTATCGGTGGGAAAAGCTACCGCAAAAAACTCCATTTGCTCATATTTTGGAAAAGTCACATGTCACCTACTTTTCAACCTTTTCGAAAATCACTTTCTCATCCAAAAACATTTATCTCTTAAAAAAATCTACAACTTGATTTTTTTGTCTTAACGCGATTTTTTTCCCGAGCGTAATTTTTTTGGCCGTGTTTTTTTTGCCCGGCGCGAATTTTTCGTCCGGGCGTGAATTTTTCGCTCGTGCGCAAATTTTTCGCCCAGACGCGGATTTTTCGCCTGAGCTAGCATTTTTCGCCCGGGCTAGAATTTTTTGCCCGGGCGCGCGGTTTTTCGCCCGGGTGAGTTTTTTTGGCCCGAGTGCGGTTTTTTGTCCGTGCATGATTTTTTTCCCGCCCGAGCGTGTATTTTTCGCCCGAGCCGGTTTTTCGTCCGGCGTGATTTTTTCGTTCGGGTGCGTTTTTTTCATCAGTGTGCCATTTTTTGTCGTTGCACGATTTTTTTTCGACCGAGCCGATTTTTTTGCCCGGGGGCGATTTTTTTGCCTAGACGCGCTTTTTTCGCCCGGGCGTAATTTTTTTTCACCGGCGCGATTTTTTTGCCCGGGCGCGATTTTTTTACACCGACGCGATTTTTTCGCCATCGCGTGATTTTTCTCCCGCGGGCGATTTTTGCGCCCGCACGCGTTTTTTTTTCGCCCGGGGGCATTTTTTCGCCCGGTCGCGTTTTTTTCGCCCGGTCGCGATATTTTCGCCTGTTCGTGATATTTTCGCCCGGGCGCGATATTTTCGTCCGGGCGCGATATTTTCGCCTGGGCGCGATTTTTTCGGCCGGGGGCGATATTTTCGCCCGGGGGCGATATTTTCGCCCGGGCACGATTTTTTTGATCGGGAGCGGTTTTTCGCCCGGGCACTATTTCTTTCGCCCGGGAGCGAATTTTTCGCCTCGACGTGATTTTTTGCCCGTTCGTGATTTTTTTGCCCGGTCGTGTATTTTTTTAGCTTGTAAGCTATTTTTTTCGCTTTCGAGCGGAAATATCTCGTCCGTGCAAAAAATTCTCGTCCGCGCAAAAAATTCGCGTCCGGGCGAAATTTTCCCGCCTAGTCGAAAAATTAGTGTCCGTCTTAAAAATTCGCGTCCGTCCGAAAAATTTGCCGTCATCCGAAAAAATTCGTGCTCATCCGGAAAATTCGCGCCCGTTCAAAAAATTCGCGTCCGTCCGAAAAATTGACACCCAGCCGAATAATTGGGGCCCGACCGAAAATATAGGGTTTGGCCGAAAAATTGGCGCCCAGGCGAAAATATCGGCACCGGGCGAAAATATCGCGCCCAGGCGAAAAATTCACGCCCGGGCGAGAAAAACCATCACCCGGTGAAAAATTCGCTCCCGGGCGAAAAAAAACTTGCCCTGGCGAAATAATTGCGTCTTTTTCCCCGGACGCACATTTTTAATAAAAAAAGTTATCGCAACGGAGATTTGTCAAACGATTTATAAAGTGTCTCCTTTTTGAAAAGCTCTGCAAAAGAAGTTTACCCAAACAGTTCTTCTTTTCTAATAGACATTTTCCAAAAGCTTCTTTTCCTACCATCCTTTTGTCACCGCTCCTTCTCTTTTCTGAAAAGCCTTCCCAAACAGGCCCTTAAACTTATCAAACTTAATCATAAAATATAATGATAAAACATAAGGGCTCTGTTTGGCACGGTGATGGCGGTCGTAAACGCATGGGTTAAACCGTCATCATTAACCACCTAACAAGCATCGTCCGTTTGAAGATAAAAGTGGATGAAGTTTCACACGTGGGCATAAACGAATGACAATTTAACTCTCATGTTCATGACCGTCATCACCGTGCCAAACGGAGCCATGAATGATCGACGGAGTGGGACAATGTTTGAAATTTTGACGGAGAAGGCCGCTGTGAAAAAGATCAAAATTTATGTATGTTTTCTCTACGGGCAATGTTAATAGCACCCCTGAAATCGCTATTAGCAGTCATTTCAATGTGTTATTTTGGCTTTTTATGGAAATAACACATTGAACTAACTTTTGCCTGAAGTCACTATTAGCAGCCAGATGAAAATAATATATAGAAAGAAAATTACAGAGGTTAATTATGGAAATGCAACTTTTGCCTGGTTAATTATCCTACACCAGCAGCACGATGAATTAATGTGAATCTGGAATTCACCTGTTTGAACAAAGAGAAAAGGGGAAAGCCTCATAATTAGTCCCACGTCACCATTTTTGAATGAGCTCATGATGTGTATAAAGCTTCCTGTCCTTATCTTGCTTAATTAAGGAAAAATTTTTGGGTACACGCTTGTACCGTGATCCCGTGCCCAAATAAATAGCAAATAAAAACTGGGGCCCACCTTTCATTCTCCCCCCCAAATCGATTTTTGCCTTCATCTTCCCCGATTTTGAACTTCCTGTGCTACAACCCAACCGAACGCCGCCCAGGGTTTCGGGACCTCACCGGCTACTTTTCCGACCACCTCCTAACAAACCTTACCTGAGGAGTTTGGATAACGACAGAAGACCGTGAGTGTACCATTACTACTCCGTCATTACTACTCCGCCATTTGTACTCCGCCATTACTAGGGTTTGATGCTCGACGAAGCTTTTTCAATAGTGTTGATTTTTAACTCCAGAATCTCTCATTTTTGTCGTTGTTGCAGGTCATTTCCCTCATCGTTTTGTTCTCCTTGAAGTTGCAGATCATGCAGGAGTCATATGAGAAATCCTGCATAGATAGTTTTGGCAATGTGAGTCTTAATTCTTTCTTCCCTTTTACAGATCTTTCTTTAATTTAAGTTCAGCATGTTTCCCGTTGATTATCACCAACACTGAAATTTACTCTGTTCCAACTGTAATTCATTATATTGCAACTGGAATTTGACATGTTGCAACTGGAATTTGTCATGTTAAAACTGGATTTTAATTTTTTTTATAACTGAAATTCATTCTTTTCCAACTGGATTTAACTTACGACTACTTTTTCCTGGATGACAGAAATCTACAGTATCATTCCCTATTGTACATAGTGAGGAGGAAGCATACTCCATGTATTGCGATTATGCCCATAAAACTGGATTCAGCGTGCGGAAATAAAATATTGTCTATTGGGCACATACCAGATTTATCAAGGGCCGCGGGTATAGTTGCTCCAAAGCTGGCCTAAAGATTTCCAAACCGTTGAGGGACGAACAACAAAAATACCGTAAATTGGATACTCGCACAGATTGTTTGGCCTGCATATACTTTAATGCAGATAAAGAAGGTAAGAATTGGGAGGTTACAAAGTTCGTCGAGGAACATAATCACTCACTTGCATCAGAAAATGAGAATTGGCATGTCAAGCACTTGTAGAATTTCTATATCACAAAGAGTCTCTTTGGATCCTTCGGAGAGTACATCCAACAGGGATTTGGCATTTTCTTTGAATGTCTTAGTTGCACATCTGCTATATAAAAAACGGGAACCTGGCATCTGCGATTGCAAAGGATAAATAAAAGAATCTCAAACAATATTACAACTGGAAGACAATATTACAACTGGAAGAACACAAAATTACAACTGGAATCTAACTATATAAAACTGGAATGTAACTGGAATTTAACTGGAATACAAACAAGAGAAGCAGGAATGTAACTGCAAGTTAAAGGCCAACTGTAATGCAACTACAATGAGAATTACAACTGTAAAAGAATCTCAAACAATCAAATAACTGGAAGAACACAAAATTACAACTGGAATATAACTATATAAAACTGGAATGTAACTGGAATTTAACTGGAATACAAACAAGAGAAGCAGGAATGTAACTACAAGTTAAAGGCCAACTGTAATGCAACTACAATGAGAATTACAACTGTAAAAGAATCTCAAACAATCAAACAACTGGAAGAACACAAAATTACAACTGGAATATAACTATATAAAACTGGAATGTAACTGGAATGTAACTGGAATTTAACTGGAATACAAAAAAGAGAAGCAGGAATGTAACTGCAACTTAAAGGCCAACTGTAATGCAACTACAATGAGAATTAAACTGGACAGTGAAAGGCTACAAAGAAAGTGCAACAGGAATGGAACTGAAAATCAAAAAATTATACCTTGAAGGAGTAGTAATGAGAAGCTCTGGTAATGCACGTGCTCCAGTTGAAACTAAAAACCAGTTGGAACTGAAGAGAAGTAAGAACAGACAACCAAGTAATGGCGGAAATAGGAAGCACTGATTAAACTTCTGGTTGCTTTCGCCGTTATCAAACTCTAGGAATGTGCAGCGGTAGCGGAGAGACGGGAAGGGGAGAAAAGCAGTTGTTTGATTTCAGCCGTGAAAAACCCTAACAATGCACAGCGCAACGGGAGAGACCCTAGGAAAGGTGGTCGGAATAGTAGCCGGTGAGGTCCCGAAACCCTGGGCGGCGTTCGGTTGGGTTGTAGCACAGGAAGTTCAAAATCGGGGAAGATAAAGGCAAAAATTGATTTGGGGGGAGAATGAAAGGTGGGCCCCAGTTTTTATTTGCTATTTATTTGGGCACAGGATCACGGTACAAGCGTGTACCCAAAAATACGAGGACGGCCATGAACTAACTTTTGCTTTCCTGGGTGTTTCAGGCAACGACAACCATATTCTACGTCTGTTTGAGTGCCGGGGGAATTATTATTATTGTCATTAATATAGTAGAAATAATTACATATTCAACATTTGTGAGCTGCTAGAAATTAAATAAATTTGATGTAGACACTTCATCTATGGTTGTGTAAGAATTGACGTTCTCCAGCGAGGTTTAATGATAAGATTTGACTTTGCATTAAAAATTTAAGCAATTGCATAGACATACAAATTGTTTCAACTATTATGTTTACTATCTATACTAACGGCAGTGAAATCGCCCCTTCCCCGCTTATCTTGGCGCCGCTGTTGCCGTGAACCCGCTCAAACTCTCGCGCGCCGCATTCCTCCCATCCTAAAGCCTCGCTTCTTCTTCCACGCCACTGCACCGTCAATGCTCCAGCTTCCGACGACATCAGCGATCATTTCTGCAGCTTGCCATCGTCAGCTTCTTCTTCCGCCGCACTCTGTACCGTCGTCATCTCTGTTAGGGCTTCGAACGGCATCAACTGCCCCTGCATTGCACAGTAAGCCCTTCACTGAATGGGATTTTTTACTTGAATTTGAGTATTTGCTCTGGGAGACTGCAGCGTCTCTCTTCCATTGATATTGATATTGGTAATCCAATTAATTTTGTCTGGGAGACTGCAGTCTTTGCTGTGACTACAAAATTAATTTCTGCAGTTGCTTGAGCTGTTTGTTTTGTGGAAAAGGAGCATCTTCAATTCTCAGTTCTGTATTATCATAAGAACATTTTTTTAATGTGTCAATTGCCCCGATTGAGTAGCTGTTAGTTTTGTGCATTTGGTTTTAAGACCGACACTTCTGTTTGCTACAGACACCAAGAACCACAATTTAAGCGTTATCCTGCAGCTTCATGTACACCTGAATGTTATCTTTTTTGTTGTTGCAATATTCGCCGAGGAATACCATGTTTATAAAACTGACCTATAAGTTAGTTAATATAAAATTGACCTATAAGTTAATTAGAACTTATGCTGCTTGATCAATGAGTAATAGTAGTGCAGTAAGCTGGAGAGACAACATCATTAAAGTTGGGATTGAAGAGAGAAACTGCTGACAACAATTAGAAATTGATTCATGATGACATTAAAAAATAATAGAATCATTATCTTAATTAAGTAATCAATTATTTTGTTTCAATATAAATAGAGTAGCAGAGAGAAATATATAGAAAGAAAGAGAGAAATTTACGTAAGAAAAGTTTGAAATGCAAATCGAGATTAGTGTTTGCTTTTTTGAGATGTCTTCTTTCAATTAAAAGTAAGTAGTGATGGGTTCCACCATCATTTATAGGAGAAAAGTCGCCCACCCCCCCCCCCACCCCACCCCATGATCTCGTCCTAAAGTGGATCATGGGTGGGCCATCCCCCCATGAACTCTCATGATGAGAGAATCATGGGGGGCGGGACCCACTCCCTCTCTCCATGGAGGAGGGCCGCCGCCGCCGGGAAGACCGCCGTCGTCGGGCGGCCTGACCACCACCGGAAGTCAGCCCCCTTTCGGGCCTCGTCGCGGCCGGACCACCGACTTCGCCGGCGAGGTAGCCGCGGCAGGCCGCCGGCCTGACTGTGGTTGGCCAAGGCCGTCCTAGCCGCAGCCCGGCCGCGCCCGTCCTAGTCGCGACCCGGCCACGGCCACGGCCGGCCTTGAAGCGGCCAGCCGTGACCGGCCACCTAACCGCGGCCGATGACCTAGCCGCCGCCGGCCCGACCACCTAGCCGCCGCCGGCCCGGCCACGGCTGGCCGCCGGCCAAGGCGAGGCAGCCGCGGCCTGGCCACGGTCGGCCTTACTGCGGCCTGGCCACGGCCGGCCTTGTCGCGGCCTGGCCGTGGCCGGCCTAGCCGCGGCCGGCCGCCTAGCCGCCGGCCGAGCCGCAACAGGCCGCCGGCCTAGCCGCGGCCGACCCCCGGTTGGCTGCCGCCGCCGGCCACCCCCTCCCCCGCCGCCGGCCACCCGACCGACCACCTTCACCGCCGTGGCAGCCCGTCATCGTGGACGAACTCCCCACCGTCCGATCAAGGGGAGGCTCTCCTCGCCGTCCGATCAAGAGGGTAACCACCCACTAACCCACTACTTTAGTGGTGGGGCCTGCCATGATCCTCCATAGGAGGCTATAAAAGGGACCCCAGGACCTCTTCATTCGACACTTTTCTCTTCTCCGAGTCGTCTTCTTCCTCAGGTGAGAGCTCCCCTGCCTCCTCCCCCAAGTCGGCCTCCAGTCGCTGTGAACCTCCAGCGGCAACCAGCGGCTACGAGCGCTCCACCAGCACGTTGCCAGCAGAAAAACGCCCAAGTCCTTGAGGAAGCCAAAGGAAGAAGACATCTGTCGCCAGCAAGCGCGTGCCGCCACAAGCACCAGAGCACCAGAATCATCCCGCACACTCCAACGTCCAAGTCACTTCCGCAACACAGTTTGTTGCCCACGGGGAGCCATTACCTTTCTCTCTTTCCCCAAGCTGTAACGGGAACGGTCTGTCGTCCCGATTCACCAAACATACTGTAATCACCAGAAGCTAGTGGAATTTGACCGGCACAGACCCGGTCACATGGTTTTTTACCCATTTAAGGGGTTTTTCCACGTCATCACACCTTATGTCAACTTCTCATTTTCATTGACTATGTGCGTGTTCGACCGCTCCGTGAGCTAAGACGGTCCAAGAAACAATCGGTCTGATCGGGGCATCGAGTTAGTCCGCAACAGTTTGGCGCTGTCTGTGGGAACACGATTTCCCCAACATCCTTCGAAGGACAAGATCGCAAGCATCACCCTTTCCAAGTTAAGCCTTAATGGCAAAGATAAGCACCCGTACCGCTGAAGGCTCCGCCCTTGGCGACACCCCGAGCTTGCACGTTCATACTCTCTGGTAGACGTCCCACTGACTGTTGAGGCCGCGTTTGCTCCTGTCACCGCCTTGGAAGGACGCGTCCGCCAGATGGAAGAGCAGCAAACTGAAATGCTCACCCTGCTGCGAAACCTTGGAGCACCTTCGGCTCCCTCCATGCAACCGGCTCGAGCAGATCCACCGCCACCACCAAATCAGGGTAGACCCCAGGAGGTTCCTCTAAGACAGGAAATATCCGAAGAATACTCTAAAGCTGCAAGTTCCGCTCACCCGGTCCAGAGGAGAGCGAGGGCGGACCATCATCATGAGCCCGCTAAAGAAGTCTGTCCACCTCCGCTAGAAAGGTTTACTCGGGAAGAAATTCGAGAAGTCATCGCCCAAGAATATCGTCAGGCTGGTGCAAGAGATATTCGTGCCCGCCGACCGCTATGTCAGGGCTCCCCTCTAATGCCTTAGATTCTGGATCATCCAATCCCGAACGGATTTAAACTTCCAAACATTGAAACATTCGACAGGACCGATGATCCGCTAGAGCATGTCAATCACTTCACCACCATCATGAGAATCTACAACGCTCCAGACCAACTCCTCTGCCAGGTGTTTCCAGCCACTCTCAAGGGACAAGCCCGAACATGGTTCCATTCGCTGAGGGCCAATACCATCGCTAACTTTACGGAGCTGATGAGACAATTTGCTGACCAGTTCATTGCCAATCGCAGGATCGTTCGCGACCCCTCTCATTTATCAGGAATTCGTCAAAACGAAGGGGAAACTCTCAAAGATTTTTTCCGACGTTTTACTGTCGAAGCCCGTCAGACTCCAGGAGTCGACCCCGAGCTATTGCGAGGTGTGTTCCTCGAAGGTCTCCGCCCGAGCGGCTTCTACTCAGCACTAATGCGAGAAACCGTTCCCAGTTACCCTGATCTTGTGCATCGGGTTGAAGCCCATATCGCCGCAGATGAAGCCATTGAATCTCATCACCAACAATTTGATGGCGCCCAGAAACGTAAAAGAGAAAGGAAGCAAACTCCTCAACGTCAGGAAGGGAGGTTCCGCGACGATCGCCGCAACGGGCAATGTCGGCGAGATCCTCAAAGAGATCAGCCACCCAGAGATTTCACCCCTCTCAACACTACACGCACCAATGTGTTATATGCTATACAAAATGAGCCAGCCCTACAATGACCAAAACAGCCGATTCATAATCCCAGGAACGACCAATCCAAATATTGTGAATTTCATCGAACCACAGGACATACAACGGAAGATTGTGCCCGTCTGAAAGAAGAAATCGAACGTCTGGTCCGCCGAGGACTTCTCAGCAGATTTTTACAAGGACATGTGCAAGATCAACGCAAACCGCCTAGACCACCGAGAGATCAGCAAAACGCCCCCCCCCCCCCCCCCCTGGAGGAGCAGGTAGTAGGCAGATGGTTGGAAATATTGAAACCATCGCCGGATCACCCATTCTCTCCTCTCAAATCTTCTCAGTCAGTGTGCAAGGAGAGGCCCACGAGGATAAAAAATTCAAGCAGGACTCCACCATAACTTTCGGAGATGAAGACCTTGTTGGGCTCCGAACACCTAACCAAGACCCCCTGGTAATCAGTGCTGGAATCGAAGACCCAGGTTACAATGTCAAGCGAATCCTCGTCGACAGTGGAAGCTCTGTCGATGTGTTGTTCTCTGCTACTCTACAAAGCATGAATATTTCCAACTGGCATTTAACTCACGCAGCCGGACCAGTATATGGCTTTGACAATCATCCAGTTCAAGTGCTAGGAATGATTACTCTCCCAGTTACCATGGGGGAATTTCCAAGACAATCGACGCATGAGATCCAGTTTGTGGTAGTAGATTAAAGTTCCGCA
The DNA here is from genome assembly GCA_039513925.1 of Platanthera zijinensis. Classification (NCBI taxonomy): domain Eukaryota; kingdom Viridiplantae; phylum Streptophyta; class Magnoliopsida; order Asparagales; family Orchidaceae; genus Platanthera; species Platanthera zijinensis. The sequence continues at coordinate 108,463,485 of CM077098.1, read as the reverse complement.
TATAACGCCATCTTCGGAAGACCCGTTCAGACCATCTTCAAGGCTATCCCCTCAATTCCTCATCTCGTCATGAAGTTCCCCACTCCGGGAGGTATTGGAGTTGTGCGGGGCAATCAGTAGGCCGCTAAAAATTGCTACTCCATACAGACACAACCTATGAAAGCCACCACGCTCAACATCGACGATTTTGACTTGCACGATGAAGCCATACTTCAGCGAGGAACACCAATGGAAGGATTGGTTGACGTCCCTCTCGCACCGACAAATCCAGCCTGCACCGTTCAGCTTGGATCGCTCCTACTGGAACAGCAAAAGGAGATATTGGCAACTTATCTCCGAGACAACAAGGATATCTTTTCTTGGACTCCAGAAGATATGTCTGGCATAGATCCATGCGTCATCCAGCACTCCCTCAATATTAACCCAGCATGCAAGCCAGTCATCCAGAAAAAGAGAAACTTCGCCCCAGAACGTCTCCAGGCAATCGAAGAGGAGGTAGAGAAGCTCCTCAATGCTCATTTCATCCGAGAAGTGAACTATCCCACATGGGTAGCTAATGTCGTCCTAGTAAAGAAATCTTCAGGAAAGTGAAAGATGTGTGTAGATTACACCAACCTCAATCAAGCATGCTCCAAGGATAGTTTCCCGCTCCCCAGAATCGACCAGTTAGTAGATTCAACCGCTGGGCACCAACTCCTCACCTTCATGGACGCCTACTACGGATATAACCAGATTCGAATGAATCCAGTGGACGAAGAGCATACAACATTCTGAACAGACAAAGGGATATACTGCTATAAAGTTATGCCCTTCAGGCTCAAGAACGCAGGAGCCACCTATCAAAGGCTCATGAACAAAGTCTTTAAAGACCTTATCGGCAAAACGATGGAAGTATACATGGATGACATATTGGTAAAAAGCGTTCGCAAGGAAGATCATTTAGAAGATCTTGACAAGTGTTTCAGAATCCTCCGACGGTATGGCATGAGCCTTAACCCCACCAAATGCGCATTCGGGGTTACATCTGAAAAATTCCTAGGATTTGTGGTAACCCAGCGACGGATAAAGGCCAACCCCGAGAAAATTAAGGCTTTGGAAGACATGTCCGTGCTTTGTCCACCATCGACTATCAAGATGACTAGATCGTGTACTCTGGGTGTGCTCATCACCTCACCGGAGATGAGTCAAAGTTCTCCTCTCTGCAGACATTCACAGATAATAAAGCTATTATTACTACTGATACTACCGTTCATGCAGTAGAGAAGGAGGGTGTTGTGTCTTTGAGTAGTGATAGGGGTCCACTCACCTTAAGAAGTGTCTATCACGTACCGGGCATGAAGAAGAACCTCTTCTCAGTGACCAATGCGGTTGACGCAGGCTATCACATTCTGTTCAGTCCAATAGAAGTGAAGTTTCTCTACAACGTATCCGCAGTAAAGGCTGATGTTGCTCATGTTAGGAAAAGAGAAAAGGACTTATTTGTTTTATTAATAAGCTCTTACGTTGATCGGATGAGGGACAACGATAGCACAGCTATATAGTATGAAAGACTAGGACATGTCGGGATGGACAAGTTGAAAGTTATGACAGATAAGAGTATTGTGAAAGGTTTGCCTAAACTGTCATCCTTCAGCGATGGCCACATTTGCGCGGGGTGTCCGTATGGTAAGGCTCATTGTCTTCCATTTGACAAGTCGTAAACAAGGAATAAAGCACCATTAGAGTGTATCCATGGTGACCTGATGGGGCCAACTGTCACTGCTAGTCTTGGAGGCAGCAAATACATGCTAGTTCTGACTGATGACTATTCAAGATACACTTGGGTGTATTTCATGAATGAGAAGTTAGATGTTTTCCGGTTATTGTGGAGTTCAAGGAGCTGGTAGAGGGCCGGCTTGGCCTGTGGATCAAGAAGTTTATATCGGGTAACGGAGGCGAGTTCATTTCATCTGAGTTCTCTAACTTCTGTAAGAAGTACGGGATCCAAAGAGAGCTCACTTATGCTCATACTCCACATTAACATGGAGTAGCAGAGCGAAAGATCCGTCATCAGACGGAGACCTGCAAATGTTAACTTCATGCAAAAGGCATTCTGAGGCCTTTTTGGGCGGAAGGGATGACCTGCGCAACCTATGTCATCAATCGGATGCCTCTGAGTCTGATCAACATGAAGTCTCCCGTTGAGATAATGTTTAAGGAGAAGCCTAGCATGGAACACTTTCGGGTGTTGGCTCAACCTGCTACGTACACATTATGGATGCTCTGAGGACCAAGCTTGATGCAAAGGCAAGAAAGTTTGTCTTTGTGGGCTATGATGAGTGGAAGAATGGATAGAAGTGTATGGATTCTTCGACGAAGAAGTTTGTTGTATCAAGAGACGTTGTCTTTGATGAACTGACGCCGTATGGAGGTAGCTTTGTGGAGTTACAAGAGAGTAGGTCTGATGGAGGGTAGAAGGAGGTTGTTGAAGATCTTCAGGTGGAGCTGCCTGTGTCACCAAGAGCTTCAGGTGTATCAAGCTCTGAGGCAGAGGCTTCTAGTTCAGGAAGCAGGGGGAGCGATGCTCCAAGTTTGCCTAGGAATGGAGCTGATTCTGAAGAAGCATCAGAGGTGGTGAGCAAGGGTCAGATTCTTCGAAGATCGAAGAAGACCACCAAGCCTCCAGCTCGGTATAGCGAAGGAAATACGGTGAGCTTCATCACATATTTGTTTGCAGGCCCCCTGGATGAGCGGGAGCCTTCTAGCTTTAATGAAGCCACTGAATTCAAGGAGTTGGAAGATGCTATGGATGAGGAGATGGCTGCCCTCAAGAAGAATGAGACCTGGGACCTTATGCCCAAGGTTATTGGTGTTACTCTTGTGACCCACAAGTGGGTATATAAGCTGAAGAAGAAGGCGGATGGAAGCATCGAGCAGTACAAGGCTCGCCTTGTAGCTCGAGGTTTTCACAACAGTACGGTGAAGACTATGGAGAGACGTTCAGTCCCGTGGCGAAGATAACTTCAGTTTGGGTGGTGATGGCCTTAGCGGCTTGTCAGGATTAGAAGATGTGGCAGTTAGACGTAAAGAATGGTTTTCTTTACGGGAAAATCGACAAAGACATCTTCATGGATTAGCCACTGGGATACATATTTGAAGAACATCCAGACTACGTTTGCAAGCTCCGGAATGCCCTCTATAGTTTTAAGCAGACTCCTCGAACTTGGTATGAGAAGATTGCATAATACCTCCAGTTCTGCGGTTACCTTGCTTCTAATTCAGACTCGAGCTTGTTCATCAAGAAAAAGGGGAAGCTTCTGATCTTGGTGTTGTTGTACGTGGATGATATGATCATCACGAATAACTCCAAAGAGGAGGTAGCTAGGCTCAAGGCTGAGCTAGCTATAAGGTTTGAAATGAAGGACTTGGGTGAGTTTCACCACTTCCTTAGACTCGAGGTGGACCAAATCACGACTTAGTGACTATTCTCAGAGACCAAATCACGACTTAGTGACTATTCTCTTTTAGTCGCTGCGAGTTAGTTATCAGCTAGTCTTCCTCGTACCCTGCTCGGTAATCCTTGATTGTGGAGGGATTGCTTCTTCTAAGCTTCCGGGTACGTGGTGGGACCTCCCAGCCACATCACTTGGGGTCCTGTTTGTTGTCCTGTCATCCCCGTGCTTTAGCCTGTTAGCCGTCAAGCCGATCTGTTTGGTCAATAACCTTACGCTGGCTTAATCCGAATTCATGGCCGAATAGGGAATTTTCTCGGCTTCAACCGTATATATGGAAATAAAGTCTATTATTATTGATAATGTTCAATAGCACAATATATTAATTGCATTTTTCAAGGGTGGAATTTATGTTTGTGTTCTTTTTAAGAAGTGGAAGGTTGCTTTCGGATTTGATTTTGGTTGAGAGGTTAAAGAGTAATCAGCTCATAAAATTTTTTTAGTTAAAATAAATACAATCTAATTTTCTTCTCTATAAATTTGGAGGAAAGCATACATATACAATCTAATTTTCGTGAATTATATGTGTTTAATGGAATATAAGGTATTACTATAGCAATCATATATAGTTGCTTGTTACGCCTACGAAACTCGAGTCTTATGTGTGATCAACATTCAAATTTTTTTTATGGTAAATCTTACGATTTCAGTTCCGTTGTGAAAAAATATTCCTTGGATGCTCACTTTCTGGGGAAGTCTTATGCGCTATCTCTTTGTCCTTTGCCTAGTTAGGGTCATAGTTTCATCAATAATAATTCCAGCCAAATTTCCTCCCAATCCATGTTAGGCATCTTTCTCTTGCCCATAGATGAACATGCACCATAACCCATATACATCTTTGCATCGTCCCACAACATGTGCCTCTTACTTCTTTTGCTGTGAAGCGCTCCTTCGTGTTTGCGATATAAAGAGTTGTCCAGTCTCCTCAGTCGTCTAAAGTGTTGGGGTTGTGGAACACTTCCGGTCCTCTTGTTTCTCACACCGGGTTAGCCCACGCGAACTTAGAGAAATCGAAGTGTGATCCCCCTCCGACATATCTGACGCCGACGACAGCGGGGGTCCGGGGGCAGCCGCCCCCGGCGGAGGTCGAACTGGGCTCGACGTTCGTCGAACTCAGCTCGACGTTCGTCGAACTCAGCTCGACGTTCGTCGAACGTCGAGCTGAGTTCGACGTTCGACGTTGTACTGAAGCCTATTTAAGGCGTATTCCGGTTGTTTTTTAGGGATACGGTCAAGACGACGGCTTACGGCTGGTATACCTTTTGGAGGCGCATACGAGGTCTTTGTTGGAGGCGATCCAGAAGGGGTTCTTCTTTTGTTTCTTGCCCAGAAGGAGGAGTTAAGGTAGGATCGGTTTGAATCCTTGAAACCTTTGTAATCTGTATTTCTTTTTGGTGATTACAAGAACTGAGAAGGGAAGGGATAGGAGACGTAGCCCGGTTTTGGGTGAACCTCTGAAATCTGCGTGTTTGTGTGTTTGCTCTGTTTTCTTTTGTTTACTGCTTTTATTTGGATTTCTGCTTCTCGGCGCTCCGAATTTCTTACATAAAGGCCATCAAAATCACACACGCACACACCTCATAAGTTATAACAATTCTAGCCAAGTAACTATTACTCTAAAATGTGACAGTGGATGAATAATCAAACTTGTATTACATTTATTCTCAAACATGAAGCTTTTTGCACTTCTTCACAATTGTACTTGTAACGTACAATTAAGTTATAGAACAATATTCTTAACACATCTACACATCCAAAACTCATAAACTACTACTATTCATCAAGACTTCACAATAATCATAATTAAATTCGCTAGCTAGAATTAATACACGGGAATTATATATATATATACCATATTATAAAGAAATATGGTGGTCTGCATATTGTTAACCCCCAAAATCGGCGACCCCTCCCAAGGTCTCTAGCTCGCAAGTCGCGGTCCACTCAAGGGGACCCTCCCGAGGATCGCGATTTGCCTCGGCTTTCCTTTTTTGGCCCAAGAGGTTTGGCCAGGCTAACCATGCAGCATTGTTTCCTTGCAGGAGGCAAACCTATATCAGCTCGCAGGTTCGATCTATCGGCGTCAGTACTCGACCGAACCATCGCAAGGCTCGGCTCCCCTGTCCAGCCTGGCCCCAGGCTTCCGCCGTCAGGCCGCCCTCCTTAGGGGCGGCCTGGCCTCAGGCCGCCCCCCTTAGGGGCGGCCTGGCCTCAGGCCGCCCTTCCCAGGGGCGGCCTGGCCTCAGGCCGCCCCTTCTTAGGGGCGGCCTGGCCTCAGGCCGCCCCTCCTAGGGGCGGCCTGGCCTCAGGCCGCCCCCCCTAGGGGCGGCCTGGCCTCAGGCCGCCCCCCCTTAGGGGCGGCCTGGCCTCAGGCCGCCCCCCCTTAGGGGCGGCCTGGCCTCAGGCCGCCCCTCCTAGGGGCGGCCTGGCCTCAGGCCGCCCCTCCTTAGGGGCGGCCTGGCCTCAGGCCGCCCCCCTCCTAGGGGCGGCCTGGCCTCAGGCCGCCCCCCCTTAGGGGCGGCCTGGCCTCAGGCCGCCCCTCCTTAGGGGCGGCCTGGCCTCAGGCCGCCCCCCTTAGGGGCGGCCTGGCCTCAGGCCGCCCCTCCTTAGGGGCGGCCTGGCCTCGGGCCGCCCCTCCTTAGGGGCGGCCTGGCCTCGGGCCGCCCCCCTTAGGGGCGGCCTGGCCTCAGGCCGCCCCTCCTTAGGGGCGGCCTGGCCTCAGGCCGCCCCCCCTTAGGGGCGGCCTGGCCTCAGGCCGCCCCCCCTTAGGGGCGGCCTGGCCTCAGGCCGACCCCCTTAGGGGCGGCCTGGCCTCAGGCCGCCCCTCCTAGGGGCGGCCTGGCCTCAGGCCGCCCCTTCTTAGGGGCGGCCTGGCCTCAGGCCGCCCCCTTCTTAGGGGCGGCCTGGCCTCAGGCCGCCCCCCTTAGGGGCGGCCTGGCCTCAGGCCGCCCCTCCTAGGGGCGGCCTGGCCTCAGGCCGCCCCTTCTTAGGGGCGGCCTGGCCTCAGGCCGCCCCCCTTAGGGGCGGCCTGGCCTCAGGCCGCCCCCCTTAGGGGCGGCCTGGCCTCAGGCCGCCCCTCCTAGGGGCGGCCTGGCCTCAGGCTGCCCCTTCTTAGGGGCGGCCTGGCCTCAGGCCGCCCCCCTTAGGGGCGGCCTGGCCTCAGGCCGCCCCTCCTAGGGGCGGCCTGGCCTCAGGCCGCCCCTTCTTAGGGGCGGCCTGGCCTCAGGCCGCCCCCTTCTTAGGGGCGGCCTGGCCTCAGGCCGCCCCTCCTAGGGGCGGCCTGGCCTCAGGCCGCCCCTCCTAGGGGCGGCCTGGCCTCAGGCCGCCCCTTCTTAGGGGCGGCCTGGCCTCAGGCCGCCCCCCTTAGGGGCGGCCTGGCCTCAGGCCGCCCCTCCTAGGGGCGGCCTGGCCTCAGGCCGCCCCTCCTAGGGGCGGCCTGGCCTCAGGCCGTCCCCCTTAGGGGCGGCCTGACCTCAGGCCGCCCCTCCTAGGGGCGGCCTGGCCTCAGGCCGCCCCTCCTAGGGGCGGCCTGGCCTCAGGCCGCCCCCCTTAGGGGCGGCCTGGCCTCAGGCCGCCCCCCTTAGGGGCGGCCTGGCCTCAGGCCGCCCCTCCTTAGGGGAGGCCTGGCCTCAGGCCGCCCCTCCTAGGGGAGGCCTGGCCTCAGGCCGCCCCCCTTAGGGGCGGCCTGGCCTCAGGCCGCCCCTCCTAGGGGCGGCCTGGCCTCAGGCCGCCCCCCTTAGGGGCGGCCTGGCCTCAGGCCGCCCCTCCTTAGGGGCGGCCTGGCCTCAGGCCGCCCCTCCTAGGGGCGGCCTGGCCTCAGGCCGCCCCCCCCCCCTCCCCCTTAGGGGCGGCCTGGCTTCAGGCCGCCCTTCCTAGGGGCGGGCCTGCTCGTCAGGCCTCCCCCTCTTCCTGTTCTTCAGGTTGGTGCCCGCCGAGGTCGTCTCAGTCCGCCGAGTTCGTCGAAGATGACGTCACTGGGCCCCGCTTTTAGAAGATTCTCCCCGGGCCTATAAATACCCCCCAGGACCTCTCATTCAGCATCATCAAGAGGAGAACTGCAACCTTGATCAAAGGCTGCGGACTCGGTTTTCTCAGTCCGTCAAGGTTGATCAAGCAAGGTCGGCGGACTCAAATCTCCAGTCCGCCCAGGTCGTCAAGGGCTGTGGACTTAGCTTTTTCTGCTCTCAGCAGCTTGCGCAGCCTCCGCAGCCTCCGATTTCCAGGTCTCCCAGGTCGTCAAAGCTGTGGACTTAGTTTTTTCTGCCATCAGCTGGCAGCTCGCGCAGCCTCCGCAGCCTCCGATTTCCAGTTCTCTGCAGCCTCTTTTGCTTAGTTTCTGGCATCTCCTTCCTTAACCGCCAGCTTCCCACGTTGTACCCTTTACTGCTCTTGTATGTAATGGTGCATTAGCAAGTTGTAACTCTTCTTGATTAAAGGAAAAGCCCGTCGCAAGAGTGGCATTCAAGCCGCGGCGGGCGAAGTCTGCTGTTGCCGCTGCTAGCGGCCTCCTCTCTTCTTCTCTCCTCTCTCGGCATCAACCTGCAAGGCTAACCATTCAAGTAGCTGTCTGCTCGACAGTTCCAGATCAAGCTCCCTCTCTGCTCGAGCAAGCTTTTCCTCTGCTCAAGCAAGCTTGCTCCTCCATCCCCGCAACCCTTCTTCCTTCATCTTTAGCTTGTGAGATCGAACACCCGTTAACTGGTCGGTGTCGCATTTCGCGCATCAACAGTTAACACGCGACCTTCAGATCTCGTTTAGACAGTGAAAGCAGTGGTTACTCATGACAGACCATCAACCAGCCGAGAGTCTTTCTCCAAGTCCCAGTGATGATTCTCTTTGGGAGGCCTTAGAGCAGTCTCGCAGAGAAACTGCCCAACAGTTTCAAGCCATCAACCGAACTCTAGCAGCTCTCACGCAGCAATTGGCCGCTCAATCTTCAGCAGCGCCGGCTCCTCCAATCAATCCAGCACCAACATTAGAGACTCCTCAAGTTTACCCACCGGCCTATCCGCCGGTCTATCCTCCTCTTTATACTCCAACTTTTCCGCAAGGACCTGCAGCTCCTTTGCGGTCTCAAGATGATGAGTTTGCAGCTCGTCAAAACTTCTTCCGGGAAGCTGCCCGGGGAAGTCCAGCTAGATTTTTGAACTTTCAGGGAAGTCACCCCTCCTCTTCAGCTCCTGCCTTTGCTCCTCCCGCAGCAACCTTTTACTCCTATCCTCCTGCTCCTTTTGCAACTACTGCTCATGCTCCTTACTTTCCTTATGCAGTAGAGCCAGAAGAGCCATCGCCGTTTACAGAGAGCGTTCGATATGAACCAACTCCAGTCAACTTTCGAGAGCCACGGTTGCCCATTTACACCGGGGAGACTGATCCTGTCAAGCATCTTCAAGCTTTTGAATCAGCCGTTGCTCTCAAGACCCTCTCCGATGCTACCAAGAGCAAGCTCCTCGTAACGACCTTTGATGGTCAAGTAAGAGACTGGTTCTATGGACTGCGACCTCAGTCAATCTCTTCCTTTACGGATTTGCGAAGGGAGTTCCTGCTCAGGTTTTCTACCTCTTCAAAGAGGAAGGGAGGCCCGGAAGCCCTCTTTGAGATCCGGCAGCGAGACAATGAGACTTGGTCTCATTTTGTGGATCGTTTTCAGAAAGAAATCCTAGATATTGAGATCGTTGATCAAGAAATGTACCGAGTGGCTCTCATCCACGGCTTGCGCGAAGGCCCTCTAAAGTTTGAAGCTAACGTCCGAGCGCCAAGAACTTATCAAGAGTTGATTGGTTTAGCCAACTCATATATCCGCGGTGAAAAGAGCAACCCCAGCTTCGTCTCCAGGCTTGTATCGGAGAAAAATTCTTCTTCTTACAGGCAGCCTCCGAGGTCCCCTCGGAAAGACTTTCCATCTCTCTCTAGGAAAGCAAGAAGATTTCCGCATCGTCAACCCCCCTTCCAAGGCCATGATCGTGCCCAAGAACGACTGCTACCATTGTCAGCATCATCTCCGCTAGCAGCGTCGATTCATCAGCAAGATGATGGCTCGCCTAACTCTGAACTAGATGAGTTCATGCAGGAAGTTTGCCAAATCATGAAGGATAGGGCATATTCCAAAAGGCCCTACCAACCGGCGAATCAGAGATCAAGAAATTCAGACCCTTTCTGTGAATTCCACAAAGAGAAAGGTCATTTAACTGAAAATTGCAAGGCCCTTCGGCGATTAGTTGAAAGATTACTTATCGAGGGCAAGATCGATGACCTGGTCAAGAGAATTGATTCTGCAAAACCTTCCACCTCCAAGGGCAAGGAGGTGGCTGAGGGGCAGCAGGAGTGTATAGAGATACATGATGAGGGCCGGCTGGGGCTCGTTGATATTCCGGGTGAGTGCATCGATGTCGTTGACGAAGGTCCCCTTGGAAGGCTGTTTTAAAGCAAAGAGGACACAGTTCTTGCGTCATCAGCTATGACCGATCGCAGTTCCTCAAAGCCCCTCACGATCGTGACTGGTTGCCTTTACTTTACTCTTCAAACATTTTACTTTTCAGCACTTCTAAGTGTTTTATTTTTTCATTCAATAAAGCTTACGTCAGAGATCTCATACTAACACAGTTCCCTTTTTGTGATGCTTCTCCTCCATACTTTTCTCTTTGCCAAAGAGATCACTAAAACCAACGAGATATCGCCAAGTCTTGCTCAGTGCCCCCTCGAGATTGTCCTCTGGCGTAAAACCACAGTGACCACATATGATGAGGAGTTTTCTCATATGTGTGTAGTGGGGGCCGTTCAACTCTCGTGCGGAGGATGACGGGGCTTCGGATCCCGGCCGATGTCTAGAGCAGTGTGAGTGCCTAGGGGAGGCCTCCTGTGATAGTTCTATCGTGCTCCGTTAGGGATACGTTACAGTTACGATGATCTTTGCATGACAAGCAATGGCAATCAAGTGTAGCCTTGTCTCCTCGATCATCTCACAACTGTGACGGCCGAACACTCTATGGTACTCTCAATCCGTGCCTCCGCGGGACTCACAACTCCGCTGATCAATCCGCAGACAAGCAATATGCCACTTGGCGCAACTAGTCTAATTGATCAGCGATGCTTGTAACCCGAGGCAAGAGAGCAGTGCATCTGTCGATCCTTCTTAGGATTATTTCTTGTTTCTTTGTGCCCTTCTAAAGGATGCGCGGCCAGCCCGCTTTGGTTGAGACTACACCCAGGATGACTTTGGCAAGTGATGCATAATGCCCACGGGGAACACCTGTGGCAGCATTCAACCTTTTAGTTCATCCTCGGGATGTAGCTCCCCCCTTCTCTTCTTTTTTACCTTCTCGCAGGTTTGCAGGTTGAATACAACCTATTCTAAAGATCTGCAATACTTCTCTTGGCTTATGATCATCCTATATACACTGCCTGCATAAGCTCTTATCAGATGATGGTCAACAAGTTCTCTTATCAGATGTTAACTACACATCATTTATTCTCAGCATATGATTTTTCTTGATTAGCAGACCATGTCATCATTGAATGTAATTTCGGACTTTCTTATCTTGCTGATCTGGGTCTTCACATTGATATTGGTCACACAAGAGAGAATCGTCATCACGGTTTGAACTTTATTCAATTAATAGCAGAGCTTGCCAGGTAACTCTTCTATTACCTGATCATATCCTATCATATCAATAGGGAACATCCGCAGGTTCCTCTCAGGTACTTGTGACTTAGTTTTTTTCCCTGTCATATCTGCTTGCTTATTCTCTTTTTGCAGAAGCTAGCAGATAGTAGCAAGTTCCTTTCAGATACTTGCACCTTACTCTCCTACCATATCTGTTGCTTACCTTTCTTTTGCAGAGGTCAACAGATACCAGCAAGTCCTTTTCAACACAGGTACACACAAGATATACCTCCTTTTACCTGTATTGATTTTTTCTTCGCAGGTAAAAAATAGGCAATGGTAAATTTGTTCTGAGGAGGGACATCAGGTTCTATCTCTCCTGAACTCTAATTTTTCTCTCCTGATTTCTGAGGGAAGGATCGCGATTTTTTGTGGGTCTCCTACTTTTTCGAAGTTCCTTCGGAACTTAAAAAAGTGCGGGGATTATGTTAACCCCCAAAATCGGCGACCCCTCCCAAGGTCTCTAGCTCGCAAGTCGCGGTCCACTCAAGGGGACCCTCCCGAGGATCGCGATTTGCCTCGGCTTTCCTTTTTTGGCCCAAGAGGTTTGGCCAGGCTAACCATGCAGCATTGTTTCCTTGCAGGAGGCAAACCTATATCAGCTCGCAGGTTCGATCTATCGGCGTCAGTACTCGACCGAACCATCGCAAGGCTCGGCTCCCCTGTCCAGCCTGGCCCCAGGCTTCCGCCGTCAGGCCGCCCTCCTTAGGGGCGGCCTGGCCTCAGGCCGCCCCCCTTAGGGGCGGCCTGGCCTCAGGCCGCCCCCTCTTTAGGGGCGGCCTGGCCTCAGGCCACCCTTCCCAGGGGCGGCCTGGCCTCAGGCCGCCCCTTCTTAGGGGCGGCCTGGCCTCAGGCCGCCCCTCCTAGGGGCGGCCTGGCCTCAGGCCGCCCCTCCTAGGGGCGGCCTGGCCTCAGGCCGCCCCTCCTAGGGGCGGCCTGGCCTCAGGCCGCCCCCCCTTAGGGGCGGCCTGGCCTCAGGCCGCCCCTCCTTAGGGGCGGCCTGGCCTCAGGCCGCCCCTCCTAGGGGCGGCCTGGCCTCAGGCCGCCCCCCCTTAGGGGCGGCCTGGCCTCAGGCCGCCCCTCTCCTAGGGGCGGCCTGGCCTCAGGCCGCCCCCCCCGTAGGGGCGGCCTGGCCTCAGGCCGCCCCCCCTTAGGGGCGGCCTGGCCTCAGGCCGCCCCCCTTAGGGGCGGCCTGGCCTCAGGCCGCCCCTCCTTAGGGGCGGCCTGGCCTCGGGCCGCCCCTTCTTAGGGGCGGCCTGGCCTCAGGCCGCCCCCCTTAGGGGCGGCCTGGCCTCAGGCCGCCCCTACTAGGGGCGGCCTGGCCTCAGGCCGCCCCTCCTTAGGGATGGCCTGGCCTCAGGCCGCCCCCCTTAGGGGCGGCCTGGCCTCAGGCCGCACCTCCTTAGGGGCGGCCTGGCCTCAGGCCGACCCTTCTTAGGGGCGGCCTGGCCTCAGGCCGCCCCCCTTAGGGGCGGCCTGGCCTCAGGCCGCCCCTCCTAGGGGCGGCCTGGCCTCAGGCCGCCCCTTCTTAGGGGCGGCCTGGCCTCAGGCCGCCCCCTTCTTAGGGGCGGCCTGGCCTCAGGCCGCCCCCCTTAGGGGCGGCCTGGCCTCAGGCCGCCCCTCCTAGGGGCGGCCTGGCCTCAGGCCGCCCCTTCTTAGGGGCGGCCTGGCCTCAGGCCGCCCCCCCTAGGGGTGGCCTGGCCTCAGGCCGCCCCTCCTAGGGGCGGCCTGGCCTCAGGCCGCCCCTTCTTAGGGGCGGCCTGGCCTCAGGCCGCCCCCCTTAGGGGCGGCCTGGCCTCAGGCCGCCCCTCCTAGGGGCGGCCTGGCCTCAGGCCGCCCCCTTCTTAGGGGCGGCCTGGCCTCAGGCCGCCCCCCTTAGGGGCGGCCTGGCCTCAGGCCGCCCCTCCTAGGGGCGGCCTGGCCTCAGGCCGCCCCTTCTTAGGGGCGGCCTGGCCTCAGGCCGCCCCCCTTAGGGGCGGCCTGGCCTCAGGCCGCCCCTCCTAGGGGCGGCCTGGCCTCAGGCCGCCCCTTCTTAGGGGCGGCCTGGCCTCAGGCCGCCCCTCCTAGGGGCGGCCTGGCCTCAGGCCGCCCCCCTTAGGGGCGGCCTGGCCTCAGGCCGCCCCTCCTTAGGGGCGGCCTGGCCTCAGGCCGCCCCTCCTAGGGGCGGCCTGGCCTCAGGCCGCCCCCCTAGGGGCGGCCTGGCCTCAGGCCGCCCCCCTTAGGGGCGGCCTGGCCTCAGGCCGCCCCTCCTAGGGGCGGCCTGGCCTCAGGCCGCCCCCCTTAGGGGCGGCCTGGCCTCAGGCCGCCCCCCCCCCTTAGGGGCGGCCTGGCTTCAGGCCGCCCTTCCTAGGGGCGGGCCTGCTCGTCAGGCCTCCCCCTCTTCCTGTTCTTCAGGTTGGTGCCCGCCGAGGTCGTCTCAGTCCGCCGAGTTCGTCGAAGATGACGTCACTGGGCCCCGCTTTTAGAAGATTCTCCCCGGGCCTATAAATACCCCCCAGGACCTCTCATTCAGCATCATCAAGAGGAGAACTGCAACCTTGATCAAAGGCTGCGGACTCGGTTTTCTCAGTCCGTCAAGGTTGATCAAGCAAGGTCGGCGGACTCAAATCTCCAGTCCGCCCAGGTCGTCAAGGGCTGTGGACTTAGCTTTTTCTGCTCTCAGCAGCTTGCGCAGCCTCCGCAGCCTCCGATTTCCAGGTCTCCCAGGTCGTCAAAGCTGTGGACTTAGTTTTTTCTGCCATCAGCTGGCAGCTCGCGCAGCCTCCGCAGCCTCCGATTTCCAGTTCTCTGCAGCCTCTTTTGCTTAGTTTCTGGCATCTCCTTCCTTAACCGCCAGCTTCCCACGTTGTACCCTTTACTGCTCTTGTATGTAATGGTGCATTAGCAAGTTGTAACTCTTCTTGATTAAAGGAAAAGCCCGTCGCAAGAGTGGCATTCAAGCCGCGGCGGGCGAAGTCTGCTGTTGCCGCTGCTAGCGGCCTCCTCTCTTCTTCTCTCCTCTCTCGGCATCAATCTGCAAGGCTAACCATTCAAGTAGCTGTCTGCTCGACAGTTCCAGATCAAGCTCCCTCTCTGCTCGAGCAAGCTTTTCCTCTGCTCAAGCAAGCTTGCTCCTCCATCCCCGCAACCCTTCTTCCTTCATCTTTAGCTTGTGAGATCGAACACCTGTTAACTGGTCGGTGTCGCATTTCGCGCATCAACACATATAGCATGAGTTCGAAATTAGAGGGTAATTAGATGGCCGTCGGATTTCAGATTTTTGATCATAAACCGTTGGATCAAACCAACCCTCTATGCAGACTTTCTATAGGCCTCTTAAACCTACTCTAGGACAGTCCTAAACCGACTATAGGACAGCCAAAAAACTAGCGGACCCGCAACCGGCGAGCCCGCAAACAACCCGCAAGCCCATCGCGCGAAAACCTGCAAGCAAGCTCGTCCGCAAGTCAGCCAGCCAACATTACTTCAAATACTGAATGCGGAATATTGAATATATACCCGCAAAACTCCTAAGAATGGACGGTGTGGGACTAAAACAAGCGGGTGAACTGTTCACCCGCCTGTTTAGTCACGGAAATCAGATTTTTCGGGGCCCAATATGAGGGTCAATATGGCTCCAAAACGAAAAGTGGTCAACATGAAAGTTGTAGATCTCGGCGATCCGAACAACTTTCATGTTGATCACTTTTTGATTTGGAGTCTCCTTGATCTTCGATTTGGGATCCGAAAAGTCTGGGCGGCGAGACTGCTACAGTAAAAGCACGGAAATCGGGTAATATAATAATATATATATAAAAACAGCCGGGTGCGGGCGAAGCCCGCAGGGGGGCGGACGAAACCAGCCGTTGCTGGCCGGGTACTGTGGCGCGTGGCCATCGGGCCGGAGGCCCGTGCCTCACTCGTGTGTGTATATATATATATCTACTAATATACGAAAACTACTCTTTGGTGAAACATTGCCCGATGTTCCTATATTGCCCTTATAGTTGTATTCATAATTACACAATTATACCAAACTTCATATTAGTATATTATAAAGTCAATATCCTTTTAAGTAATTACGCAACTCTACAATATTAAAATACAAAAAATGAAAACACTAGATACCCTAAACCTATTGTCTCTAGCTTGAAATGACAAGAGAAAAATTAATGTTTTTACGTTAAAATATAATTTGTTTTACAAAATAGAATTTGTATTCTTGATTTTTATTTTTTTACGGTCATTTTGAGTACTCATATGTATATGTTGCGGAGCGGGCGGAGCCCGCCGGGAGCGGGCGGAGCCCGCCGGGAGCGGGCGGAGCCCGCCGTCGTTGGTCGGGTACTGTCGCGCGTAGCCATATGGGCGGGTACTGTCTACGACAAATATTGCCGCCCACGACAAATGTCGCCGCTCACGACAAATGTCGCCGTCCACGACAAATGTCGTCCCCACGACAAATGTCGCACCACCGGCGAATGTCGCATCCCGGCGAATGTCGTACTCCGGCGAATGTCGTACTCCGCCGAATGTCGCACCCCGCCGAATGTCGCACCCCGCCGATTGTCGCACCCTCGCCGAATGCCCCCAGGGGCCGAAGGCCCGTGCATGTCACTTGTATATATATATATGAAAACTCATCAGGCTCACCCCAAGTTTATAGTCAACCTTTCCTTCCAACTTTTTTCGAATTATTTTTATTATTTATGCCGTGAAATACATAAATAGTTCAAATAATTAAATATTTTAGAAGGAACTGGTACGTTGTTGACGGAATGTCAATGGAAATTAAGATGATGCATGTGGCTATGTGTGTATATAGACGTTTCTATGACCAAGTTCCAAATCTCTAGCTAGTTTAGGGTTCTCCATCACCTCTATATTATTATTAATTTATTATTATTATTATTATAAAATATACACTATAGCTGCATTCCCAGAAATAGAAATTCATGACCTCATCAATTTGGTCGTATAAAGGAGACAGTTTTTTTTCTATGTTGTAATGTTTTATAATATATTTGTTAGAAAATTATGCGGATCTTTTAATTATTTTTTTACGGGACGAATTGGGAGACTAGGACAATTTAAGAATAATAATAATAAAAGAGAAGCATAATTCATTACCAAAAGAAGCAAAGATGACTGTAAAAAGCTATTTTGACAGCTATGAAAACGGGATAGTCTTTCAAGATCCGGTGGATAAGATTAAAATGCAGTACATTTAATGGCTTATACTTTTTACTTAAAAGGAAAATCTAAAAGCTTGGAAAAACTGAACCCGTCAGTCAGATCTTCTCACACTCTATCTGAATCCTGAAATGGATCCCCTCCATTTCAAGTGAAATGGATCCCCTCCATTTCAAGTGAAATGGAGAGAGGATCCTGATATATGAAAACGGCAGCAAAGGGAGCCCAATTAGAGGTAATTCATGGTCGCGGTGGCCGGCGGCGAAGAGGGCGGCCGGCGACTGGGGTGGCCGGCGGCGGAGGCAGCCGGCACGCGCACCCGGGCATGCCGCGTGAGTGCTGGCAGGGGCGTAGCCAGGATTTTGCTTGAGTGTGGACACTATTTTATGACAATAGTATATAAATATGTATAACATCTTTTTCTATATATACAAACAAACCATTGTTCAACCATTGATCACTCTTTTATTTCGGAGTCGATTCTTTACACAAGTCATGGCTGAAAATACTCTTTCAACACTAGCAGTTGCAACATGTAAGATTAAATCTAAAGTCAAGAGCAAATATACTAGTGGATAAGTTCTGTCTCTTCCAGTTTCCACCATCTTCTTAGCAAGATCGGAAATTCCATTCAGCATTGAAAACTCTTTATTCGATCTCATGTCAAAAATATATGTATCAAGCTGGTCATGAAGTATTAAAACCTCCATTGGGAAAAAATCTTCAAAATAAAACTCTGCCAGATGAATCACTGAGATAGATATTATTTTAGTTCTTAGAACTGTCAATTATTTAGTGTTGATAAAAACAATTTTCTAGATTGATTTGGATAACAATCGTTAATACATAATTGAATACAAGCTTGGTGAACTTATTGTCTGACTTAAAAGTATTAGAACTTCAGTACATGAGTTTTCTTTTTGATGAAATACAAGATTTAGAATTGAACCTTCTTTCTATTAAATTGAATGAGCATGATTACTGGAAATATTTAGACAACAAAATAAGGTAAGGAGAATCCAAGAAGAAATCAAGCTATCAAGTATCAACTGACCAGTGACCATTACCTTGAGTTATTAGTCGATGGAGGATAAGTTGGAGGTTGGCGTGGCTATCGATCCAGATCCAAGTAGGAGACTAGGAGGCAGAGCGATCTGAACAAATCCAAGAAAAAATCAGAACAAATCCACTAGAAGAAAACAAGCTATCAAGTAGACAAGTATCCATGAAGAAATAGATCAAGGGATAGGTGGGCAGAGCGATCTGAACAAATCAGAATGGCAGAAATCAGAGAAGGGTTGGAACTCAGAAGAAGAAGAAGAAGAAGAAGAAGAAGAAGAAGAAGAAGCCGGGTGTGAACTCTGTGAAGAGGAAGAAGAAGAGTACCGTCGGGTCATGGGTGAAGGAGCAGGCGAGCAGCGGCGGGAATGCGGGATAGGGAGCAGCGGCGGGCCGGCGGCTAGGTTAGCGGAATGGCGGAAATGAAAATAGTGAAATCCCAATTCCTATTCCCCAATAAATCAGGGGGGCACGTGCCCCCCTGGACCTATACTAGCTACGCCCATGAGTGTTGGGCGTGTCCGCGGGGGGAGCGGCCTTGCACTGTCCCGCACAGGGCGCGGCCCTGCATGACCGTGTGACCACCCGGACATGCGCGGCCACTGGCTGCACATGGGGTGGCCCTGCATGGCCACGCGCAGGGCGCGACCATGCATGACCGCATGACCACGTGGACATGCGCGGCCCTGTGCGGCCCTGCGCGGCCCGCAGCCCTAGGCGGCCGCGGGAGTGCACAGCCCGCACAGTGCGTGGCCGCGCGGCCATGTTCGGCCGCGGGCGCGCACAGCCTGCGCTGGTCACTTCGGCGAGTGTTGGCCGGGCTTGACTCCCTCTGAGGGTGCTTTCGGAATTTTTCGGACGAGCGCGGCTCGTCTGGCCGGCTTAGTTTGCCCTCGTGTCCTTGGACTGAACCTCACTAATTTGACTCAGAAAATTCAGGGGGAACCCCATCAAACAGGATGGGCAAAATATTTCGGCACAACGAGGATCTGGGAAAGAGTCGCACCATCTCGGCAACTCTTAACCTGCATTTTTGCAAGAGGTTCCGACAACTTCCCGCAAGCTCGATCTAAGAAGCCGGTGGAAGCTGGTGAAGTTACAAAAGTTCCTTATTATATTGAATATAAGAGTCTCATTCAAAAATTTGGCAATCGAAGGCCGCATCCCCACCCCAAACGAACCCTTATATCTGCATTAGTCAGTATCCACAAATTCTTCGGCATAAATATTTATCCCCACCCCAAACGAACCCTTATATCTGCATTAGTCAGTATCCACAAATTCTTCGGCATAAATATAAATACAAAATATATATATATATATATATATATATATATATAAAACAATCATTAAACTAAAACTCTCTTTTTATTCATCAAGATCATTTGAAGAGAAACATAAAATCCGACAGACAGAAAACTTAGCCTAAATCTTAAACCCTAAATACACCACTATATGTACTAGAGAATTAAGAATAAAAAAGGGCAGCTCGGCGCACAAAGTATCTCCATATAAGGATCCGGTTCCTCTCCATTTCACTTGAAATGAGGATTCATTTCACTTGAAATGGAGGGATCCATTTCAAGATCTGGTGGATAAGACTAAAGTGCAATACATTTAATGGCTTATAGTTTTTTGCTTAAAAGAAAAATATAAAAGCCTGAAAAAACTGAAGCCGTCAGATCCTTCCCTACTTTATCTGGACTTTGAAATGAATCCCCTCCATGTAAGGGCGAGAAAGATCTCACCACAAGAGTAAAATATAGTCAAATCTTACCCTACATTTTTGTAAGAGACTCTTTCCAACCAGTGACCTATAGATGAGGATCCTCTCGATTTCTGACGAAATGAAAGAGATTCATTTCATGATCCAGATGGAGTGGGAGAGGATCTGACAGATTCAATTTTTTCAGCCTTTTATATTTTTCTTTCAAGTAAAAAAAAATATATAAGTCATCAAATATATTGTACTTTCTTGTTATCCATCAGATCTTGAAATGAATCCCATTCATTTCATTAGAAATGAATCCCATTCATTTCATTAGAAATGAATCCCATTCATTTCATTAGAAATGAAGAAGATTGGAATCCGTGACCTACCGATCAACAAGTGTGTCAATGCTCCCCTTCTATATTAGAGAATTAACAAAGAAAAAAAAACATAATATAAATAACACAAACCACACAAATAAATATAATATCCTAAAATCAACCATCACTTTCGTCGGGCCCACAGCCATTTCATCACGGCTGACCTGGAACCCTAGGCTGGCCCCCAAATCCCGCACCCGGGAACCCCGGCAGCCCGCCGAACGACGGCAAAGAAGAACCTCCTCCGAGAACCGGCGGCGCGCTAATTGACGGCAGGCCGAACCCACCGCCGGGAATCCCGGTTCCGATTCCTCCCAGCCCCGGATTCGGCAGGAGTCCTTCGTACCCAGGAAACGTCTGAGGCTGCTTATAATCATCATCGGGCTTAGCAAGCTTGATCTCTCTGGCTTCCGTACTAATGGCGGAAAGGAGGAGGACGACGAGGATCACCGGAGGAAACGTCTTCATCCTATCTTTCAGTTTTAAGGGAAGGGAGCTAGGTGTGTATATCTGTATGGAATGCCTTTGCCCCTGCTCTTTTATAGGAGAAAGACGGATGCTTTATGTCTGTCCTCTTCAATGGCGCCATTAACATGTTTCAACTACCATGTTGTGCTTTTTAAAACTCTCGCATGTGAGCCTCTGTCTCCATTTCAGAACATTTAGTACAGGATTGAAGATGAGTTAGAAGATAAACAGGATTGAAAAGGACTTCAAAGGCCTTTGGGGAGAGTTATGCAGCCATATTCAGTGAAGCTTTACTGTGTGATTTGCTTGCAATACTGGAGAGTTAAAGAATCTTGCAATAAATTGGAGTGGTTGGATTTGAGTGAAGAAGGGGGAGGTGGGGTTGCGGTGCCTTCAATTCCCAACCTCCCAACAAACTTCACCGGCGCCTTCTCAGGGGTTTCAGGCCTGCTGTTTGTTGCTCAGCCAGAGGGGATTTATTAGGCTCTGCCTTTGCCAGGGCGAGCACCTCGGAACGGCTACAAAATTGTCTTTCTCGCGGTATCTTCGCATGAACACTTTCAGCGGGCAGATGGGCTGGTGGTGCTCAAAAAGATCGGGCCCAGGGAGCCCGGCCCGAGCCCGGCCTGAGCCCGGATAGGCCTGGCCCGGGCCCGGGCCGGGCTTGGGGGACTTACAGGCCCCCATATCTGCTCGATGCCCGCCCCGGGCCGGGCCCGAATTTGTCCGGGCCCGATACCCAGGCCACGCAATTGGAAATCCCCCCTGCTAGTCGCCCCAGGCGGGATTTCCAATATTGGCTGGATTTTTAGCCGATAGGAAAACCGGGCCGGCATTGGGGGCCTTTGCAGGCCCGCTCTTTGAGAGGTGGTCTGAGCCCGAGCCCGGCTCAAGCCGGGCCCACCCCAAGCCCGGGTGGCAAAATGCCCGAGCCCAACCGGTTCGGTCCTAGACTGGCCTGGTCGGGCTTTTTGAACAGGCCTCGACGGGCATCAAAGACCATGTTTGAGAGAGTGGTGGGAAAGTGGCGACACTTATGAAAGCAGATATTAAAAGGAAATAACTATACACAGACCGACTTCGGCTATGTGCAAGCCGCGCAATTTCATAATGATCATGTGTTGGCTGCCTGGCCAAGCCCTATACGGGTTCATAACTTCCTTTTGATTTTTTAGTTTGACATACATTTATCCTTGGACTACACTTAGCCGAAAATGACTTGCATATAATGTTACCCTATTAAAATCACACGTAAAGTTTGGGCAGGTACAGTGAATAATGCTATTTTCCTGAAATGACATTTTGCCAAACCATCAAAGTAGTCAAGTATATTTGGTCACGCTTTAGAGGCGTCAAAACCTTAGAAAGTAAAGTTTAGGCCATAAAAACTGCCACGAAAGTTCCAAATGCAAGTAAATCGCTACCACAATGTTTAGGCTCCGTTTGGCATGGTGGTGACGGTTGCAAACACATGGACTAAAACATTTAATGATCACCTAACAAATATCGTCCGTTTGAATATAAAAGTGAATGAAGTTTTTTAGATGAGCGTTAACAAATGACAATTTAATCCCGTGATCATAACCGTCACTACAGAGCCAAAAGGAGCCTTATAGTCCGACACACATCATGCAATTGTAGGACTGGTTTACAATTGTTTATTATTATTATTTTTTTCATATAATTTATATTCTAGGACTGGACCTGCCCTCGAAGGTTGTGTGATTACAGCTCTTAACTTTTGAAACTACAAAAACCTCTCATAAATATTTACATTGGATAGCATTTATGTACAAAATTATCCCCTTGAAATAAATCTTCATGCCAGGCAGGTCTTCTTCACTTAACTTTAATCCTCGTTTGATTTTCCCTTCCTTTCTTATCCTACAAAGATAAATAAAATACGCCAAATTTAACGTGCATGTGTGAAATTTGTTAGAGAAAAATAACTAGCACACTATGATAATGTAGGGCATGTGACATGCAGGGGCGGGTTCAGAGAGGGTTCCGAGGGACACTGATTTTCCATTATTTTTCAAAATGGTCAGTGTATTTGGATTCCTCTCGTCGAAGCAATGAACTTTGACTACTTATACGCCAAAAACAGTGGTCAGATGAGTGAGAAACTGCTCCGATAAGATGGATACGTTCAAATTTTTTTAACGAAGTTGATGGTTGGCCTCTCATGCTAAAAAATTTAGAACTCAATGACGCATTTAAAAATAAATTGTGCACCCGCATTATTAATTTGGTGTACCCGCATTATTAATTTTTTGGATCCGTCACTGATGACATGCACATGTTGTTCCTCATATATATTTAGACATTACCTAATATTCGAGAAATCCTTTGATTCCCTTTAGAAGAATTTGCAAAGAAGATCCGAGGATGGCGGTCTCGCACTCGTAGCACGCCCATGGCCCACACTTCTCACTTGTGTTCACGACTGATGCCGCCGTGCCAAAGGTATCCTTAGTGTTGGGTACATTGGAAAATGTGTACCTGATTTGAAGAAGCCCAACCTAGCTCAATGATATACATCAAGGTGTATTTGATGTTGTTTTAAGTTGACATGTGCAGGTGAAGAATTAATAAAGTATGCAGAAAAATTCTAAGTCCAAGTGTCGACACAGAGGAAGCAGTGTCGACACACAGAAGAAAAGAGTCGACACAACACTGGGAAGCAGTGTCGACACATAGCAGTTAGTCTACAACTACACTGGGAAAAAGTGTCGACACAGAAGAAGTAAGTCGACACATCACTGGGAATTTGTGTCGACACAGAAGAAAAGAGTCGACACAACTCTGGGAAATTGTGTCGACACAGAAGAAAAGCGTCGACCTCAACATTGGCAGAATGTGTCGACACAGAAGAATATAGTCGATCTCAAGATTGTCGACATCAGCTGAATGTGTCGACACAGAAGAAAATAGTCGACCTCAAGTTTGTCGACACCAGCAGAATATGTCGACACATTGTCATTAAGTCGACACATTATAGCAGAGTTAAAAAATGAATGTGTCGACACCTGAAGGCTATGTCGACACTTACTAAGTTATGATTCTACAACAACTGTGTCGACACACAGGACTTGTGTCGACACACTGAAGAGTCAAGACCAAGTTATTTCAGAAGAAGCTGTGTCGACTCAAAGGCAACTTAGTCGACATCACTGAAGACTGTGTCGACACCAAAGCCAATTGTGTCGACACAATTAGACAGATGGTCTCGACACTTTCTGACAGACTGTGGTTCAAGACTAAGACACAGGACTTGTTTGAGGACTTGACAGCTGTGGGTTACCACCGGTTAACTGAAGCTGTCAGACTTGTCAGAAAACGGTTAGAAACCGGATCAGCCGGTTACCATGAAGAATATCTATAAATAGAAGGATTCAGAAGGAGAAAGCAACTGTTGAAAAAAACATTGTTGAGAATAAAAAAAGTTGAGAAGGATTACAATCCAATTCATTTCAAGAAAGTGCTAGGCACTTAAGAAGATCTTCTCCGGGAGATCTAAGAAGACTATCTAAGGATAGATCTAAGAAGAGTTCTAATCAGAATTCAGAAGAATCATTCAAAGTTCTGGATAGAGAGAGATCAAATCAGAATTTGAAGAAGAAGAAAGAAACCACCAGTGGATTCTCAAGAAGCTGTTTGGAATCAACTCAGCTAAGTACATTTTCAAGAAGCTTTGAAGAAGGCTAAGAAACAGTTGATTGCATCAGCTGATTAAGAATTGTCTTGACCTTTTCTCTCTCAACCTTGGCAAGACAGTCTAACAATCTTTTCTATATTTCTGTAGGATCTGTTTACACAGATCTGAGTTGTAAGCCTATGTTATAAAGGCTGAGTGTAGGAGTGTTGAACTCTGAGTGGTAGGGCTATTTGCCTGAGTGTAGGAGAAGGATATTCTCTGAGTTGTAGGCCTTGGGGCAAGGCTGAGGTAGGGCAGTTGTGCCTGAGTTGTAGGAACCAGTTGGGTTCTGAGTTGTAGGATCTATTGATCTGAGATAAGTGGAAGTTTGGCCGAATCTAGCATACTGCTAGATAGGTGAAGGGGGAAAGTGGATGTACCCAGACCTTGGAGAACCACTATAAAACATAGTGCAATCTGTGATGTTTTGTTTTCTGTGATTGCTGTGTTTATTATGTTAGCTATTGAATTGAATTCTGCCTAGAAGTTTTAAAAGTTTAAAAAGAGAAGCAGAACCTATTCACCCCCCCCCCCTCTAGGTGTTTAGGCTGCCTTGAAAGTTAAACTATCAAGTGGTATCAGAGGCAGGTTCCTCAAAAAGGACTTAACAGTCTGAGGTAGATCTGAAAGGCAGATTCAAGATTCAAGAAGATGGGTTCTGGAGAGAATCATAAGGAGCTAGGGTCTATGAAGTTACCCATATGCAAGAAGGAAATCTTTGGGATCTGGAAAGAGAGAGTCAGATTGTTTATGGAAGCATCTGACCCAAGGATTTACATCACAGTACAAGAAGGGCCCTTCATTCCAATGAAGATATCTGTTCTTGATGCAAATATCCAAATACCAAAGACTTATTCAGAAATGACCAAGGATGAAATCATCTTGGCAACCATGGATAAAAGGGCACAGAATATCATTGTCAGTGCCATAGATGATTCAACATTTCAGAATCTGATTCACTGCAAGACCTCCAAGGAGATGTGGGACACTTTGATTGTCTACTTGGAGGGATCTGAAGAAGTAAGGCTGGACAGAAAGTCTATGCTGAATCAGGAGTATGAAAGCTTTAGACAAGGAAAATCTGATAGCATAACTGAGTGCTATAAGAAATTCTATAGAATTGTGAATGAGCTAATATCCTATGGAAGAGTCTTCAGTACCTATGAACTGAATGACAAATTCTTAAGATCCTTATCAAAGGATTGAGATACAAAGATCTGTGCCATAAGAGAAGTGGCTAAATTGGCAGAAATATCTCCTCCAACCCTGTTTGGAAAGTTGCTATCCTATGAAATGCAACTTATGGTAAGGAAGGAGGAGGAAAGAAACTCAAGAGGAGAGCATAGAGAAAAGACTGTGGCATTTAATGCTGAAGCCACCAGAAAGAATAGGAGGAAATCACCATCTCCTCCTAAGGAAGTTGAAGAAGATAGTTCTGAAAATTCAGATAAGGGTTCAGTTAGCTGTGATTCAGATGCAGACTTTGCTGCATTCACTAGACAATTCCAAAGGTTCTTGAAAAAGAAGCAATGGAAGTCTAGGCCTTCCACATCACAGCAAGTTGATGACTATTATCAGAAGAGAAGGTCATCAAGGAAAGAGAAAAGCAGATCAAAGCCCAGCAAAGCCACTACTTCAAAGATTGTCTGCTATTGTTGCAATAGGCCTGGACATGTAGTGGCTGATTGTCCTGACAAAAGGAAGGAATCTTCAGAAAAGAAGAAGACTTATCAGAAAGGCAAGAAGGAGAAATCCTTTGTAGCAAAGAAAGATAAAAGTCTGTCAGACCAGTCAACTTCAGAATCAGAATCTGAAGCTGAAGCATATATTGGACTATATGCTGCATCTGAGGAAGAGGAGTTTATGCAGTTGCTAGACTCCATCAATGAACATCAATACATGGGTTTGATGACAAGATCAGAAGAGGACATATGCCAGAATCAGTCTGGTCCTAATGAGGTAAATTGTCCTTCCTGTACATCTGTTTGTAGTACAAGTGAAGAATCAGCTACATCTGCATCAAGTGATGAAGATGCATCTGGATCTGAAGGAGATGTCTATCAATTGATAGACAAGTATGGGGACTTGTTGCAGGCCCTTAAGAAAAGCAAGAACCTGGTTAAAACACAGGCTCAGGAAATTGCTGAACTAAGGGTAGCAACAGCTGAGTTAGAAAAAGTCCTTGATCAAAAATTAAATGAAATTGCCAAGCTGAAGAATATAACTATTATTCAGATGGGCACAATTAATTATACTAATGATCAAGTAAAGAGTCTGGAGGCCAGACTTAGAATTGAAAGGGATTTAGTGGCTAGTTACTCTAAGCCAAAATCTGTCTTACCCTTGATAGATGAATTTGTCACTCAGAAGGGTAAGGCTGGATTAGGATTTAAAGGTAACTCCAGGGCTGGCAGATTCAAGAGAAAAGGCAAAGTCCCTATTCAGCCACTAAACCTTTCAGTCCCCATAAGGTTTAGTAAGGAGAAAGTGCCTTCTAACATATATGATCATGAAGACATTCAAGGTCATATTAAGACAAATGTTCTGAAGAACAAGGGTGTTAAGGCAAGCAGGCCTACCTATGGTCATAAACCAAATGGTTTTAAGAAATCAGTAGGTGAAGTAGCAACAGCACCAGCAATGAACAGAAATTCTACTGACAAGGATGTATCTAGATCTAGATACAATAAGTTTGAATGTTGGTGCTGTGGCAAGAGGGGCCATTTTGCATTGGACTGCTGGTATAACACAAGTGTTATAAAGAATAAGAGTCTACCTGTTAGAAGAGGTTATGATAACTTTATTAATGCTAACCTGAGCCAAGGACCCAAGACTTACTTGAGTTCTAAGGGTAAGTAATTCTATATTGCAGGTGAATCCAAGTAACCATGCCCCTATATGGTACTTGGATAGTGGTTGTTCCAGGCACATGACTGGAACAAAGGGGCTGCTGAAGGAGTATTCATCTGTCAAAGATGGACATAAAGTGATCTTTGGTGGATCTGAAAAAGGAGTCATCAAAGGGTTTGGTAACATTTCTTCTAACCTAATTACTATCACCTAAGTGGCCTATGTAAAAGGTTTGAAACATAATCTAATAAGCATAAGCCAGCTGAGTGATCTAGGATATGACATTTCATTTGGTAAGGATGGATGTCATATCAAAAGGTCAAGTGATCAAGAGATCATATTGACTGGGTATAGGAAGAGAAATGTGTATTGCCTTAATTTTGAATGTGAAAATAAGGCTTCCCCCATTTGTCTTGTAGCTGATGACAATGCTACTCATTGTGTTAAGTGGCACAAAAGATTGGCTCATCTAAACTACAAGACAATTGGCCAACTCTTTAGTAAAGAACTAGTAAGGAATGGGCCTCAAGTTAAGTGTATAAAGGAAGGGGTATGCTCAGCTTGTCAAAAGGGCAAGCAGACAAAAACCTCATTTCAAAGCCTTGAAAACAAGGATTCTGTGAGGTGCTTATACCTCTTGCATATGGATCTTTTTGGTCCTATGCCAGTTCACAGTCTAGGTAGGAAGGTCTACACTCTAGTGGTTGTAGATGACTATTCTAGATTTACATGGGTGTTCTTTCTGAGACAAAAATCTGAAACCCCAAGTGTATTACTTAATTTTGTAAAGCAAATTCAGAATGAACTGAATAGTACAGTGGTCAAAATCAGAAGTGACCATGGTACTGAGTTTCAATCTGAAAGCATAACAAACCTGTGTATAGACTTTGGGATTTACCAAGAGTTCTCCTCACCTAGAACACCTCAGCAAAATGGAATTGCTGAAAGAAAGAATAGAACATTAATTGAAGCTGGTAGAACTCTATTGAGTGACACCTCTCTCCCAGAATATTTTTGGGCTGAGGCAGTTAACACTGCTTGTCATGTCATCAATAGGGCTTCTATCACCAAAAGCCACAGAAAGACTCCCTATGAGATTGTGAAAGGCAGAAAACCAAATCTATCCTATTTTAGGATTTTTGGTTGCAAGTGCTATATACTTAACAATGGCAAGTCATATTTGACTAAGTTTGCTGCCAAATCCCAGGATGGGATATTTGTTGGGTACAGCACAAATAGTAAGGCTTATAGAGTCTTTAACCTAACTACTCAAGTTGTTGAAGAATCTGTGCATGTTGTATTTGATGAAACAAGATTAATCAATAGTGAGTTGTCTTGTAGATCAAATGACTCAACAGGTATAAGCAAGAAGATGGACAAGCTCTCCATTGCTGAAGCTTCAAAGGAAGATGAAGCATTGGAAAGTGAAGGCTGCTGTCCAGGGGGAGTACAAGAGATAATGGAAGCTGATGAAAACCAGGAGGCTCAGCAGAATGAAGAAGCTGGAGATGCTCAACCTGAAGGGAATCTTCCTCCAGCTATAAGATATCTAAGAGATCATCCTACTGATCAGATAATTGGTGATCCAAGACAAGGAGTTCAAACTAGAAGCAGAAATCAAAGCACAGTTTTGCATTCTAGTTTCTTGTCCCAAATGGAACCTAAGAAGTTTGAAGAAGCTATCCAAGATCAGCACTGGATTGATGCTATGCAAGAGGAGCTGAATCAATTCAGAAGATGCAAAGTCTGGGAACTGGTTCCTAAACCAAGAGGCCACAATATAATTGGCACTAAGTGGATCTATAAGAACAAGCTAGATGAGAGTGGGATAATAGTAAAGAATAAAGCAAGATTGGTTGCAAAAGGATACAGGCAGGAAGAAGGGATTGACTTTGATCAAACCTTTGCTCCAGTAGCAAGGCTGGAGGCAATCAGAATGTTCCTTGCCTATGCAGCCTACCAAGACTTCAAAGTATACCAGATGGATGTGAAGTCAGCATTTCTGAATGGTGATCTTAAGGAAGAAGTATATGTAGAGCAGCCATCAGGTTTTGTAGATTCTCTTAAACCTGATTCTGTGTATAAGCTTAGGAAAGCTTTGTATGGGTTAAAACAAGCTCCAAGGGCTTGGTATGAAACCCTGTCTACCTTCCTCATTGAGAATAAATTCTCAAGAGGAAAGATAGACAAAACTCTATTCCTTAGGGAATCCAAAGGAAAGATTATCTTAGTCCAGATCTATGTTGATGACATAATCTTTGGATCTACTGAAAACAACCTTTGTAAAAAGTTTGCCAAACTTATGCAAGGGAAGTTTGAGATGAGCAGTATGGGTGAACTTAAATTCTTCTTGGGACTCCAAGTAAGACAGACTGATGATGGATTGTCCATATCCCAGTCTAAGTTCACCAAAGAATTAATTAAGAAGTATGGTATGGAGTCATCCTCCACCATGAGAACTCCTATGGGAACTAGTATGCCTGTATGCAAAGATGAGACAGGTAAACCTGTTGATGAATCATTGTATAGAGGATAGTTGGGTCTCTACTATATCTCACTGCTAGTAGACCTGACATTATGTATGCTACATGTGTCTGTGCTAGGTACCAAGCCTGCCCTAAAGAATCTCATTATACTGCAGTCAAAAGGATTCTGAGATATCTAAAGGGCACTCCTACTCTAGGTCTTTGGTACCCTAGGAATAGAGATTTTCTACTAACAGGCTATTCAGATGCAGATTTTGCAGGATGTAGAGAGGATAGAAAGAGTACTACAGGTACTTGTCAATTCCTGGGAGGAAGACTAATATCTTGGAGTAGTAAGAAGCAGACCAGTGTGGCAATTTCCACAGCTGAGTCAGAGTATGTTGCTGCTGGAAGCTGCTGTGCACAGCTATTGTGGATGCAGCATCAGCTTAAGGATTATGGTATTCAGGTAAGTAGAACACCCCTTTTGTGTGATTCAAAGAGTGCTATTTCTATTGCTAATAACCCAGTTTCTCATAGTAGAACTAAGCATATAGAAATCAAATACCATTTTCTTAGAGAACATGTAGAAAGAGGAGACATCTCATTGGAATTTGTAAAAACAGATTATCAAATAGCAGATGTGTTTACTAAGCCTTTAGATGAAACCAAATTCAATAAATTCAAAATTGAATTAGGTATGTTAACCATTGATTAATGTATTAACAAAATCATTAACAATGCAATTGAAGTGGTATATAAATAAGTAAAGGTAATAACAACAACATAATCAAGTGTTAAAAAGGACACATTGAAGTAACAGAAATTGGCTAAGTAAGAATGTGTCGACACATTCAGTAGTAATGTGTCGACTCAGAGAAATTATGTCGACAAGTCAGAAGTATTGTGTCGACACAGAGAATATGTGTCGACACTTAAGAGCTATATTGTCGACTTAACCAGAAATATAATGTCGACTCAACCAGGAAAATGGTGTCGACACTTACAGAATATGTGTCGACACTTATCCTTAGAGTCGACACGGAATTTCTGTTTATCTAAGGTGTCGACATAACCACAAATTGGTGTCGACACATAGTAGGCTGAAGTAATGTCGAGTCGGTAGAAGTTTGTGTCGACACATTCCGTCTGTGTCGACACATTTTGACTGTTTTTGGCGCCTTTTGAACTTCTTTCAACTGCGGCTATAAATAGGTCAAAATCTCATTCTGTCGACACGCTTCCAAGGTTTTCGAGACTAAAACCCTGTGTCGACAGTCTCTCTTTCTCTCTTCTCTCAAGCTTTCTCGACAAAATGATGGCGCCAAGGATTGAAGATAACATCAATGAAGGGTATGAGTTGGTGCGCCAGGCCTTTGCAGAGGCGCCGGCAGATGTTCAAGGAGTTATCACCCTCCTCTCTGCATCAGGGTTAGAATTTCTCATTTCAGAACCTACTAAAATCTGGAAGAAGGAGGTGCACGAGTTCTTTATCTCTGCATCAGTCCATTCTACTGGCCTCAAGATTAAGTCTACTATTCAAGGGACTAAGGTAAAGGTTAACCAAAGAAGTTTAAGAAAGATCTTCCAATTGCAAGTAGTTGAAAATGAAGAGGAAGTTCCTATATCTAAGACAAGGGAAGCTCTTCAATGGTGTGGACTGGACCAAGGATTGAAGATTGGAGCTGCCTTCAACAGGAAGGGTATGAATCAATAAGGGAAATTCTTGTCAGAAGTAGTTGGGAAGGTAATCCTCTGCAAGACAGGTGGACATGATAGGATTTCTGCCTATATGTTCAGCCTGATGACCAGGATAGTTTTTACTATTCCTACTGATTGGTCAGGGGTGATCTTTGACAAGATCAAAGAAGGAATCAAGAAGCCTAACATGGCTAGGATCATGAGCCTGTACCTCACTGGAGTGATTTCTGAAGTGCTGCAGCCATTGCAAGGGAGTAAGATTAATCATATGAGAAGAATGGATATGAGACTATTCTCTAGGTGGGATAGGGTGCTGTCCAAGGATGTGCCTGAAGAGAGCAGGCCAGACACCCCTGTGAAATCCCCTACACAAAATCAAGAATCTGAACAAGTACAAGAAGATCCACTAAGGACACAGCTTGACTCAACTATGGTCCAGGAAGTATCAACACCTGCACAGATGCAGGGGGAGCCAGTTTCCACTCCTGCTCCAAAGGTATCTACTCCTGCTCAGGTATAGGGGGAGCTAATGTATTTTACTATAAAAGACATTGCTCATATTCTTATTCCTGCACAGGTTCAGGGGGAGCTGATGTCCACTCCTACTCCAGATACAACAAATACTGAAGTGCAAGCCCAAGAGGAAGCACAGTTAAACTTATCTCAAGATTTAACTGATGCAGAAGTGACAGCTCAACTAGAATTTACTATGGAGGAGTTATTCCCAGATATTAATACTGCTGCTGATAAAGAAGGAGGTGGACCAGATATTGAGAAGTCCATAGGTATGGACATTGATCAGGAAACTGAAGTTGAGCCACAAGTTGAGGGTGAGCCAGTGGATGTTGAAGCTGAGCAACAACCCCTTGGAACAGATACAATTCATCATCCACAAGAAAAAATTCATGTAGATACTTCATCTGAAACAGAAACTGAAGATGCCAGGGTGGCAAAGAAAAGAAAACTTGTTGTCTTCAAAAGAAGAAGCAAGCAATATAAGCAGGCTTTACAGACCACACCTCCACAAGTATCTCCAGCCTTTGATTACAACAAATTTATGATAGATCTGCAAGTAAAATTGGATGAACAAAGGTTGGCTATGGAAAAATATATTGATGAGAATAGCAAGTCCCTTCAGTTTGACTTAGCTCAGGATATCAAGTCCATCCAGTTTCAGGTCAACTTGCATAAAACTGAAATGACAGATTGCTTCCACAAGGGTGGCAATGCTGTGGTTTATCTGGCTAAACAACAGGAGGCTATCTCTACAAAGATGGATGACATTGCTTTGAAGCAAAGTTATGTTTTGGAAAATCAGATCAGAATGAATGATAATTTAACTCAATCTCATAATGAGATCATTGAGGAGGTAAAGAAAATTGTTCCAGGTCTGCCTGCAGATAGAACCAAAGAAAAAGAAGAATTTGATAAGAATTTTCAAGCTGCCATTGCATCTGTTAAGACTGCCATCACAACCTCTCAAAAAGAAATATCTGACAAGCTTCAAAAGTTAAGACCATTTTTCAAAGAGGGAGTGAATTATTTGGATGGCCAAATTCGATTTCAAAAGGAAGATTTAAGAGATCATATATCTAGAGAAGCCATAAAGGGGGAGAGGATGCTAATACATGCAGGCTCAGAGCACTCCAAATGGGTGACCAATAGCATTCGAGCCACTTTGGGATATCCCCCATTGTGTGATGATGCTATGGTAGCTGAATCAGGAATACAATCAAATCTACTTGAAGGCACTCAACCTGAGGTTGCCCAAGTCATTTACCCCCCTCCAGATTTTGACTTGATTGATCAGAAAGTTCAAGGAATGTATAGTCCTCCAAAGGAGGTTACTAATATTGTCTTTGGAAAGGTTGATAAGTCTGAGGCTACTCTGAAAGAACAGCAGGATGCTCTATTGGCAAAGAAGAAATTCAGAGAGCAGGCTGTACTGAAGCCAGATTATGAGCAGTGGAGTCCCACTTCAAGGAACATAATACTCACTGCATGGAAAGCTGTACAGGATCAAGTTCATGAGAGAGGCAAGTGGTACAATGAAATAGAATGGCAGAAGTATGAGGCAAGACAAGAAGCAATAGTACAATTCAGAAGGAAAGCCAAGCTGGGAAGACTGCCATCTGATGCTAAGGAGCCAAGCAAATACTTCCCTAAGCCTTTTCATTATTTTGAAAGGCAAAGGATCAAGGAAGAAGCTTAGAAGAAAGCTGATCT
Organism: Platanthera zijinensis; assembly: GCA_039513925.1. Taxonomy (NCBI): domain Eukaryota; kingdom Viridiplantae; phylum Streptophyta; class Magnoliopsida; order Asparagales; family Orchidaceae; genus Platanthera; species Platanthera zijinensis. The sequence continues at coordinate 108,430,602 of CM077098.1, read as the reverse complement.
TAAAGGAAAGAAGATAGCTGAAGAATCAGAAGCTCCTGTGACAGCTACAATTCAGTCTGGCAAAGGGATTATAATTAGAGAGCCTGATCAATCCTGATTTTGCTTTAAATGTTTTGTAATGTTGTGATGTAATCATCAAATGTAAAACATTGTAATCAAACATTACCCAGTTATAAACAAAATGTTGTTTGGCATATTATAATGTGCATTCTGTGATGAATGATTCTTTGTTATGTTTTGTTTATATTAAAGTATTCCTGTTATGTCATTAATCATCATTTAGTACTGTTTATAAATGGTGTATATCATTGGCTATAGGGGTTATGACTTCTCCAAATAGGGGGAGATTGTTGGGTACATTGGAAAATGTGTACCTGATTTGAAGAAGCCCAACCTAGCTCAATGATATACATCAAGGTGTATTTGATGTTGTTTTAAGTTGACATGTGCAGGTGAAGAATTAATAAAGTATGCAGAAAAATTCTAAGTCCAAGTGTCGACACAGAGGAAGCAGTGTCGACACACAGAAGAAAAGAGTCGACACAACACTGGGAAGCAGTGTCGACACATAGCAGTTAGTCTACAACTACACTGGGAAAAAGTGTCGACACAGAAGAAGTAAGTCGACACATCACTGGGAATTTGTGTCGACACAGAAGAAAAGAGTCGACACAACTCTGGGAAATTGTGTCGACACAGAAGAAAAGCGTCGACCTCAACATTGGCAGAATGTGTCGACACAGAAGAATATAGTCGATCTCAAGATTGTCGACATCAGCTGAATGTGTCGACACAGAAGAAAATAGTCGACCTCAAGTTTGTCGACACCAGCAGAATGTGTCGACACATTGTCATTAAGTCGACACATTATAGCAGAGTTAAAAAATGAATGTGTCGACACCTGAAGGCTATGTCGACACTTACTAAGTTATGATTCTACAACAACTGTGTCGACACACAGGACTTGTGTCGACACACTGAAGAGTCAAGACCAAGTTATTTCAGAAGAAGCTGTGTCGACTCAAAGGCAACTTAGTCGACATCACTGAAGACTGTGTCGACACCAAAGCCAATTGTGTCGACACAATTAGACAGATGGTCTCGACACTTTCTGACAGACTGTGGTTCAAGACTAAGGCACAGGACTTGTTTGAGGACTTGACAGCTGTGGGTTACCACCGGTTAACTGAAGCTGTCAGACTTGTCAGAAAACGGTTAGAAACCGGATCAGCCGGTTACCATGAAGAATATCTATAAATAGAAGGATTCAGAAGGAGAAAGCAACTGTTGAAAAAAACATTGTTGAGAATAAAAAAAGTTGAGAAGGATTACAATCCAATTCATTTCAAGAAAGTGCTAGGCACTTAAGAAGATCTTCTCCGGGAGATCTAAGAAGACTATCTAAGGATAGATCTAAGAAGAGTTCTAATCAGAATTCAGAAGAATCATTCAAAGTTCTGAATAGAGAGAGATCAAATCAGAATTTGAAGAAGAAGAAAGAAACCACCAGTGGATTCTCAAGAAGCTGTTTGGAATCAACTCAGCTAAGTACATTTTCAAGAAGCTTTGAAGAAGGCTAAGAAACAGTTGATTGCATCAGCTGATTAAGAATTGTCTTGACCTTTTCTCTCTCAACCTTGGCAAGACAGTCTAACAATCTTTTCTATATTTCTGTAGGATCTGTTTACACAGATCTGAGTTGTAAGCCTATGTTATAAAGGCTGAGTGTAGGAGTGTTGAACTCTGAGTGGTAGGGCTGTTTGCCTGAGTGTAGGAGAAGGATATTCTCTGAGTTGTAGGCCTTGGGGCAAGGCTGAGGTAGGGCAGTTGTGCCTGAGTTGTAGGAACCAGTTGGGTTCTGAGTTGTAGGATCTATTGATCTGAGATAAGTGGAAGTTTGGTCGAATCTAGCATACTGCTAGATAGGTGAAGGGGGAAAGTGGATGTACCCAGACCTTGGGGAACCACTATAAAACATAGTGCAATCTGTGATGTTTTGTTTTCTGTGATTGCTGTGTTTCTGTGATTGCTGTGTTTATTATGTTAGCTATTGAATTGAATTCTGCCTAGAAGTTTTAAAAGTTTTAAAAAGAGAAGCAGAACCTATTCACCCCCCCCCCCCCCCCTCTAGGTGTTTAGGCTGCCTTGAAAGTTAAACTATCACTTAGTGTGAGTCAGCCCATTGGCATGCCGTGCTGGTTTACCGTCGTTATTCATGTGTTTATGAGCTGACACCTAGTAGTAACTATAATTAACTATAATTAATTTAAGTTGTATTTGTGCAACATTTTTATAAGGAGAGAAATTATAGCATCCGAATTTCTTTGAATGAAAATGATGCTTTACTTCAATCATTATTACTTTAAAATTATTCTAAAGAATTGACCAAATAACTCTTTTGTCAAATGCTTTCGTAACTAAAGGAATAAAAATCCAAAAACATGCTCATTTTCCTCATTAAAACTATTATTTTGAGCAAGTAAATACTTTCAAATTAATTTTGAAAATTTTTATGCAAACCTTTTCGGCGAGCGGGAGAGCGACATGGGAAGCTCAGGATGAGCTCTTCGTGGTGCCTTAGGCTTGAACAGCTCAGTGTTTGTGTCTTGAACAGCTCAGTGTTTGGGTTCAGGTTAAAGAAATTGCACCAATGCCCATTTACCACCTTTTAAATAAATAGAGTTTTTTTTTCAAGAATTGCTAACTCAAAAATCAAAGGCTTTAAAAAGAGATTCTGGTATGACAAATGAGGGCTTTGGGAGTGAAATCCTGTTCGAGAGTGGGAGCAGCGTGTTTTAATTAAACCAATAAATTAGTTAATTTCGAGATGGAAATATGGAATAAAGGGAAGAAGTAAAAAAAAAAAACTGGTTAGTTTCAAGCAGGCTCACTTAACTCCAACAATAGCTTTCTTTGTCTGTTTGTTTGCCTAGTATTTGGAAAATAACGGTTCTAAAAATTGTGTTTCAGGGGCCTTTTGGGAAGCTGCCAAGCCCCCACAGGCATGCTCCAAAAATCACACCCCGCCTCTCTCCTTCCCGAAACCTATCGACGCTTTTGTCCCAACACGAGGATTATAAGAAATACGATAGAAGCAAACTCCGCCTCTCCTTCCGCCCCCTCTCCCACTCCGCCTCTCCTTCCGCCCTCCTCTCTTTCCGCAGCTAGGCCGATTCCCTAGCCCGATCTTTTTCCACCAATCTAACATTCAACGGCGGGCCTCCCTCGCCCGAACTCATTCGTTTGATTTCCCGGCTCCTTCAAGATGCTACCTATTAGGACGGTGATACCGTCCTGCTCAGGACCGATCTCGAAGATATCTACCGTTTAGAGAGGCAGCGGATAGATGCCGGAAACCGCCAAAGACAGCATACAGGACTTTCTCCTCCTGCCTGCCATGCCTTCGACTTCCAGATCCGGTCGATTACGAGCCCTCCTCTTCCATATCCAATCGATTCCAAGCCCTAGCTTTTTGAGCCTGGATTTTCTACCAAACACTCTGTAGTTTTCTCTGTAGAGCTTTTCTGAAAACTCTTTCTGAGAGCTATTTTCAATCAACAACTTCTCCATCCATCAGACTTGTCTCAAACAAAGCCTAAGTAAACTCAATCAATTTCTAGCTGGATTGACTCAAAAATTTTGATTTCAAGTTGAGCTTAACCACACAAACTCAACTCGAAATCAGCCCCAGGCTCAGCTGAGGTGAAGCTCTGCATCTCCCCTCCAAAATGTTGCTAAATGAAGGGGAAATTGATCTTCAATGGAGTTCTTAATTCTCTATATAAGCATAATTAAATATTTCTACATAAATTATGCTTTAAAAGGTGACAATTATTTCAAATTATTTACTTCCTGTTAACAAAAATATTAAAGAATGATTCTAAATTTTTTCTTGCATTTACTAAGCAGTGCTGATTTTTGACCAAATCAAATAAACGTAAAAATTCTTCGAAAATCACGGTAAACGGTCTGAACCATCGACATTCGGGGATGGAAAACGGTCTGAACCATGTCTGACATTCTGCCGGATTCATGCTGCGCAGAATCCGCCTGGCAAAACAAGGCCTTAGAAACAGCAGTTTGCCTTTATTAGTTGCTTGAAGCGAGAAGACTACATAATTATATCTGATTGAATATAATAAAAATTCAATGTGAATATTAAACTCCACAAATACATTGGAAATCATCCAAATTAACCCTACAAACACCTATAATTCCTCTAATATGCATATTATTACATTTTTAATATATATATACAAATAATCATATATGCACTATTATTTCACTAATAATTTAAGGATGCTGTTATTAGCAAATCCACTTTCCTTTCTAACAAATCAGAAAAAAAAACAGATTCTGTCATTTTTTGAATTTTTTTCTCTTCCCAAAAATTACTACTAGCAAATCAATCTTGCTTTCTGACAATTTTGCATTTTTGAATTTTGAGCCCCAAATATTTCTCATTTGAAAAAGTAATCAACATGAAAGTTGTAGATCTTGATGAGATTTACAACTTTCATGTTGATCATTTTTTGATTTGAAATCGTTTAGGCCTCCAATTTGAGTGTCCGTACATATGTAAGATGTAACTTTTTTCAGGAGGCAAATCGGAGGTCTAAAGTGCTTCAAATCAAAAAGTGTTCAACATGAAAATTGTAGATCTCATCGAGATCTACAACTTTCATATTAAACACTTCTCATAAAATTATACATATAAGACGCAGTTCAAAAGGACGTATATATTCTTATATACACTTAACTCGTATATACAAGACATTATTATAGGAATTAGAAATCAAATATATTTCTAAACCGACCGATATTTTATTTAAAGATTTTGATGCAGATAATGATATTTTATTGAAAAAACAGTTTTGAACATACAAAACATTTACGGTATTTTGACTCATCTATAATGCTAACATAAGTGGTTGAATGAATACATTTGAAATCATTTGTAATTTCATTATATGCAGCGGTTATTTTGAAAGAATGAATGTTTTAAACAAAATTTAAATTTTTTTAAAAAAAATTATGTTGGTTTGCTAGTAACAAAATGATTTTCAAATAATTATTTTGAAAAATGAGGGTTTGCTAATAGTAATGATTTACTACAAACTAAACTGGGTTTCCTAGTAACAACACCCTAATTTAACTTCACAGTTCACAGTTCACACCATCCAATTGAACAACAAAAAGTAAAAAAACTAATTTAAATTCACGCGATCTGCTCAATCAAATACCGCTTGACAATTTTTATAATACTTTTTATTATACAAATGATTTTATAGAGAAAAAATGTATATGTTAGTATTCCTTAAACGAATAAAGATGAGAAGTTTCCAAATTCTCCTTTTACCCCTAACAATATATCAATTTTACGGGAGTGGGAGAGAACAAGGCGGCTAATAAATGCAAAAATAAACAAATCTGAAAAATTTTCAAATTATACGCATGCAAAATTATCACCATCGTTGAACAGCTAGAGCTCTGATCAGATTTCAAAAGCTTAATCCTGAACTGAAACTTAGACTTTAGGCTTCATTTGGTTCGGCGTTTCGCCGCCTCCGTTTGGAGCAAACGCCGCCGGACGGCGGTTTAACAAACGGGCGCCGGCGACGTTTGCACCCACAGCAAGGAGGAAACGGTCCCGATCCGCTCCGTTTCGACCCCCGCCTCTCTCCCCCCGGTTCTAAAATCCCGTTTCGACCTGCCGGCTGCACCCGCCACCGCCGAACCAAATATAGCCTTAGTCTACTTACCTTTCACTTGGTCATGGTGCCAGGCGACGACATCCTTATAAGCAAGGTCGCCTCCAAAGATATCCAAGGCACTCCCCACGGTGACATCCACGCGCTCCGTTCCTGCAGTTTTGATCTTCTCCAGGTCCGCCATCGTTGTGACACCGCCGGCATAAGTCACAGGAATCTGAATTTTTTAATCACGAAGGAATTTAGAAAGGTTAGCCTGAATAAGAATAGATTCTGTGGTTGGTCGACCGGGTACATATAAAGGCACACTGTTTGGCACGGTGGTGAGCTGGTGGTCACGAACCGTCAACTTTGATCTAAATACCATCCAAACCAGAAGGGGATCAGGATTTCTAAAGATCATCGACATTCAAGCGAAAATTCCCCGCACTAGACACACACATGAAAACTGCTAAATGTACATTTAAATAAAATTTTAGCTATGAATCGAAAATTGTGTGTGCACGAGCATATGAGCGGAGCTTTCTCCTCTTAAGAAGAAAATGACCATTCTTCTCATAGTCAGTCCTTCAAAGGCAAGATCAGAGCCGTCAGTTCACTACAACAAACGTTTAGGCTCCGTTTGGGGGGACTTATTTTCACCGGTCAAGCGGTTAAGACCGCATGAACCGGGCCTTAATTAAGACCCGGTTCATGCGGTCGTAACCGCTTGACCGGTGAAAATAAGTCCTCCCAAACGGGGCTAATTTTTAGGTTAGGACTCCTGACCATGAGAAAGGTCAGGACAACCAATGAGGAGCTAGAAACTGCATGGGTCCCGCGCAAAAGTGTATGACACAAGCCACTAGTGCGTGGGCCCCACCTCCATTGCAAACTCCTCATTGGTGGAGGACCATGAGCATGGTCAGGAGTCCTGACCTAAATATTGCTCCCCAAACGGAGCCTTAAACTACTCGAACACATGCTCTCAAGAAGCTTTAAAACCACCCGAGAAATTGGATGCATTCCAATGTAACGCCTTAAGATAATTGTAATTTTCAAAGGATAGAACATAGAACCTTTTAAATGACTAATAGGTTGTCCGTGTATATCAGGTTTTGATTGTTGAAACATCCGTAACATTCTACTTTTAAGTAGTCTCCCATGTCATGATTTGTAAGTGTTGAAGCCACTTATCCCAAGGGTATATATAGTGTTACAATATGCAATAGTTTGCTTGTATAGTATTTCTTATAATCCTCGCGTTGTATTATTCCGTGTCCAAATATATAGGGTATAAAAGGTTTGTAAAGAGAAAGAAGAAACTTATGTCCTATCATTCAACATGGTAACAAAGTGACTGCTCCGGATGCCCTAGTGGTTCCTCTGTCTGCTTCTTGCTCGCTAGCACCCAAACTCAATCCCGCTAGCTTCCACGTCTGTCTCGCTAGTCGTTGCTCGGTTCATCGTTCCCGCTACCGCTGTTCCCTCCTCCCGTAACTGTGCTTCTCGCCTCCCGCAGATCTCGTTCTCGGATCCAGCATCTAGCAGTTCTTTCATCCGCTCTTTCTTCCTCTTCAACCCTTGTCTGACGCTGGATTCACCATGCAGTCAAGTGCCTACCCCTTCCGGTGGCATCTGCAATTCCAAGTGATTGCATGGAGTGGATTTCTCTTCCTCTCCCCTTCCAGATTCGTTTTTGCTTGAGGTAATATGCCGTCCCTTGTTGCCCTAAGTCTTGGGTGGTCTCCAAATTTCTATTATTGAGCCACTATGTCTAGCGGTGATGATTCTCTCATTCCCTCATCAACGGTTGTCCCTCCAGTGAGTTCTATCTATGGCAGCCATATTCTTAATACTCCTCAGATCACTACCATTCACCTGGATGATTCTAATTACCTTTCAAGCTCTCGGTCTATCACCTAGGCGCTCAAGCCGTCGCCTCTTTGGCTTTGTCAATGGTCAAACTAAGGAACCAAACAAGACCTCATCAGATTGGATGTAATGGCAATCAGAGATTCTGTAGTCATGTCTTGGCTTAAAAATTCTATGCAGTGATACATCGCTCGTAATTATTTATTTCTCAACACTACTGCGAACATTTGGAGGTGAGCGAAGTCTACATACTCTCGTTGGGGTAATATCGCTCAGACTTTCCAGTTGTGATGAAAGATATTCTTACTCCGATAGGGTGATTACCCTCCATCTGTGTATTATTTGGAGTTTACACAGCTATATCAGGAATACGATCATTTTGATCCCCTCACCTTTGTTAGCCCCGTCGATGAAGCAATGATTCGTAATAGAGAAGGCCACACTCAGATCTTTGAGTTTCTTCATGACCTTCATCGGGACTTTGATCAAAACAATATTCAAATTCTGGGGCGTCCACAGTTACTGTCTTTTCCCAAGGTCTACAATAATCTGCAGCAGGAATTCGATAGCCACCAGACCTTGCTTCCCGATCCAGCTCCTGAGAGTTCTGATCTTGTAGCTGCTACCTCTTCTATTCTTTGGTGGTCCTCCGTCCCGTGACTCAAAGATGAAGGGCTCCGATAAAGACCATCTCCTCTACGATTATTGTAGGAAGAATCGTCACACTCAGGACACTTGCTTCAGGCGTCATGGGTTCCCTCCTCCAAGAGGGGGTGTTCCACCTCGTGGAGGTTGTAGTTTAGGAAGACCTTCAGGTCGTCATGCTTCTCCTTGTTCCGCTCATCTCTCTGATGCTACTGTATACATCCCTCCTAGCAATTCTGACACCGATGAATTTGCTCTTCCCAATGCATTCAAGGAGGACGAAGTGCTTGCCTTTTGTCACTTGATGCAGGGCCTTTTTACGGAGTCTTCTGCCTCCTATGCTCACACTGGCCATTCAGGTGCTCACTCTGCTACATCTCATCCTTCTACCCAGTGGATCATTGACTCTGGGGCCACAGAACATATGACTGGCTCTGCTTCAGGTTTCATATCATATACCCCTCTCTCTGATTGCGATAAGATGAGCATTACAGATGGCTGTCTTTCCTGTATTGTCGGAAAGGGTTCCATCTCCTGCTCCTCTATCACCATGTCCTCTATCCTCCATGTTCTCAATTTCACTCGTAATTTACTTTTTATTTACATCTTATGCTCCTCTTCACCATGTCCTCTATCCCCCATGTTGGAATGAAGAGCATGTGGAGGTTGAGCTGGGTTGTAGTTGAGCGCATAGAGACCATTGACCATGCTATCAGAGTCAATCACTTTTCCCGTCGTCAGGTCTTGAAAAATACAAGAGCATGTGAAGGTTGAGCTAGGCTGTAGTTGAGCACATAGAGATCATTGACCATGCTATCAGAGTCAATCACTTTTACTTTTTATTAGTCATTAAATTAATTACATGAATTGCTCTATAACCTTTCTTCCTTACTCTTGTGTTTTTCAGGACCTGACAACGGAAAAAGTGTTCGACTCTGATAGCATGGTCAATGGTCTCTATGCGCTCAACTACAGCCCAGCTCAACCTCCACATGCTCTTCATTCCAGCACAACTCATCCATTGTATTCCTGGCATTGTCGACATGGTCACCCGTTTACTCCTGTTATAAAATTGTTCTTTCCTGCTATGCCTGCTACTATTTTTTATTCCTTTGAGTGTGATGTACTATTAACAAACATCACCGTACTACGTTTAATCATGTTTATTTGCCCGGTTAAACCCCCGTTTGCAATTATTCATACAGATATCTGGGGACCTTATTTTATAGCTTCTATTTCTAGTTGTGTGTGGTTTGTTACTTTTATCGCTTGCTTTCTCGTGCTACTTGGTTATATCTGTAGCAGCAAAAGGTAATGCATTTCATATTTTTAATAAATGTCATAACATAAACTCCACACAATTTCATACAACTATTAAAACACTTCACAGCGACAATGACGATGAATACATGGATTCGCAGTTTGAGCAATATCTTGTTCATCATGGTATTGTCCATCAGACTACTTGTGCTTATTCCCCAGCACAGAATGGTGTTGTTGAGCGGAAAAATCACCATTTGTTGGAAGTTGCTCGATGTCATTTGTCCACCATGCATCTTCCCAAATATTATTGGAGGGATGTTGTTATTACTGCAGCATATCTTATTAATTGCATGCCCTCATATATCCTTGTGAAAGTCACTCCTTTTAGCACTATGCATGTGCCTCCTCAACTTTCCCCTAAGGTGTTTGGACGTCTGCTTCGTGCACATCGACCACTCTCGTCCTTGTGAAAGCCACTCCTTTTAGCACTATCCATGTGGCTCGTTGGTTCAAGTGAAGTTGATAATGTTGGTTCAAGTGAAGTTGATAATGAAAATGAGGGGGAAGTGTTTCTTGGAGAAGGATTGACTTGACAACAACTTGGAGACATTGTGGATGTTGATTTGGGACCAAGAATGAGCACCAGACCTACTAACCAACAATCACAAAATGAAAGTTTAAAGCGAAAGAGGAATGTAACACAGACGTTTAAGAAAGATGATGAAGATGCGGGGCTATCGGAAGAGGATATGCAAGCTCCATTGTTAGACATAATGTTAGAAAACTACGAAACAGAAGAGGAGTTATGAAGTGCAAGTCTTTACTATAGAATAAACTATAAATCAAGTTACTTAATATGAATTTACTCATTAATAAATTATTCTAATTTTATGAGTGATGATGTTTCTGTTGATGCAAGCATACATATGGAAGTTATGCATTGTTGGGACTTATGATTATTGAACATTCAGTGTGACCTTCAGTGTGACTTTTGAACTTCCAGTGTGATTTTTGAACATTATAATGGGAGCCAAGTATTATTAACTTTCAATGTGACTTTTGATTTTTGAACTTATGATAACTTTTAATTTAACACACACACACACACACACACACACACACACACATATATATATATATATATATATATATATATATATATATATATATATATATATATATATATATTATATAAGTCCAATATATATGTATGATGTTGTTTACATAGATATCAAAAGTTGGCAAAGTAATGTTTGGAATCTTTTAAAAATTGACAAAGTAAACAAAAAAGTCAATATTTTCATTTCTTTCACTCGTTTTTTGTTAAAAAATTAACATTGATTTGTTTTTTTTGGATATAATTTACTTTTTATGATAAGAAAAAGCTGAGAAGATGATGGTACCTAGAAGCCTTCATATGATGATGGAACTATTTAATGTTGAATTGATGATAGTTGGTCCAGAAACAATCATAACAATAAAGGCAAGTTGCTTTCTTCAATCTTTATCATTTATTAATAAGCAAAATTATGTTTATTGTGTTTAATAGATTCATTATAACCATATTATATGTTTATTGCATACTTTATAAACATACATTGCATGAACATTTAGTTGAAAAGATTGGGAGAAAAATTGAATGCTTTATTCTTCCTCAAAGGGGCTATTTATAATGTTACAACGAGGTGACACGTCATCAATCCGTGTGCACCAATAATTCCTAAATAGGCATCGCACTATTTAGGATACAAATATTCTCTAAATATTATAAAATATTCTCAGAATATTCTCTAATTAATATGAATATTCAACTCTCCCCCTCAAGTTGGGAATATATATTGACCATTCCCAACTTGTCAATATTATTCTTGAAGTTATCACTGCTTAGCCCCTTGGTAAAGACATCGGCAAGTTGATCAAATGAGTTTACAAAAGGAGTGCAGATATTTCCCTTGTCAAGGTGGTCTCTAATGAAGTGTCTATCAACTTCCACGTGTTTGGTCCTGTCATGCTGAACTGGATTGTGTGCAATACTAATGGCAGCCTTGTTGTCACAGTAGATAGTAATAGGATTGTCCCCTTGAAAGCCCAAATCTCGAAGAATAGCTTTCAGTCACAGTCCCTCGCAAACACCTTGTGCCATAGCCCTATATTCTGCTTCGGCACTTGATCGGGCAACCACATTCTGCTTCTTGCTTTTCCACGAAACCAGGTTGCCTCCTATAAAAGTGCAATACCCAGTGGTAGATTTTCTATCATCTTGACTGTCAGCCCAATCAGCATCAGTATATACTTCAACCTTTAGTGATTGGTTGTTTTTGAAAAGAATTCCACGTCCTGGTGCCTTTTTTAGATACCTTAACACCCTGAAGGCCGCCTGCTGATGTCGAATCGAAGGAGAGTGCATATACCTGCTTAGAACACCCACTGCATATGTAATGTCAGGTCGTGTATGAGACAAGTATATGAGTCGTCCAACCAAGCGTTGATATTTTGAGGCATCAACCTTTTCTCCACCAGTATCTGCATCAATTCTATGATTAGCCTCAATAGGGGTGTCCACGGGGGCACACCCAAGCATCCCAGTTACTTCAAGAAGATCCAAAGTGTACTTTCTTTGGGAGATGAAGATCCCTTGTTGAGATCTTGCAACTTCAATTCCCAAGAAATATCTCAGCTTTCCAAGATCTTTAACTTCAAATTCTCTGCTTAGTTGCTCTTTTAAGTGGATGATCTCCTCCAAGTAATCCCCAGTAATGATGATGTCATCCACATATACAATAAGGATAGAGATCAGGTTACCCTTCCTCTTGATAAAGAGAGTGTGATCAGCTTGGCTTTGAATGTATCCAAGTTTCAGCATGAACTTGTAGAGCCGTCTGAACCATGCCCTAGGCGACTGTTTCAAGCCGTACAAGGCTTTTAGAACACGACATATCTTTCTTTCGGACCCTTTGATAACAAGGCCAGGGGGAATGTCCATGTAAACTTCCTCTTCTAGATCACCGTTCAAAAAAGCATTCTTGATGTCGAACTGAAGAAGATCCCATCTTCGACTCGCAGCACAAGAGAAAAGTATACGGATTGTGTTCATCTTTGCAACAGGAGCAAAAGTATCCTGGTAGTCAATACCCTGAGCCTGTGTATAGCCCTGAGCCACCAAACGGGCTTTGTACCGTTCCACTATACCATCTTGGTTTTGTTTGATTGTGAAGACACAACGGGATCCAACCGTGCGCTTCCCAGGAGGAAGATCTACAAGCTTCCATGTGTTATTTTTGTGCAAGGCACGCAATTCCTCCTCCATTGCCTGTTTCCACTCAGGTACCTGAACAGCCTCCTGCCATGTCTTAGGGATCATAATAGATGAAAGAGATGAGATAAAAGCTTTATGGGCTGGAGAGAGGTGAGAATAACAGATGTAGTTGGCAATAGGGTGTTTGGTGCTACCCCGTTTACCTATAAGCCTGGCAAGAGGAATATGAAGATCGTCATCGGAATCTGGTGTGGAGACGGTCACCGGTACTGGAGAAACATCCTCAGTCTGTACTTGCTCGACGGCAATAGGAAGGGGAGACTCGATGGGAGCAGCGGGAGAAGAAAGAGGAGAAGTGGCAACAATAGGAAGGGGGGACTCGATGGTCTCGTCACTGGTAGTAGAGATCTCCCCCTGACGAGGACCAAAGTAGGACTCCCCCTCACGAAAGGTAACATCCACCGTGCAATAGTAGCGACGAGTCGGAGGATGATAACACCGATACCCTTTGGTGGTAGGGGAGTATCCAACGAAAACGCAACGGAGGGAACGCGCATCCAGTTTATCGCGATGCGGCGTATGAACATGGACAAAGCAAACAGAGCCAAAGATACGTGGAGGAAGATGAGAAGTGTGGACTACATGGTTTTTTGCAAGGTGTGAGAGGGGCGTATCAAAGGAGAGAGCACGAGATGGAAGACGATTAATGAGATGCGCGGCTGTGAGAACGGCATCACCCCAGTAGGATTTGGGAAGGTGCATTGCAAGGAGTAAACACCGAGCCACTTCCAGCAAGTGCCGATTCTTCCGCTCAGCCACCCCATTTTGGGTGGAAGTATGAACACACGTTGTTTGATGTAGGATGCCATGATCGGCAAGATAGGCTCCGAATGCACCCCGGTCATCATACTCCCCACCATTATCACTACAAAGCACACGAATTTTCCCGCCAAATTGTTGGGAGACCATTTTATGAAATTTTTGAAAACAGGAAAATACATCACTTTTTTGTTTCAGTAGATATAACCACGTAGTGCGTGAGTGACAATCAATAAACGTAACAAACCATTTATAGCCAGATAAGGATGTAACCCTGGATGGTCCCCAAACATCAGAATGAATAACATCAAATGGGTGTAAACTAGGAACAGAAAGATGACTAGTTGTGTGACGAACATGCTTAGACTGCTCACAAGCATCACAAGAAAAAAAACGAATTACATGATTAAAGACAGGAAACAGTTTAGTAAGATATAAAGTGGAGGGATGCCCAAGGCGTTGATGTCAGCGTCGGACGTCATGGAGAGTAGGAGTTTTGGTGGATGATAGAGCACTGGGAGAAGTTTGGTTTAGCAAGTACAGTCCGCCAATATTTCTACCACTGCCAAGCGTCCGCCTCGTAGCCAGATCCTGAAATACACAAACATCAGGAAAAAAGGTTACAGAACAGTTCAACGAAGTAGTCAAGTGACTAATAGAAAGCAAATTGCGAGGAAAAGACGGGACATGTAAAACAGAGGACAGGGATAGATCGGGAGAACACGTGACAGTCCCTTTACCAGCAATGGCTGAGAGGGAGTCATTAGCAGCAATAACCTTATCCCGACCAGAAAGAGAAGTATACGAGGTAAAACCTGAGGCAGAGCCAGTCATGTGGTCCGTCGCACCAGAGTCGATAATCCACTCGGAGGGGGTGGAAGACAGAGCATGAACACTGGACAGACCTGAAGTGGCAACAGCAGCATGAGAGGTAGCAGTAGTAGACTCTGTGTGGGAGCGCAACATACGTCGGAAGGCCTCTAACTCGGCCGCAGACAAACCACCAGAGGTTTCCTCCAGAACCTCAGTAGAGTGTGCAGAAGACTGAACACGATCACCAGAAGAGCGACCACCTCCACGATATCCACCTCTACCACGAGTACCAGAACCTCGACCGGCTGGTGCAAGGTGCGGATGTAGGCGAAAGCACGAGTCTTTGATATGGCCTTTTTTCCCGCAGTGACTGCAAATAGGAGGGGGACCGCGGGAAATCCCAGCGAGCGCAGAGTGGTCAATAGTAGAGCCAAGAGTGCGGCGACGGTTCTCATCACTGAGGAGCATGTTGAAGGCCTCTCGAAGAGAAGGAAGAGGCTCACGGTGAAGGACATGCAGGCGAACAACGTCAAACTCCATGTTGAGACCCATAAGGAACACGTGAACACGGAAGCGATCTTTATCTCTTTGGAGGGCCTTTGCATCAGTAGTACATGCAGCAGTAAAAGTATTGAAGAAATCCAACTCCTGATAAAGACGCTCAAACTCAGAGTAGTATGTGGCAACGGTCATCGTACCCTGCTTTAGCTCAAGAACACGGCGAGTGAGCTCATAGACTTGCATCGAACTGCCTGCCTGAGAGTAGGTATCACGGACCCGGATCCAGATATCATAGGGGGAGTCCAACATCATATAACTGCGATACACCTGAGGGGACATCGAGTGAAGTAACCACGAGACCACCAGAGAATTGTCCGCATCCCATTTTTTCCATGAGGGATCGGTACGCGGGGGCTCAGTCGTGGTACCATCAATAAGTCCATATAACTGGTGACTGCGAATAGCATGTTGGGCTGCCCTGGACCATTCCAGGTAATTTGTGCCATCCAAGGCAACTGTGGTGATCTTCAATGAGCCAGATGGGCCATGACTCCGGGGTGGATCGACAGTCGAGCTGGCATGAGCGCCAGTTAGAGGAGCCGAGATTCCGGGAAGAGTACCGGATTGGGAGACGACAGATTGATCATCCATCAAGGGAAAACATGGATATGAACAAGCCGACGAACAAACGGTACACCCTACGAGAGTCCCTTAGATCATGACGTCGGAAGGAACACCGGAGGGCGAGAGCACGATGTGTCCGGCTGCATCCATGGTATTCAAAAGGGACGGGACACCGGAGACATAGGAGAGGAAGGAAGAGGAAATTCCGGCGAGGGCCAGTCGTTCAGGCCATCGCCTGGACCAGGCGACACCGGCGACCCAGCGGAAACAGGCGACGGAACCCGCGAGATGAGCGAGTCCGCAGGATTCCGCCGCAAGAGCTGCGTCCACCACTAGGTTAGCGTCTGGCGTCGGGGGGGGGGGGGGGGGGGGGCTCGGTCGACGGAAGCGGGTGACGGGTCGGGGGGAATTTGACGGAAGGGCGCGAGATTTTGGCTCTGATACCAAGTTGAAAAGATTGGGAGAAAAATTGAATGCTTTATTCTTCCTCAAAGGGGCTATTTATAATGTTACAACGAGGTGACACGTCATCAATCCGTGTGCACCAATAATTCCTAAATAGTCATCGCACTATTTAGGGTACAAATATTCTCTAAATATTATAAAATATTCTCTGAATATTCTCTAATTAATATGAATATTCAACTCATTTTTACTTATTTGCAAAAATAAATACTATTATATTTATTTAAATATTAAAATCCGATATTGTAAAATATCCCGATAGATCCCCCGCAATCCGACATTTCAAACCCAAACCGACATGAACCCGACATCCGACATCTACAATCTTGGGTGGAGATCGAAATACTGTTCCGCCTTGGCGATCCACCCAAACGGGTCCACGCCAACGAAGGTAGGGAGGTCCGGGGAAAGGGTTGGACGGCCTGGGAAAAAGGTGTGAAGTCACCGATGTGCAGGGGTGGTGCCGCCCCGAGGATGGACGTGTCAGAGGTCGGGCACGCGGATCTGTTGGCGTAAGAGGCAGCGTAGGTTGCAGAGCATCAAGTTTGGCGTGGATAGCAAGCAGGGAGGCCTGCATGGAGGCAACGATGGACTCCTGGGCACTGACACAATATAGGGGGCCTCGTTGGCGTCCTCTGATAGGGCCTCAACAGTGGATCAGGTGTTAGGTGTCATGGCAGCGGGCAGCCTGCGGCAGTAGGGTCGGGATGCGGTGTGGCAGTAGATGCTGGGATGCAGTGTGGCAGCGGCGTTGTAGGGCTGCAGCGGCGGGGTGCGATGCTGGAGAGGATGGGCGGCGGGGTGTGGTGTTGGCGCTGGAGGCGGCGTGGTCGGGCGGCGAAGGCGGAGGCAGGACGCGCGGCCCTGGAGGATGCGGGATGCACGGGTGGGCAGAAACTCCGGCGGCCTTCGGTAGGTGGGCGGAAATTGCAGGTCGGGCCAGTTTGGTACGAACTGGGCGATGGAGGGGGGGGTCGGCAGGTTATGGGAGAAAGGGAGAGAGAGAAAAAAGAAGAGGGGAGGGGAAAGATTAGGGTTAGAGAAGGAGAGGAGGGAATACATACATTCATCCAGCATAAAAATAATACACGTCCACATGCCCTGTTTTAGTGCGAGGGGCAAATACAAAATGAAATACTGAAAATAAAAAACACGAAAAATACTAAAAACGCATCAACCAAACATAGCAACATATTTAATATTAATTATTCTCCGCGGGCTCGGTGGTCCAGTGCGATATACTCGCCCGACGCGTGTAAACTTGCCATGGTGGTTCGACATCGTGTAGTTCTGTAACAATGCGACAATACTCACAGAGAAGGAATCTGGAAGGCGACAATAAGTGTGGCTCCAAGCAATGGCGGCGCAACAATACAAACGAAGGGATGTAGTGGAGTGGGACTTGCGGATTTAAGTGGAGTGCTCGATATGGAGTTATTAGAGGTTTTCTAATTCGAGGGAGGAGTTTCTGCATGCGGCAAAATGCAGGAACGAATGGAGGGCTGGCCCTGGTGCCTACAGTGGAGATCTACAACAAGCGACGAGAAAATGGGGCAGAAGTTTCAATCAGAATCAACAGGTCATCGACAACGATCAAAGCGTTCAATCGGTGTAGTTGCGCGGTAGGGGAAGAACGATCAGCAAGGTTGGGGGGAAACGAACGATAGGAGGGGAACAATCGAACAAGGTGGTTTGATGAGGTTAGGGCATGAGTTAGAGAAGGAGATGGACGTGGTCGGGAAGGGGATGGACGTGAAGCAGACGGTGGTTCCACGATAGAGGATGAACGGTTTGCGGTTACTGATGGAGGAAACAATGTGGAATGGGGCGTGGGAGCTGGAAATGGTAGCATATTAAGAGATAATTGAAATTAGCTGTGATATCGCACGCTGGGGTCTCGCGGCGTCACACCACGATAAGAATCTCGATTTTTGAATCCCTCACAAAATCAACAATGACCGAAACTGAAAGTCTTTGCTCCTATTTATAGAGGGGCGGTTGGACACCCGACATGAACGACTATGATTGGACGTTACGTCTGGTGTACTAAAACACTAAATACAAGTCAAAAAAAACAAGATACGTAGAAATAATAAAATGGTGCTCCGGGCGCGGTCGTGGTCTCAGATAGTCGATCTGATCAATGCCTCCTGCGCAAGTGCATAAATGCGGGCCCCGCCAGGTAATGTCCCATAGTCCAACATCGATCCCCATCATCTCCTTATGGAACTGAGAATTCAAACGACACAAACTACTCTCTAATCTGACAACAAGGTTGCAATTCACATAGGTGAAAATCCAATTTTCCATGAAATGACAACATATGTAAATTGATTGTCACTTCATTCAGGACAAAGTAAAAGAAATAAGTGTTCCTTCGACATGTACCATATACAAATCAAATTCCTGACATTCTTACAAAGTCTCTTCCCCAAAATCTCTTTGTATGTTTAAGATCCAAGCTAGACATGATCAATGTCTATGCTCCAACTTGCAAGGGAGTGTTGAAGGCTTGAATCCCAATGAAGAAGGCTCATCGCGAAGGCCCACTTTTCTTCTTTGTATATAGTTTTGTTCCACATTGTTGAAGATAATTTATGCTCTTTCATTGTAGCTTATAATTTATGTCGCGGATGAAAATCAACAACAAAACAGGAATGAGAATGACTAATCGTATTGTTGAGATATGCAAGATGAATTGAACTAAAAATATATCACAAAGTAGTAACAAAATACATACAGGTGAGAAGCGCCCAAGCAATGTCACAAGTTCCTCATCAATTCCAAGCCTGTAAAAGAAAAAAATGAGTAATTCCAAAAGAGACCTCTAATAATTGAAATATGGACCTCAACGATGCTATTCAGTTACCAAAATGCATTTACATGAAATAAACACTTGCTCTAACTTAAGACGATGTGATACCTTCAACAAGACATTCTTTAATACAAGTTTTAAAAACTCATAAAACCAACAAGAAAAAGCTTATGATAAATCAAACCGAAGGTACAATGCATGAAAAATCGTCTATAAAAGAATTTAAGGGGCAAAAGGAAACCGAAGTAATGAATGCATTAGAGAATTGTAACGCCGACTAGAGTGAAATGATGGAGAACACAAACCATTTAATTTCCCTACATATTCATATTTTTAATCATAACTAGTTATATTGCATGAGGACCTACTGTCGCCTCACCGAGTGCCGTCACCTTAGTATCACACATGTCTATTTACTATGTAGCTCAAGTGGCATATTGGTAAACTCAATGTATGCGCACTCTCATCAATATAAGGGAGTGAGTGAGAGTCTTAGGGTTATCCTGGATATTAGTATGGTTGACTCTCTTTGGAGAGGTTCTTAAAGGGATTTTTTCTTCAAGATTTGGATAGCAAGGGTGTCTCGATATTTTGTATCCACTATTTCTTTGTAATTCAATTAATTCTGTTCTTCACCTTTAGCCATCATATTTTTAATCATAACTAGTTATATTGCACGAGGACCTACAACATACAATTTGGTTATATTAATTTGAAATGTTTCATTCAAATGAATCATAACTTAATAATACAACTGACGCAGGACGAATTATGGCGGCGGAAAATTAATAACTAACCAACATATATGCAAAGCCCGACGATAGAATTTATTTAATAAATAATTAAATCTCAAGCGGATATTTCAAAGCAAAACAAAATATTTTAATGAAGCAGGCAGCTTAGGCTTTCCTCCGCGTGGAGGGCCAAAGCTAGAGCGTGCAACAAGTTTTAGTTAAAGATTTTCGTAGAGCAATTCTTTAACAAACTATAATCCCAAGCAAGCACATAAACAACCATATAATGTTTACAACCACTTAACCAATACAAAACACCATACGAATATTAGGGTTGCTGTAATGTATAAAAAAGGGACTCCGGTTCCGGAGGGACTAGTCGGGTAAGGGAGGGGTGAGTCGAGGGTGGGGAGGGCTGGATCGGGGAGGGTATGGCTGGATCTGGGCTGGATACCCAGATTACAGATGTATTGGTAGGCTGTTTAGGGGTGGTTCCACATGATGGGGGGTGATGACAGCAAAGGGGAATGGCGGGGTTTCTGGCTGGAGGAGTCCAGATTACTGGTTGAGGGAGAAAACAGCCAAGGGGGCTTTGGGGCACGTGAGGCGGTTAAGGGGCGGTGGTGGCTGGATCTGGGCCAATGGCCTGTTTTGGAAGGAAGGAGGGACGGCCTGAGGGGAGTCTGGGGGCATGGCCTGGTTCCTGGGCTGAACAGGGCCGCAGGTGGCTGGTTACAGCCCAAAATTTGGGGCTGCTGTGTGGGAAGGGCTGCCGGCCGGCGGTTTGATGAGGGGTGGCTGGCCGGCCAGTTAGGGTGGCTATAGGAAAGGGTGGCAAGGAAAATCAAGAAACACAAAACTTACCCAAGGAGTTCACCAAGGGGATCCACGGCGTACCGCGGAGATCAAAAAGGGATTTCTTCTCCAAACACATTCATTTATTTATAAGAAACTATTTAGGGCACCCGGAATCATACGATTGGCCGTTGGTCTCGGGGTCAAAACTTTAAATAAAACCCGGATAATTAGTCCGGACACATCCACGGAGTCATTTAGTTGTTTTGGGCCAAAAACTCGTCCTTCGCCGCACGTCCTCGTCTCTGCTCCGCATCAATATATATGCTCACTAACAACTAACAAGGTGATTTTAAATCCAATTCTCATACCTAAACATACTCTGGAATGTATAATTTAAGTCTTAATTTATGTACTCTCTGGTTTAATCTGAAAAAATAGAAAAACATCTATTATATAATACAACACATGCATCATTGTTTTTTTCATAAGTTATTGGTAAATTATTGGTGTTAAAGTAACAAAATGTTCAAAACTTTTCTTGCTATCTGAATTTTTGGCTAATACTTTTAAATTTCAAATTAATATTTATTAAACAAGGTATTGGCTAGAATTTAAATTATGCATTATCTTTCTTCTATTGTTAATTATGATCCTTTACATCTGAAAACTTAACAATAATTGTGACTAGCTGTTGTCTTTAGTTTATAATTAGGTTCGAATTTGTTTTTGAATAAACATTTCAGTGGAAGCTTTTTTCAATTGAATAGTAGGAATCATTGAATAGTAAGAACCAATGAACGATGTGGGAAAAAAGTCCCATCAAAACAATTTCAGTCATTGGTATGGTCCTTAAAAAAGAAATGTATAGAAGCCCAAAATACAAAACCCACTTACCATGACACATTAGGAGTCTTGTTTATCTTGTATAGATTAATCACATTGCGGAGAGGAGTTATGGTGTCACTCCTCACTATAAATATGTATACACGTTCTTGTATGTTTTGATATATATGTATACACGTTCTTGTATGTTTTGATATATATGTATACACGTTCTTGTATGTTTTGATATATATGTAATAAAAATATTGTTATGCCGCTTGGTGTTTTCTCACATGGTATCAGAGTGACTTCGAGTCCTGAAAATTCCTCTTGCTTAAGCTCGCTCATGTGATTGAGCTCCCAAACTAATGCTGCTCTAGCACTGTTTCCCTCTTTGTTTTTTATTTGTGCTGATCTTTTCCTTAGAGTGACATATGGCCCTAAATTGCACGAACTAGTATTTGCGCAGACATGTGCTCTGAGCCTGCCGACTTGAACTCGCCAGCGAACCAGGAATCGACAAGTAGGAAACAGTGAACCAATACTCGCTCCTATTAGAGCTCGCAAGAAGTTCAATGAGCTTGTTGGAACCCACTCTAGCTTGCCGACAATCAGAGCTTGCACAAACCAAGAATCAACTCGTTGACGACTTGTGCTCGCACAAACCAGGAACCACCTCTATGCACGCCAACGACCTATGCTCGCACAAACCAGGAACCACCTCTATGCACGCCAACGACCTATGCTCGCACGATCCAGGAACCAGGGAACAACTATGCACTCGTCGACCAGGACTCGCAGGAACTTCCCTGAGCTCGCCGACCAGAGCTTGCATTAACAAGGAACCGAAGAACTCGCCTGAACTCGGGCAACTCCTCACTCTCACCACTCTCGCCGACTAAGCTCTCGCTCTCGATTGGTCATCCTTCGCTTCTAGCTTGAACAGAAGCGTGCAGAATCTTAGCATGTTTTCTACAGGTTGGGGGCAAATTCTACTTCAGTCTTATCCATCACTATAATCGCACCTACTACCGCTCCACTATATAAAGTTAGAGACTAAGGGTATCCTTCATCATCTGACTCGAGACCCGCCGATTGAGCCTACTAAGCAATAGATTTGGGATGATGGTCAAGTTCAGTCCTAGATATTGACTCTATGGAAAGTGTGTCGTATTGAATGACTATGCACCACAAAACTGCAAAATCTATGCGAGATGAACGGAAGTTCATTTACTCTGAAAAAGAAAGTCTTCAACACTTATTTGATCTATTCCGAGACAACCACATTGTTGAACCTGGTCTGAATGGTGATCTAATGTGATATATGGCACAACATAAGACTCTTATCGAGTCATGGATTCAACAACAACCTCCTACTCTTGATCTAGCAACCCAGAAGTCTCAAAAGGAAGTTGTTGGTATAACTAGGATGATGGATAGAATACCACTACATCTTTGGAGTGTCCACGCCAATGTTTTATCTTCTCTAACTATCGCATCCTTGTCTGATGTTTGCTCGATTGTTTTGAAGGCCACTCCACCCATCGATGTCTCCATGACTACATCTTCTACCATTCTCCAACATTCTACTGAAGCACGCCCTCTAGGCACCAGAGAGGTAGCATGGGATCTCAAGGGGGGTGTGATGGCCGCAATCGTCTAAAGGGGTAGAGCACCTGCATGCGTACCTATTATGGTCGGGCAAATCATACTGAGGCAACTTGCAATAAAAACAAAAGTTCATGCAACAACATCAACTGAGCCGCGGATCAGTTGGTGATGAGAGCGCTGGTGAAGGCCTCTTATCTAGGAGGTCAGTAGATCGAGCTCCGGCCTCAACAACCTGCTGCATGGCGGTGATTCCATGGCGGAGAGCTGGTTGGGGTGTACAGGCCGCGACTCTGATGAAATCCGCCTGGTGCTGACTCTAGGTGGGCCCCTTGGTGGGACTCCAGGGTGGCGGGCAGGTGTGACGTCTGTGCAGCATCACTATCTAGTATTTTTTGTGTCATCGAATCTTGTTTTTTGTGTCGTCGAATCTTATCTCTTATACCTGTCTGGTTGTAAGACTTGAGTAAAGGTTGTTTCATAATCTGACTTCTCTCTCATTTGATGCAAATTTGTTTCTGTTAGAATCACAATTTATGAATCATTTAATTTCATGCACACCTTTTCATGTTTGTAAATTCTACTCTTGTATATCTGAATCGATAAATTAGTAGCATGTCTTTATATGCTAGGAATATCTGAATCACGAAATTTTTAACTCATTAATGTCATAAACAATCATTGAAAGGTAGTGTTGAATTGATGTGATGCTTTGACTCGAGTTTTCAATTGACTTATAATCACTGTTGTGGATATCCTCCGACATGACCGATATATTCGCCGACATAAAGGTTTCATGGACAAAACGACACTTTTCCGATTTTTTTTGCAAAATATCATTTTGGAATATATCCTCTGATATGTCTGATATTAACCGATATATTCGCCGATATATCGGCCGATATATCCCGACATTTTGTCGACTGATTATTTTTCAATTTATTTTAATTAGTGTCTATGATATAATAGACAATAGACCAAAATTATTTTGTTGTTTAGGTTATTTTTTCTCTTCCTCTGGCTTTTTTCCTTACTCAAGTCCGTCATCGACTTTAATTATGCATGATCTTTGAATTATAGACTAAATGTTCCTTATCTTTTATTATCATCGACAACTTCACAATATTTTGCTTCCTCTTGTTTTATTTTACGTATTATACCGTTATTACTAGTGCAACACAAAATGTTTATACAATTTTCATAAATTTAGGAGTTCAATAAATATGAAATAATCAATATATTAATATATATAAATTTAAAAAAGGATTAAATTTATAAATGATTACCCATATAAATAATTAAATATTAAAATCCGATATATGAAATATCCCCGATATATCCCCCGACATATTAAAACTGATATGAAAAACCTAAACCGACATGTCCCCGATATCCGACATCTACAACCTTGCTTATAATGGGAGCCAATGAATAGTCACAGCAAGCACAAATTTTCTGATAAGCCTTGCATCTAAACTTATATTAGAATCATGTGCATCAAATAGAAACACTTAATCTTTCACTGATTACAGCTTGTGTCATTACGTGATCGAACTTATGCTATATTCCGGAGTAGGCTAATAATTCGAGTTATTTCTGCCTGTCTCAATTTTTTTGTCTGTCTTGCTAGTTTTGGTACATAAATATTTCTGCTTCCACCGCTCGTATTTTATTTTATTTTGCTCACTTTTTTTGTTTCAATATTTTGAGCATTTTTCCTTCTTATTTTGAAATTTGTCTTAGTGTTCGTGACTGCGCCGTCTGTTATTCCGAGCTCGATCCGCGTCAAGCTCATGCTTCTGGAAGTTTATCTTCTCGTCGTGTCCGGTTCTATGCATTTTACTTTCCTTACCGTCGGATATTTTTATGTAATAATTATAATCAGCCATTTTTTTCGTTATCATTGACAACTATTAGGTTAAATAATATATATGCACTAGAATTTGACATGATTTGCACGTTCATTCATCTGAGATTGTCATTGCATACAATCTGTTTTCAAAACTTGTATTATGGGTTTTTATTAAAATACATGTGCATTTAATTTTCACTGTTATATTTTTAAGTTTCCGCTTAAAAACAACTATTTTTCTTTCAAATTAATTATTTTAAACCTAATTATCAGTATCTCAGACTCCGCCTAACAGACATGGATTTTTTTTCTCCCATGTCTGTGGCATCACGATCCGCCTAAAGCGAACTCTGATCTTTGTTTTAGACGGGTCGTGACAGGATCTCCCCTCAAGTTTACATTGTTAACATACATATGCCAAAAACAACCTGGATGATCCCTCGAGGGGGTTGTTTTTGCATGAATGATAACAATTGTAAACTTAGAGTGAAGATTTTAATAATTTTGAAATATAGAGGGGATGTCTCTGTAATTATGCAAAGTTATATATATAAGGCTTTTCACTAAGATACTGCCTTTTTGAGCTTCATGCGTAACTGAACTATCAATATAATTTCTAAATATGGATATTCTAATTCTTGTCGAGTAAATGATAATGACCGGTCAACAAACTTAATGAGCTTGATGCATGTCTAAAATATAGTTAAAATTTGAAAAGAGAAATACTTCTAAAGTTTTTTAAATGCAATTTCTATTTGGGCATTACATGAACTCAAAATAAAAGCCAACATAATGTCGGGCAAAAATCTGATCCTGTCTACACAAGAACAAACCGAAGAAAAAAGTATTTATTGGCTGGATAATGGTTACAAAATATGCTCAATAGAATGAATAACGGAAAGTTTGAAAACCTTTTTCCTTCAACATCTACTCCATGAACAAGAAATTCATCAGCATGTGTAGCGAGAAACGCTAAGCTTTCCTCATCCATGATTAAATTACTGAACTTTTGCCACCTATCAGTCACAATGACGTACTTCCCATCCTGTAAATGAAAATTCAGAGACGTAAAACCAACCAGACCTAAGAAACATGATTCAGCTAATAAGGAATTACACAAGTACTGATGTAAGCATAAATCATGCAGAAACAAATTGTGGATATTATCATATTATAATATTATGAAAAGTAATGCATGAAAATGCTTCATATGTGTGACTGCGTTGAAGGTAAACTAAGAATAACCCATAACAATAATGATTTGCTTGTGTTGAAGTTAAAAACTGAAGGTCTGTTTGGGGCCAACTTTTTCCGTCCAAGCTCCGGACCAACTGGAATGCGCCCATGATCTGGGCAAGTGGCCAGTCCGGCTGCTGAGCACAAAAGTGCATTGCACTTTGCCGAATCGTGGCAGTTCCGTACAGTCCGAGCCCCACACCGAAAATTTCCTCCTGTATAGTAAAGAAGTGAGTGTGGCGGTAGTTGTGAAAGCCGTTATTAAAAACGAAGGTAGTGTTTGGGTAGGTGTGGTTGCGAATCCTATTACTCCAAAACGATATTCTAGGCCAAAACGCCACCACAGTCATGTAGGTGTGGGTAAGGTTTAGCGATCAGGAATGACGAGACTCAGGAAACTAGAATTTGGATTAAAAAACACATACAAAAGTTCCAAAAGCACGTAAACTGTAACCTTCCGTCCGGTCCAAGCCCCGCACCAAAAAATTCCTCCTGTTTGGTAAAGAAGTTTGAGTGTGGCGGCAGTTGTGAAAGCAGTTATTAAAAACATAGGTAGGGTAGGTGTGGTTGGGAATACTATTACTCCAAAACGATACTCTAGGCCAAAACGTCACCACAGTCATGCAGATATGGGCAAGGTTTAGCGATCATGAATGGCGAGACTCAAGAAAGTAAAATTTAGATCAAAAAAGTCATCACAAAAGTTCCAAAAGAAATTTGGATCAAAAAAGTCATTACAAAAGCTCCAAAAGCACGTAAAATTGTTACCACCAAATTTATTACCACAGTTTTGCACCGTCAGTACACAAACACTAGAACTATCCCAAACAGAGCCTTAGAGTAATTGATGCTTACCGAATTTCAATGGAGTGTAAGCAAGATACACTCGCAAGATATGCTCGTGTCAAGCTTATGACCTTAGAGTAATTGATGCTTGCCGAATTTCAATGGAGTGTAAGCAAGATACACTCGCAAGGTATGCTCGTGTCAAGCTTATGATGGTTGGTTTCCCCCAAAATGTCCTCTCCAAGTATAGATTCCTAGCCTAGACTCCAAAGATGACGTCTAAGACCAAACACCCCTCCTTATATAGAAGGAAACTACTATCAATTATCATAATGCCACTAATACATCATCATAATAGAACCTTAGCCCGGGACGGGGACGGGGACGGTGATCTGAATACATATCCATATGTGTGTATACATCTTATCATGTCCTCAAGGTCAAGTCCTGGTGGTGGCCTCTAAGAGCTCAAGGGCCTCGAAATAAGCAACAATAATGTCGTTGTCTTCAAATAAAGCATGGTTTTTATGGGGACATTTGAGATGAGAAAAGTAGGGTGGTTTGCAGCTTAAACAAAGGCCTGAGTGACGGAGATTGAGGTAATCTTAGTGGGAGAAGCTGTGTTAGAGAATTTGTTTTTGGTGGTGGAACCGGGGCGGTGGCTCTACAGAATTAAGGCATGGAAGGTACGGAAGATACGAACGGGGAGGATCCGGTCGAAGGAAGACGCTTCGAGAGCGTTTACACTAGGCACGCGCGGGGAATGGAGACGGCATGAGCCTCGAGCAGCATTTGATGGGCCTTATATCTATCTATCTTTAGCGTTTCATTTACTAGTGTTTTATTTATGCTTTGTACGACCAGCCGGCCTATGTGGTCTCCCCCTGAGATGTGTGGACTTTATTGTTATGTTTTGGATTGTTGAATTGAGAAACTGAAGAGGGGAGAAACCGACCCAGCGGTTCCCTGTTTACCCTAGCCGCCTACTGCTTCCCCCTACTAGTTCCGCTATCTCTCTTGCGTGTCTCGTCGCCGACCGCAACACCCGGCTAACAACTGGTCCGACCTCCCTTCGCGCGCCGCCGTCCTCCCCAGCGTCACGCTCACAGCCTCTCAGCCGACGTCGCCTCCGCCTATTTCCCACGAGGCCCTGCCCACGTCCCACGGCTCCTCCCAGTGTGTCCCTGGCGTATGCGTATCACCTGCAACATGGTGCGTGACTCTGATCCGGCCGCCGCCACTGCGGCGCTCTCCGACCTCCTAAACCGGGTTGATACGACCCTGTCGGATCTCCAAGTTGTCGTCCGCGACATCCACACGCTCTTCGCCTCCCTTCCACCGTCCCAGGCTACTCCACCGACCCCGCCGCTAGCCACCACATCTTCAGCCAGCAGCCCCGGTGATCCTCCGACTAGCATTCCTCCTCTACACGAGCTTGTCGTCGGTGCTCTCTGCCGCATTGAACTATCGGTCTTCGACGAGACCGATCCCCTGGGTGGGCTCGCACAGGGCCAAGCACTACTTCGACATCCAGGGAACGCCCACGACTCAAATGATTCCCCTCGCCACGATCTACATGGAGGGATCGGCACTTCATTGGGTTTGTTGGCTACGCCAGTCGTCATCGGCTTTGTCCTGGTAGCTCTTCAAACACGAGCTGATCCGCCGTTACGACAGTCGTCATGTCGGCAACCTCTACGAACGTCTGGGCAATGTCCGCAAAGCAGACTCCGTCGACGCTTATAAAGATGTCATCGAGGTGGCCACCCCCATGCTTGGCTAATCGCCCGACCACTACTTGGGCGCGTTTCACGTCGGCTTGCGCCCGCACATTCGTACTTGTCTTTGGATCCACGACAGTGGAGCAAGAGCGTTTCATGGAGGCCGACTTTGCCACCGTCGCCTCCGCCCCGGTTAACCCCCCCCCCCCCCCCTCCTATCAGCCACCGCCTCCAATGGGTTGAGCAAACCAAGACCTTTTGCCAGCACCCAGACGTCCTCCGCCAGAGCCGCAGGCTCGTAGCCGCCACCCCCACAGGCTCGACCCCCCCCCCCCCACATCGGATCTCTCATGCGGCTCGCAGCCGCCGCCGCCACGGGCTCGACCCCCCCCCCCCCACACACACACACACACACATCGGATCTCTCATCAAGAGTACCTTGACCTTTGGGGCAAGGGTCTCTATTTCCGATACAAGGGCACGTACTCACTAACCAATGAATGTCCCAGCAGAAACTTTTGGATGTCCTTGGGGGCCAAAGAAAAAGAGATTGTGATGGCCGACTTTGAGGCCCTCGAGCTCGACGAGTAGGGGGCCAATACGGCTGAGTCGGTCGCCACTCTCCGTCGGTTGGAGGTCTCTTGCTACTTGATGTGCAACATCACCGGCCCGTGCACCATGAATCTCACGGCCACCCTACAGCTGTCGACAGTGGTCCTTATGATCAATAGCGTAGACGGCCACAATTTCATTTCCTAGAACCTCGTGACGGCGCTCCACCTTCCGGTGACTCCAGCCCCAGGCTTTCACGTCTCCCTCAGCGACGGCCACCGTGCCCGCACGGCGGGACGATGCGTCGTCCTGCAGTTTTCCATCATCACGTACTCGGGCTCTGCGAATTTCTGTGTCTTCGGCGGGAGCAAGCTTGGGGACTACAAATACAATTGGGGGCGCCTCACGAAGGACTTTGAGGCGTCGGGCGTGACTCATCACCTTCAGGGCGACTCCTCCCTGGCTCGTTCACCAGCCGTCCTCCGCTCCATTCTCCGCACGATCGACCAGGACTTCAGTGTCCTCATGTGGCACATGGATCAGGAATCCGAACTGACACCACTTCATCTACATCTGGACGTCCAATGGCTACTCGACGACCATTAGTTTTTACCATACCGTGCGAGCAACCTTTATCACGCGCCTCCGACCACGGCATCATCCTGCAGCCCGGCGTGGTGGCAGTCTTCGTCCACCCGGTAAGGAGCTCTTGAATGAACTGCATGATGCCACCTATTTTTCCAAGCTGTACTTACGCTCGGGACACCAGATTCGCATGCGGGCAGAGGACATGCCAAAGACGATCTTCCAGACACATGATGGCTACTACGAGTTTCTCATCATGTCGTTCGACCTAACGAACGCCCCGGCCACCTTCCAATCCACCATGAACGACGTGTTCCGCCCACATCTGCGTAAGTTCGTCCTGGTTTTCTTTGATGACATTTTGGTTTACAGCTCATCTCGGCAGCTCCACCTGACACATCTCGGCACCGTCCTCTGCCTCTTTGTTGCCCACCACCTCGTTGCCCACCACCTCGTGGCCCACCGAAAGAAGTGTACTTTTGGTCAACCTCACGTCGATTACTTGGGTCTTATCATCTCTACTGAGGGGCTCGGCATGGACCCGCAAAAGATCAATATTGTCCAGCATTGGCTGACGCCTGCAAGCCGTCGGATCGTGCGCAGATTCTTGGGCCTCTCCGGCTATTACCACTGCTTCATCCGCAGCTACAAGGATTTGGCACGGCCACTGACAGGATCTCCTGAAGAAGGAGGTGCCTTTCCTGTGGGAAGTGACCGCCCAAGAGGCCTTCTACAGCATGCAGTGCGCTCTCGTGGCGGCACCGGTCCTGAGCATGCTCGATTTTTTCCAGTCGTTTGTCGTGGAATGTGACGTCTCGGGGAAAGGGGTCGGCGTCGTCCTCATGCAGGAGGGTCGCCCCATCACTTACTACCACAAGGCCTTCCTCGACTGGCAAAAGGTGGCTTCCTCCTACGACAACGAGCTACAAGCACTGGTGTTAGCAGTTCAGCATTGGCACCTGTATCTACTCGACCTCCCCATCACCGTCAAAAGCAACCACCGCAACTTGAAGCATCTATGGAGCCATAAGGTCTCCACCCCGGCCCAGCAGCTCTTGATAGCCAAACTCTTGGGCTATCAATTCTCCATCGAGTACAAGACTGGGCGGACGAACACGGTCGCGGATGCCTTGTCCCGTCGGGAGCATGGTGGCACCTTGGCGGTGATCTCCCTTTGCCAGTGGCGGGATGGGAAGATCCTCCAGGAGGAGGTGAAGGGAATATGGCCGCATGATCGAAGAGCTACGGGGCGTGTCGGATGCGCACCCCCTTTCTGACTAGTAGGTGAGAGACTACATTCGCGACCGCCTAGTCCTCACAGCGTCTTCACTATGGACATCACGCTTAATGGAGGAGTTTCATTCCACACTGACAGCGGGGCACTCGGGGGACTACCCGACCTACCGTTGGCGGGAGGCCACCCTTTACTGGCACGACATGATAACGACAGTGCAGTAGTTCGTGGTCGACTGTCTGGTCAGTCAAAACTCAAAAGGCCAAATACTAAAGCCGCACCCCAGCCGATCTGCTACAACCTCTTTTGGTACCTGATCGGGTTTGGGAGGACATCGACATTGATTTCATTACCCGTCTTCCACGTTCTAAAGGGTACGACAGTCTATTGATGGTGGTCAACTGTCTCTCCAAGTACAGGCACTTCATACCAGTCAAACACCCCTACACGGCGAGCTCGATGGCCAGAGTCTTTGTTGGCAAGATCGACCATCTACACGGGTTCTCTCTCTCCATTGTCAGCGACCGCGACCCGATCTTCATGAGCACCTTCTGGCAGGAACTGTTCCGTTTACAAGGGACCAAGCTACGGTTCAGTATGGCATATCACCAGCAGTCCGACGGACAGACGAAGGTCCTCAACAGCTGTATGGGCACATACCTTCGCTGCTTTGCTATCGAGAAGCCCCGTTGGTGGACCCAGTGGATGGCATGGGCAGAATTATGGTACAACACCGTCCACCAGTCGGCGACAAGCGTCACCACTTTTCAGACAATTTAAAGGCACCCGCCCCCACCGTTACCAGTCGCCCTCGTTAGGGAATGTCAGGTCCAAGTATTGGCAGAGGACCTACAGGATCGGGACGAGGCTCTACGGCAGTTGAAGCGTCACCTACGTCGCGCTCAGGAGAGAATGGCCTAGCAGGCCAACCAGCACCGTCGAGAGGTTCTCCTCTCACCGGGAAAACATGTGTTCGTCAAACTACGACAGTACCGTCATAGTTCCTTGATCGGTCGCATTTACATTATGAAGCACTGACACTCAAAATGCTCAGCGTGTCGGCGTCAGACTCTCTGACACGGGGACACATGAGGGCATGCGTATCGGAAGTCCAACACGCTGGCTCAGGCGGGACTCGCGTGTCCCGCTCATCCGCTCATTTATTAAAAAAACTGCGGCTCATCCCTCTCGCTGCTCGATAGCCCGTGTACTTGCGTTTCTTGCTCTCGACTCTCTGATCCCTAGTTTCTGCGATTCCTCACCAACCGCTCGCCGACATTTCCCTAGGCTCCAGCGCTCCTCGTTGTCTCTACTCCAGCCTTCGACACTACTTGTCGACCCTGCTCTAGGCTCTGGCGCTCCTCGTCGGCTCTGCTCCAGGCTCCGACGCTCTGATTATTTTTTTTGTAGAATGTCTTCAAGTAAGGGTAGTAATAGTGGTTCACAAGAGCGTGTATCTATTGATGATGATCCAAATAAATCATTATGGAGATTTGTCAATAAGCTACCTACTCATGGTGAGGCGGGAGGCAATTGTCTTAGAAATGCAATTTTGTGAAAAATATTTTATAAGTTCATATACAGGAGTGAGAGCACATTTTTTAATGATTTGTTGAAAAGGAATTGGAAAGTATGTAAAAGTCTCAAGAAGTAATCTATTTGAGATGAAAAAAACTAGAAGAATAGATAAATGCTAGAATAGCGAGTCTTGCACCTAAAAAAGTGTCTTTGTCGGGGTTTTAGCATTTCAAGTGCACCTATGCTACAAAGTTTGGTCTTAAAGCTTCTTGCACAACCATCTTCTTCATCATGTGCCGAGAGAAATTGGAGTACGTACTCTTTTATATACTCAATGAGAAAAAATAGAATGACTCCAAAACATGCAGAAGATCTAGTTTTTATACACAGCAATCTACGTCTTCTATCAAGGAAAAATCCACAATACGTACAAGACCAAGATGTGGGATATTGGTAATGGAGATTCATTTGACACGTTTGAAAATATTGGCATGCTTGAAATTGCAAATTTTTCACTAGATGAGCCAGATATGGAATCCATTATTTTTACTGATGATATATAATGATAATGTGTTAATGTTCTGATCATTTTTTATCTTTTGTTAAGTTTTACATTTGAATATTTGATGAGTAATATTTAAACCAAGGTTGTCAGGATCGCGATCCGGATCATAGGATCTTACGATCCTACGATCCAGATTTTGTAAATCGATCCTGATTTTGTAAAGCGGTCCTCGTCCGACCTTACTATCTGATCCTACCTCAAAAAGGTCTCATCAGGATCTCGATCCTGACAACCTTGATTTAAACATGACGTAGTTTACTTGAAATTTGTTAATTGTTCTTTTTTTTATTTTCTGTTAAATGTTTTAGAATTTTCAATATAAAAAAAAAATTTAATACACGTGTCCAGGTGTGTCGGAATATGATATTTTTTTAGAATTGACGAGTTGCGTGTCAGTGCAACATAGCCTCCGCCCCAAGCTCTCTGTGCGGTATTTTGTCCCCTTCTTGGTCGTGGAAAGGATAGGTGTGGTAGCCTATGGCTTGCAGCTTCCACCCAACAGTCGAATCCATCTGGTATTTCATGTGTCGCAATTGAAGAGGGCGTTGGGAAACCACCACCCTCTAGACCACCCTACTCGAAGGTCTGAGTAGTGAAGCTGCCTCACGTTACTAGCCCGAGGCGATGTTGGGCACCCACACGACCGCACCGAGCACGTCCAAGGCCAGCAGCTCGCAAGACAAGTTCTCATTCAGTGGAAGGGGCGGGCGAAGAACGAGACAACATGGATCTTGGCAGAGGAAGTGAAGGTCCAGTTTCCAGATTTTGACCTTGAGAACAAGGTTGTGGTGAACCCTGGGGTAGTTAATACGAACGGGGTAGGATCCAGTCGAACAAAGGCGCTTCGTGCACGTTTACACTAGGCACGCGCGGGGAATGGAGATGACGTGAGCCTCGAGCAGCATTTTACGGGCCATGTATCTATTTATCTTTAGTGTTTTATTTACTAGAATTTTATTTATATACTGTGTACGACCAACTAGTCTATGTGGTCTCCCCCTATATAAGGAAGATGTGTGGACTTTATTGTTACTGTTTTGGATTGTTGAATTAAGAAATTGAAGAGGAGAGAAACCGACCCAGCGGTTCCCTGTTTGCCCTAGCCGCCTACCGTGTCCTCCCCGTTCTGCTATCTCTCGCGCGCGTCTCGCCGCCAACCGCAACACCCTCCTATCAACAGAAGATTTGGCATGCACAGGAATCCGCAACTGGACTTCAGCATACACAAGGAGCCTGACGAGTAAGACAACATGAAAATTCGGTGTGAGGTTTTTTGGGCAAGCTAGGTGACACACTTGAAGAACTTCAAGCATTTTACAATGAGAGAAACATGGAGGAGGTGGGATTCCGCAAACTTGAATAGGTAGAAATAGTCTTTTGTGTGACTGGAACGACACTTGAGGTTGGGAAGAACGACATTTGGACAAGGATTGTTGTGACTAATTGGAGTACGACTATGACCTAGGGTGAAGTGGGGGGAAGGCAGCAGTCTGACCAAGATGATACTCGCTGAAATAGATTACAATAGAATGTAAACAAAATACACTGACAAGGTAAGCTCGCGCCAAGCTCCGGAAGGCTGGATGCCCAAATAGTCCTCTTTGAGGAGAGATTTTTAACTTAAGACTCCAAAGATAACCCATAAGACTTCACGGTCCTCCTTACATAGGAGGGTAGAACTGCTATTAATTACCATGTTGTCACTAATACGTCATCATAATGCTACTCTAGGCATGAATGGGCATCTGGATACATATTTATGTGCACGTATATGTATTAGTATATGTATCAATAACCCGCAACAATAGGAAAAGATAAGGTAAGAAGAATCCTTATCATAGAAAGAATATCTCCTCAACTTTTCTCTGTTTAAACGACATAAAGCAAAGAACAATGTCGCATTTGGGAGCAGTATATCCCAGATCATCAAGGAATCTTACTTCAAAACACAAATAAAAATGAATCATCATAAGAAATCCATATCATTGAATTTCTCAACCTTCCTTGCAACTATTTCAGATGACAACTCTGAAAAAGAAGTTACTTGAGACCTCGTTCCTCTTCATATGGGGAAGAAGACAATTAGGTGTATATGAGTGTACTATGTTAAGCAAAACACACATGATATTATGAAAAGATGCAAATCCAGACTTGTTGCCAGAGGGTACATACAAACTTCTTGAATTGACTACCAAAAAAACTTCGCGCTTGTTGCCAATAAGAACTCAACTAGAGTCCTTCTGTCTTGTGCAGTTTGTAAAGGGTGAGACCTTAACCAATTAGGTGTAAAAAATATTTTTCTTCATGGTGATTTAAAAGAGGAAATATGCCCCCACCACAATGCTTCGCTCCTAAAGGATTAAAAGGAAAAGCCTGCATGTTAAAGAAAGCCATCTACGAACTAAAGCAGTCTCCATGGGACCAGTTTGGGGAGTTTCGCAGGGCTATGGTTTCCTTTGGTTATTAATAGTCATGTTGATCATACTCTGTTTGTAAAACATAAAGAAGATAAAGTTATTATTCTCATAGCATGCGTTGATGACACTGTAATTACTGGTGATGACGCTGAAGAACGACAAACCTTGAAATAACAACTTGCTGCAAAATTTAAGGTTAAAGACCTTGGAAATCTTAGATATTACTTAGTATCGAAGTGGCAAAATCCAAACATGGGATTTTCAGCATTCAAAGTAAGTATGTGCATGACCTCTTTGAACAAAGTAGTTTGAGTGGGTGCAGACATGTTGATACATATATCAAAACAAACTACTGATTGTGAAGAGATGACGGGGAAACCATCGAAAACATTTCTGGATATCATAGAATAGTGGGTGTCTAATCTACTTATCACACACCTGACCTCATTACATATGTTGTTGGAGTTGTGAGCCAATTCATGCACTCTTCACAGACCAGACATCTCAATGCAGTTCATTGGATCTTGTGATACCTAAAAGGCTCACTAGGAAGGGGCATACTATACACCCTACACAGAGAGTAGGGAGAAAAGTGTATATAGATACAGATTGGGTCGGATCAATTGATGACAAACGTTCTAGCTCAGGGTATTGTACTATGATTGGTGGGAATCTTATCACGAAGAGGAGTAAGAACCAACAAGTCATTGCTCGATCTAGTACTGAAGCTGAGTTTCGGGCTATGGACCACGAGACTTGTGTCATTCGTTGATGAGTGACATAGGCCAAAATGAGGAGGGACCTCTCAAAATATTATGTGATAATAAGGCCACTATTAGCATCGCTCATAATGCTTTTCAACACAATCAGACTAAACATATTAAAGTTGATAGACACTTTATTAAGGAAAACTGAGAAAGGAATCATCTATAGTCCGTTTGCTCCCTCTGAAAGATAATTTGTTAATGTTCTCACCAAGTCTGAGTGGAAAAGATTTCGGGGAAATTAATGGAAATGCTTTCGGGGAAATTAATGGAAATGCTTTCGGGGAAATTAATGGAAATGCTTTCGGGGAAATTAATGGAAATGCTTTTGGAAATATCGTGTCGTCTTACCTCTATACCGGAAACATATTATATCAGATACCCATAAGCTTTCCTAGTTACCATCCCAACTTGAGGGGGAATGTTAAAATGTTTTACATTTAATATTTCACAGTTATGGGTTTATGTATTTTACCTTTATACCTACGTATATATCTTCCCTATATATGGGAAGGGACTCTTTATTTTTGAATAATACAATTATTTTCCGTCCAGAAGAAATAATTATGCACAAGTATGAGGATGCAAAATATGTTTCCTTAAAGAGTGAAATAATGAAAATTAACAAAGTGTCACCTAATGTATGCATGATACATTATGAACTCATTTACCTTCCTCCGACAACTAAGATCTAAGACAATCCTGTGCTTGCCAACCATATGTACTAGATGTTTCAGGCGCTCGAGATCGACTCTTCCATCACTTGAAAACATGCTGCAAAAGAGAGGGGTCACTATATCCATAATCTGATATGAAATGAAGAACCACCAGTGCTTGCAGTAAATGAACAATTGTTTGCAACAATATTTTGTCTAGCGTGGCTAGTTATTTATCAAATTTGGGCTAGAACCTCTTCGATGTGGTCAAAATCTAAGAATAAGCCAATGTCATGCATATAGTAGAATTAGAATTAAATATTTAATCTGATTACCATATAAGACAAAAAAACTATAGCCAAGAATCAGGCTTGAAGTACAAGTAGGTTAATGAAGGAGAATAAAATAACATGAGTAAAATGGGAATCACAATTGGTGGATTGAAAAAATCAACCCCAAAAATAAGAAGAAGAAAATCTTACTGATGTAACAATGACATGACTAGCTCCCTCCTTCATGTATTGGAGAGCATTTTCCGAATTGATACCACCGCCAACTTGCATACCACCTATAAGTTGCAGCTCCTCCAAGTGAAAATAAAGAGAACTAATAGCATACTTAAATAACCCAAAATTTTCCATCAGCTGCGATCATATTAAAAAAACTATGCATAAATTGAGTAGGATATGCACTCAAATTTCTGAAAATTAATGAACACAAATGTTTTTTTTTCTTTTCAATGCCATAACCAATGAAGCATACACAACTTAAAGCTCTACTAACGTGAAAAAAAAAAAGTAAACTGCTTGTATGAATTGTTCAGTTAATAATTAACGTTGGTTAAATTTAATAGCTTTATTCAATGCTAGACTATTATAGGAATAGAAATTTCAAGTTAAAGGAAAAATATGTAAATTTCAAGCAAAAATCTGATCGTCTACCACAATGCAATAAAAAACACCTCTACAATGTAGGAAATAGTGAAAAATAGGCACAACTATCACAAATCAGATTTATAGATAGCACAAACTGCACAGATACAAGTGTTCAAGACAAGCAAGGATCACCCTTAGAGGCAAGCCTCTGAACAGGGATCAAAACTGCAGCCGCCACTTCAACCAGTTAAAGACAGAAGCTTGCCAACTATTATGTTCCTGCTTCCTGCCAGAATTTGTCCACTTCGGAAGGTGGCGTTGTACCACCACTCCGCAAAGGGAAGCCATATGCAGCCCACTTCTTCGGTTTCTTCAAGCACATGCAATGAAGATAGCTCTCGAGGCAACGGCTTACAACCTCGGTTTGACTGTCCGTTTGGAGGTGGTAGGCGGTCGACATCTTAAGTTGTACCTGCAATAAACAGAAAAGTTCTTGCCATAATTGACTAATGAAGGTGGTAACGTGATCACTTACAATCGAACTCAGAAGACCATGTGATGCAGTGGTAGACCGACTAAACTGAAATACCTCTAATATGCAAGCTAGCTATTGTGGACCAAATGTATTGTGCGCGTGTGAGCATGAGAACAATCCGAAAGCAAACTAGCTAGCATTTAATTCAACAACACCACAAGGCTACAAACACGACCTCACAATTTAGGAGCAAATAATCTAATCAAGAGAGACAAATATGATTTGCAAACAAGCAAGGAGCGATTCAGTTAAATGCGTCAGCAAGGCCTAACAAGTCAAATGACTTATAATACGTCAACATATGAAATAACAAAGCATAACGAAGATTCAACACTGAATATCAATACCAAGAAAATAGCCATTTCATACCATGCTTAGTTCGTACATGCGGCGGGCCGATTTAGGGATGGAGGGGCTGAAGG
This sequence comes from Platanthera zijinensis, assembly GCA_039513925.1. Lineage (NCBI taxonomy): Eukaryota > Viridiplantae > Streptophyta > Magnoliopsida > Asparagales > Orchidaceae > Platanthera > Platanthera zijinensis. The sequence goes on along the minus strand of CM077098.1, from coordinate 108,392,156 downwards.
CCGTTCCGAGAAAGCGGTGGAGCTTCGAGACTGGATCTGGAGGAGGAGGGGCTGGGCTGCGAAGGTAGGGGGGCTGGGTATGTTCAGGGTTGGACGGGGAGGAAGTGCAGGAAGGTGGTTGTCGGGGTTAAATGGAGGAGGGGGCTGCAGGGGAGTGGCCGATGGGGCAGGATGGAGGAGAGGAGGCTGCGGGCTCTGGATTGGGGGAGGAGAGGGGCTGCGGGCTCCGGGTTAGGGGAGGAGAAGAGGCTGTGGGGTGGATGGGGAGGGAGCAGGGGCTGCGGGCTCTGGATGGGGGGAGGAGAGGAGGCGGGACTGCGGGCGGGAGCTTACCGGACAGGAGGGAGAAGGCGCCGCCGGATCCGAGAACTGCGCGGGTTCCGCAAGTGGACCGGAGGGTTGCTGGCTCAGCAACTTCCAATCCCTCAATCAGCCCTAAACATGTCTATATATAAGAAAAGCAGGGCATAAAATAACTAGGGCGCCCGATCGGACGGCAGAAATTGCACGACCCGATCGGGGGCAAAATACAACCCAAAACTTAAAAACTAATATATCAAATTTATTCGCGACGACCCTCCGGGCGCATCCGCGGACTCGGATTGTCCGCCCGGGTCATCGATCACCGCCTCCTGCGGGAATAAACGTGTGCGTGTCGCCGATCGCCATCAACTCCCCCGGACTTGAAAGCACTCATCTCCGGTGAGTGAAGATGATCATACTCCTGGCGCAAGTCGGGGGCGAGTCTCTCGAGCTCCTCAGCAGCAATCCAAGAATCGTCAGAAGTCGGGCGGGCCGACCAATGAACCAAATACCGTAGAACCGTCAGTCCGCCCATCGTCGTAAAGTCATGTCCAACGATCTGTAGCGTATCTCTGGTGGGCGACTGTCGTCGCAAAGTGTCTCCGTCAGCATGAGGTACCACTGGAACTGTCGGCGGAAACGGGGGATCCCCCAACCGGTGCTCCAACGCCTGCGGCTGCCTGGGTGAAATGGGCACATGTGCACTGGAAGGGTGGGGATCAGGCGGGGACTCAAAGGGAGGATGAGGATCAGGCTGAGGCACAAAGGGAGGTGGGGAAAACGGGTCCGTATATACTCGCTCCTCATAGTACGGGGTTAAGTCCTCTATATTGAATACCCGGTGTATCCCCATCGCTGGCGGTATGTCAACCTCATATGCATTCGCATTAATCCGTCGCGTGACAATGTAAGGGCCCATCCGACGAGCACTTAACTTTTTCGCAGCCCCCAGGGGGGGCCTCTCGGGACGAAGGCGAATCATAACTTGCTCTCCAACTTCAAATGTCTGCTCCCTCCGGTGCCGATCGGCTTGAGCCTTGTAGTATTCATTGCTGGCCGCAATCTTCCTTCGGACTGTCTCATGTAGTGTGTGTATATGCTGAATGAACGACTCGGCGGACTCACTCGGTCGGGCTCCTAATGGGACATCTACTAAGTCAATGGGTTTCTTAGGCTCATAACCTAATATGATATGAAATGGACTCAAACCCGTGGTCCTATTGACCGAGCTATTGAATGCAAACTCCGCAATCGGTAGAGCCGAATCCCAGGTCGCCGGGCTATCCCTCACAAGGCAACGCAAAAGGGTCGCAAGACTGCGGTTGACAACTTCAGTTTGTCCATCCGTCTGTGGGTGGTAGGCGGTGGAAAACTTCAGTGTCGTGCCCGTCTTCTTCCACAACGTTTTCCAAAAGTAGCTCGTGAATCGAACGTCCCGGTCGGAGACTATGGAGGTGGGCAGTCCATGATACTTGAATACTTCCCTGAAAAATAGGGCTGCCACGTGGGGAGCGTCGTACGTCCTATGACAAGGAATGAAGTGGACCATCTTCGAGAAACGGTCCACGACGACGAAGATCGAGTCGAACTTCCGCGGCGTGCGGGGAAGTCCCAATACGAAGTCTAGACTGATGTCTGCCCATGGCCGGTGAGGAATAGGCAAAGGGGTGTATAGACCTGTGGGCTGACGAATCCCCTTCGCCGTCTGACAGACTCGGCAATGTCGGACGACCCGTGTGACATCCTTCTTCAGACCCGGCCAGAAGAAGCGATCCTCAACTAACGCGATCGTCTTGTCACGCCCAAAGTGTCCCGCGGCCCCGCCCGCGTGCAGCTCCCAGATGAGGTAATCCCGAAGGGAGGTCTGGGGAACGCACAGGCGGGTCCCAAAGAACAAGTAACCCTCAGAAAACATAAAACCCTCGCGGGGCTCAGGTGGGTCCTTAGATAAGGCGGAATGGATATGACTAAAATCGGGGCACTCAGGGTAGTCCTGGCAAATGCGCTCAAATCCTTCAACTCGCGCGTCCATGGTATGGAGAATAGTAACTCGGCGACTCAACGCGTCAGCCGGTTTGTTCTCAACACCCGCGCGGTGTTTGAGGACATAATGGTACTCCTGCAGAAACTCCACCCATTTGGCGTGCCGGTGTCCTAACTTCTTTTGCGAATCTAAATATCGTAGGGCCTGATGGTCAGAGTACAAGACAAACTCCTTGTGTAGGAGATAATGGCGCCAATATCGGAGCGCTTGTACGACCGCGTAAAATTCCCGATCATAGTTGGAATACTTTTGTCGGGCGTCATTCAGTTTCTCACTAAAGTAAGCAACTGGATGACCCTCCTGACTCAGTACTCCACCAATGCCTACCCCAGACGCGTCACAGGCCACCTCAAAGGCCTTGGAGAAATCCGGAAGGCATAGCACGGGGGCGGTCGCTAGCCTTTCCTTGATGCACTCAAATGCTCTGGTGGCCGCTGCAGTCCAGGTGAAATCTCCTTTGCGGAGGCAGCTCGTAATCGGGGCCATGATCGAACTAAATCCCCGGACAAACCTCCGATAGAAGGTAGCAAGTCCGTGGAAGCTCCGGGCCTCGTGGATATTGGCCGGAACAGGCCACTCGCGAATGGACTTGACCTTTTCGGGGTCAACAGATATGCCCGACTGTGAGACAACGTAACCCAGAAACTGTACGAAGATGTCAAGAACGAGCACTTTTTCAAGTTGACATACAGATGCTCTTTTCGTAGGAGGTCAAATACTAGACGAATGTGGCTCAGGTGCTCCATGCGGTCCTGGCTATAAATCAGTATATCGTCAAAGTAGACTACCAGGAACTTGCCCATATAGGGCCGCAAGATCTGCGTCATCACTCTCATGAAAGTACTCGGTGCGTTCGACAATCCGAACGGCATAACTAACCACTCAAATAGACCATCCTTCGTCTTGAAGGCTGTCTTCCACTCGTCGCCTTCCCTCACCCTGATCTGATGATACCCACTTCGTAGATCAATCTTTGAGAATAGCTGGGCACCCGCCATCGCATCAAGGAGATCGTCGAGGCGAGGGATCGGAAAGCGATATTTCACCGTGATCTTATTGATGGCCCTACTGTCGATGCACATGCGCCAACTCCCGTCCTTCTTCGGGGTAAGAAGGGCCGGAACGGCACATGGGCTTAGACTCTCCCGAATAAAATTCTTCCTAAGAAGATCGTCAATCTGTCGTTTTAGTTCAGCATGCTCTGTGGGATTTAAACGATAATGGGGCATGTTGGGCAAAGATGCCCCTGGGACTAAATCGATCGCATGCTGGATGTCCCTCATAGGGGGAAGCTCATCGGGGAGTTCCTCAGGCAGAATATCAATATATTCGGCTAGTAGGCGCCGAATATCTGGGTCCACACTCACCACAGTCGTGGGGCTGCCGGCAGCCAAGGCGGCGGCCACCACAAACATGACTCCCGAATCTAAACTCTCACGAATAAAAACACCTCTTCTCACGATGTGCACCGGTCTCGTCGACCCTGCACTAATAGATGACTCGACTTGGCCCTTGGGGGGCTCCCTAGGCTGGGTCGGAGTAAGGGTGATCTTCCGTCCCTTGTCAAAGAAGACGCACGTGTTGGAGCGCCCATAACACGTGGCGTCACGATCGTAGAGCCAAGGGCGGCCTAGGAGAACATGTGCGACGTCCATCGGGATAACGTCACACCACACCTTGTCCTCTACGGACGCTAGCCGGACCGGAACAAGACATCTCTGTGTGACCTGAATGGCCGATTTGTCCACCCAATGGACACGATAGGGATGTGGGTGGGGCTCGGCGGTAAGCTGCATCCTATCCAAACCCTTCTTTGCCACAATGTTCACGCAACTACCGCTATCTATGGCGAGCTTGCAGGGACCGCCTGCACTCTGAAAGTATGTATAAAATATCGAGGTGCGTCGCCAATCTTCCTCAGCTCGAGGGGTGTGGAGGAAGCGACGGATGACTCCTAACTCTAACGCTCTCTCCGCGTCGCTCTCCCAACCATCCTCGACCCCTGCGGTAATCTCTTCCACTACCGCCTCATCATCCTCAACGCCTGTCTCATCACCGTCCTCCAATAATAAATTCCTCGTGGGACATTGAGCAGCAATATGTCCCCTGCCCGAACAACGGAAACACTGTCCGGGGCCGGGTCTAGGGCCGGCCGGCACAATGGCCTTGCCCTTCGCATCAGAGGGGGTGCGGGTGGAGGTGTCAGAACGGTGTGGCGTCGGTCTCGATCCGGCGAGACGCAGGTAGCTCTCAAACTCGAGTGCGAGTTGGAACACATGCTCGATCGTCTCTAACCGGTGGGGTATCAGTTCTCTTCGAATCTCGGCTCGAAGACCCGCTCTAAATCGGGACGCAGTCGCAATGGGCTCCTCAAGGATATCACTCCTCACTACCAACTCATCGAATCGGGTCATGTAGTCGGCGACGGAAAGTGATCCCTGCCGTAATGCATAGAGTTGGTCGAGGAGTTGATCGCGATATGAGGCGGGGAGGTACTTGTCCCTCAGCCGCTGCTTCATCTCATTCCATCGGGTGATGGGATAATATCCCTCTCTCTCGAGTGATCTCTCCACGCTAATCCAAAACATTTTCGCTTGGCCTACTAGTTTCATCCTGGCGAAACGAACTCGGCGTTCGTCCGTCATCTCGTACCAATCAAAGAAATGGTCCATATCCAAAATCCAATCGCTAAAAGCTTTCGGATCCAGGTGGCCGTCGAAGGATGGCGCATCAATTCGCAGGCGCCGGATAAGGTCATCCTCTACCGGAGTACGCTCACGGCGAGGTGCCACATAATCCTCATACGGCTCGTCAGAATCGTAATCGTGTCGTGCAAGTGGGCCACGCCTTTGTCGAGCCGGTGGAAAGCGCGGCTCGTAGGGTGGCCGCCGGTGATCCCTAGGAGCAGGGTCACGACGAAAATCCTGAAGGGGGTCAGGGATCCGCCTCTGTGGAGCGAGATCCGGACGTAGTGGTTCCCTCCCCTCCAACGGCTCCTCATAAGGGGGTGTTAAGGCTGGGCCTCTATTAGTTTCCATTTGATCGACCCTAGCGTGGGCTCTAGCCAAATCGTTCCTAAGGGTGGTGACTTGCTCAAGCATTAAGCGTTGAAACTCGGCAGTCGTCATATCCGGAGGAGCTCGATCGTCCGTGAGATTTCGATCCGCCATAGGGGTCCTAAACAACCTACCACTACGGAGCATGCAGGTGTGGAACCTGCCTCTGATACCAAATGATGCAGTGGTAGACCGACTAAACTGAAATACCTCTAATATGCAAGCTAGCTATTGTGGACCAAATGTATTGTGCGCGTGTGAGCATGAGAACAATCCGAAAGCAAACTAGCTAGCATTTAATTCAACAACACCACAAGGCTACAAACACGACCTCACAATTTAGGAGCAAATAATCTAATCAAGAGAGACAAATATGATTTGCAAACAAGCAAGGAGCGATTCAGTTAAATGCGTCAGCAAGGCCTAACAAGTCAAATGACTTATAATACGTCAACATATGAAATAACAAAGCATAACGAAGATTCAACACTGAATATCAATACCAAGAAAATAGCCATTTCATACCATGCTTAGTTCGTACATGCGGCGGGCCGATTTAGGGATGGAGGGGCTGAAGGCCGTTCCGAGAAAGCGGTGGAGCTTCGAGACTGGATCTGGAGGAGGAGGGGCTGGGCTGCGAAGGTAGGGGGCTGGGTATGTTCAGGGTTGGACGGGGAGGAAGTGCAGGGAGGTGGTTGTCGGGGTTAAATGGAGGAGGGGGCTGCAGGGGAGTGGCCGATGGGGCAGGATGGAGGAGAGGAGGCTGCGGGCTCTGGATTGGGGGAGGAGAGGGGCTGCGGGCTCCGGGTTAGGGGAGGAGAAGAGGCTGCGGGGTGGATGGGGAGGGAGCAGGGGCTGCGGGCTCTGGATGGGGGGAGGAGAGGAGGCGGGACTGCGGGCGGGAGCTTACCGGACGGGAGGGAGAAGGCGCCGCCGGATCCGAGAACTGCGCGGGTTCCGCAAGTGGACCGGAGGGTTGCTGGCTCAGCAACTTCCAATCCCTCAATCAGCCCTAAACATGTCTATATATAAGAAAAGCAGGGCATAAAATAACTAGGGCTCCCGATCGGACGGCAGAAATTGCACGACCCGATCGGGGGCAAAATACAACCCAAAACTTAAAAACTAATATATCAAATTTATTCGCGACGACCCTCCGGGCGCATCCGCGGACTCGGATTGTCCGCCCGGGTCATCGATCACCGCCTCCTGCGGGAATAAACGCGTGCGTGTCGCCGATCGCCATCACCATGTAGCCGAAAAATGATCACTCACAATCAAACTCGCAAGACCATGTAGCCGAAAAATGCAGTCCAAAAATTTTAAAGCGACACCATTTGCCGTGTATGGGTGTGTGAGAGTGATAAAATGAGCTTTCTTGCTCAAGCAATCCATAACCACCAGCATTATTGATTTACCTTAGCTCAGTGGAAACCCTTCAATGAAATCCAATGAGATATCCTTCCAAATGCGGTTCAGAATCAGTAAGGGCTGGATCAACCCTTGCGGTTTCTGATTTTCGGCTTTGCACCTCTGGCAAATGGTGCATTTCTAAATGTATTCATACACCTCCGGTTTCATATTTTTCCAAGAAAAAGAGTCTTCACCCTCCGATATGACGCGGTATCTCCTGAGTGTCTGCCAACTCGGCCGTCATGATAGAGTTTGAGGATGGTTGTTTTTACGACAGCCACTTTACCCACCACTAACTTCCCTTTACGTTTCAAAAGTCCATGGTCCATGTCTACTTTGGCTTGTTTCCTTGATTATCCTCCTTTGCTGAAATTATCCATTGTATGCTTCATCCTGAGTCCACGATTCCTTGATTTGTTGGAGAATATTTGAGTTCACCACAACTTTAGTATTTAGTTCACCTTCCCCCTCTTCGAATCGTCGTGATAATGCGTCTGCACGTACATTTTTCTTCCCCTTCCGGTACTGAATCACGCAATCATATCCCAAGAGATTTGACATATATCGTTATTGGTTGGAGGTGGCGAGTTTTGCTCCAACAAGAATTTCAAACTCTTGTGATCCGTCTTGATGATGAAATGGCAGCCCACCAAATAATGCCGCCACTTTTGGAGCGCCATTACAATCGCTAATAACTCCTCATAGGTGGATAAGGCGGCATTCATTCTTCCCAATGCCTTGCTAAACAACGCTAAGGGCCGGCCCTCCTGCATCAACATGACTCCAACTCCCCCATTCGCCGCATCGGTTTCCACTACAAAAGGTTTATGAAAATCAGGCAAGCGCAGCACCGGCGGTCGAGTTACACCCTCCTTGAATTGTATGAAAGCCTTCTCTGCCTAAGCCGACCACGAAAATTGTTTCCACTTAAGTAGCTCTGTAAGTGGACGCACCAATAGACCGTACCCTTGAAAGAATTGCCGGTAATACCTCATTAGCCCGAGGAATCCCCTAAATTGCGTAAAAGACTTGGGAGTCGGCCATCGCATCATTGCCTTGATTTTAGACGGGTCCACTGCCACACCTTGCTTCAAGATAATATGACCCAAGTAAGCCGCTTGTCGAACGCCAAAACTACACTTGCTTCATTTGAGGACGAGTTGATTTGCTTGCAATGTGCTAAAGGCAAACCTCGGGCGCTTCAAATGCTCTTACCATGATTTGCTAAAGACGAGAATGTTGTCGAAAAACACCAAAATGAATCTTCAGAGTTGCTCTTGAAAAATCTTGTTCATTAAGCTTTGGAACGTCGACGGTGCGTTGGTCAAGTCAAACACCATTACCTCGAACTCGTAGTGATTTTGATGAGTTCAAAACGTCGTCTTGTGGATATCCTCGGCGCCCTTAATGATATCCGGCCCGGAGATAAAGTTTTGAGAACACCACCGCTCCGTGTAACTCGTCAATAAGTTCTTCGATCATTGGAATTGGAAACTTTCCTTTAATAGTGTGCTTGTTGAGTTGTTGGTAGTCAATGCAATGTCTCCATGAGTCACCATGCTTCTTCACAAGCACCACCAGGGAAGCATAAGGGTTGAAGTTATGTCATATCACTCCAATGTCCACCATTTCCTTGATTAATTTTTCAATTTCAGCTTTTTGTGGTGGCGGGTAGCGGTATGGCCGTAGATTGATGTCCACATTCTCTTCCTTCAGCTTGATATGGTGCTCATGATTTCGCATAAGTGGCAACCCTTTGGGTTCCTTGAACAAAGTCGGAAACTCCCCAAGTAGCCCGTGTAGTCGGCGTGTTTCCTCCTCAAGTAGCTGGTCCTCCCCATTCAATTCAGCCCGGTCTTCCTCCACTGCCCGGTTTTCCACGTCCGACCCCTCCTGAATGCTACGTAAAGCCATCATATTAATTTGGACCTCTTTAAGCATCAATTTTTCCATTCGCCTTGGCTTGGTCCAGCTCCCCGCCCCGCTCCGTGACCCCCGCAATGAGATTTTCCTCCCTTGGCTCACAAACTCTATTGTAAGATTATTAAAATCTCATTGCACCACCCCAAGGGTAATCAACCACTGCACACCACTTCGCAGCCCCCTATCGGCAATATAGACATATCTGAAGCGAAGAGCAATCCTTGCATTTTCCAACAAAAATCAGCAACCTTGCAAGAGCTAGTTATCCTCTTCCCGTCGGTGACCTCCACATTGAAAGTGGTGATCGGCACTAAGCTTACACTCCAACCTTCGTGCTGCGTTTTCATCTAAGAAATTTTGGGTGATGTCGGAGTCGATTAGCATGCTAATCGGTTGACCATGGTATGAGGCCGTCACCTTCATGGTATGGAAATGGGTGATGCCCTACAAGGCGTAGACAGAAACTTGTGGTTTGACCTGATCATCCTCGTTCCCCTCCACCATCACGGAAACCTTCTCTAGTTCTTCTTGTTGGTCCTCCTCGGCATGCTCAGCTATTACTTCGATAGCATACGATAGTCTCCTTCCCACGCATTGGTGTCCCATAATGAATTTTTCATTGCACCAAAAACAAATTCCCTTGCTACGTTTATTGTCCATCTCCGCTAAATCGGCGGCCGATTCTCGGTGGGGCTGAGGGTTGCCCATGCGGTTCATGGTGGGGTCCATTTAGAGTGATTTGCTAGGCGGAGCCAATCTATCCCCTTTGCTTGTAGAGCTCGTTCCCCCGGTGTATGCTTTGTCCCGGGTCTAACACAGTTGATGTTCTTGTATTCTAGCCAAGTGGAATACTTCTTGTAGTGTTTTAGGTTGAAACATCTGAATAGCATATTCAAAATCTCATCCTTGAGACAGGCAAGACAACAACTGATGGCGTAGGTTTCCGGTAGGTGCACTCGATGGAGTAACATGTCGAACTCCTCCAGTTAAGCTTGCATCGTGGTCTTTTGCTTCAGTCTGGTTAGAAGAGCATAGACCAGAAGCGATTTTGTATTGTCAGACAAAACTCATCCCAGTTCGGCCCCTGGCGTGCTAGTCAGGCCTTCATATAGGCTTGGGGCCAAAATAGCGCCTTATATTCCATGTGCATCGAGGCTACTATATTCCATGTGCATCGAGGCTACTAGCACCCGCATCTCCTCTGCAGTTTCATCAATCTCAAAAAACTACTCTCACCTGTATAGCCATTCCGGCACGACATCGTCGTTGAAGCGTGGAAAATCAATCCGGGAGAACCTAGTCGTCGGATGGTTAATGCTGAGGTTGTGGAGTTCGCCATTTCGGTGAAGAGGTCACACCTACCCCCTCCGCCCTTCGGAATGTCGGGAAACCCGTCGGCTGAAGACCCACTGGCGTAGACTCTGTCCCCGCGCTTGGGTGAAGGCCGACCAGAGCCCGTCGCATCACCTCGAGGGCCCGGCTCTGTTGGTCGCTTAGCGTCTGAAAGGAGCAAGCCATTTCTTCCTGGTTCAACTTCAGCGCCTCCAACTTGGACAGCTGCTCCTTTGACCTGGTAGAGTCCTCCACTGGCATGTTCTCAGTCCAGGAGGTGCTCTGATACCAGTTGATGCGTTCCTAAGAGTAAGGATCAGGAAACACACCTCTATAATGCAGGAAATGGTGAAAAACAAAGACTTGTGCTTCATTCAGCAACAATATCCCACTTTCTGCCTTGAGGACAAGACATTCTTAAGGGGGGTGTAGTGATGCGGCCAAAGGCGGACAAATTTTGGCGAGAAGCAGGAACATAATAGTTGGCAAGCAGGGGGCATTTCGGTCTATTTTCTGCCTTATTTATATGCAATTTTGTTAGGCTATGTTTTATTTCATTTTTGTGAATGTTGCGGTTGTGAAGCTTCTGTCTTCGACTGGTTGAAAAAAGAGCAGCATTTTTGATCCTTGTTCAGAGGCGTGCATTTTAGGATGATCCTTGTTAGTCTTAAATACGTGTATATATGTTGTTTGTGTCATCTATAAAACTGTTTTGTGGTGGTTGTGCCTGTTTTTCACCATTTCCTACATTGTAGAGGTGTGTTTCCAGATAATACTCTTAGGAACGCATCAACAGCCGATAGAACATAGACTGAACCTTGATTTATAACTAAAGTTAAAATTGCATGGCCTTTATTCAGACTCCACCCTGACAGCTTATGCATTCCTACTCTCAGGGCTATCGAGCAACCAAAAAAGAACTTTGTCTAATAGATATAATAATAAATTTAGATTCATTGTCAAAGAACTCTCCCCCCTCCATTTAGGGTTTAGATTCATTGCCTTATTTATATGCGTTTTTGTTAGGTTATGTTTTATGTCATTTTTGTGAATGTTGCGGTTGTGAAAATGTTGCGTGGAGAATTGTCGTGGAACCCTAGGTGACGACTCCTAGGCGGTCAAACTCCTCCCCAAGGTACTTGGGTTTTAAAAAATCAGCATGCTCATAGACACGAATATGAAGCTTTCTTTGTTACTACAGCCTCTGACCCATTGCTTCCCCCAACCAAAATACTATTGCCGCAAGCTATGGCCACCGATATACCTGGCAATCACATCAAATGTTTCCTTTGCAATGAATGTCATCAATTAGTTTTTGCATATATCTCAAGCCTCCCATCTATAGAAGTGCACTTTTATGTTACAGTTGTAGCTCACAGAATCAGGCTGGGTTGGGCCCCAGGCAGGCCTCAACCATCACCAGGGTCATTCTCACAATTCCCTCCAAAAATTCTCAGTCGGGGTACCGTAACAGGGATGCGGCTCATACACCCCAACCCGTCACCGAGGCTAGTATAACGTTGATAGGTTGTCGAGGCCAAGAACCGAATCCCTCGACATCCCCTGCGGTGACGGGTTGGGATGTATGGGCCACAGCCCTATTACGGTACCCGGGTTGGAAATTGTGGGAATGGCCCGCGTGATGGATGAGGCATGCCCGGGGCCGAGCCCAGTTTTGGGAGCTACGACTGAAACACCTGACCTCGACGAGCAGCCAACCACCTCACCCAGCGTGCACTCTCATGAGCTGACTCCTCTAGTCGCGACACTGCGTGCGCTCCCAGCAGCTTACTCCTCCAATCCAGAGACCTAACCTGATATGTGATATCGATCAGCAACATCTGTCAAAAACATTCTTTGCCTCTTCATTGTCAAATCGCACTCTTGTCAAGCACAGTTCTTGTCGAGCCCGCACAACCTCCGATTCATCACTCCAAGTCGACTGTTCCTCCTCATTGAGCTCAAGACACAATCAAGCCTAGTGCTTATTGAGCCTTGAGCCTCTCTACACCCTCGAAGCTCAGAGCTCGTCAATCCTCATCGAGCCTCCAAATTGCAAGGCCCTGTTTCATCCCTGCTCCATCATCAGTCGGACCCTACCTCTTCATTTTGCTCAAACTCTGTAAGGTTGAGATAAAGCATACAGGGCGACATTGATTAATTGATTAATTAATTAATTAATCAATTCTTTATTGGATTAATTTATTAATCAATTACTTTGGTGTGGAGATGAGCTCCAACAAGCAAATTCCCCTTCTTCCAGAGGTAATTGCAGATCTTGGCATCGCATCAAGCCGTGATTTCGCGACTCACTTCCAACATCGACAAACTTGCAATGATCGACAATTTAAGGACCCAATTCCTCGAAAGCAATTGTATCCAACCAGCGCATGGAGAAACTCCACCAATCTCCGCATGACCTTTTGCCCCACCGTCGCCTCGGATTGTTCCCCTCCCATAGTTCACACATTAGACACGTTCGCGATCAGTCTTTGCCGACTCCATCCAACGCCCTCTGCTCCAGCCACCTATTTTGTCTCCCCCTCTAGAGCCATTCCTTCAAGCAACACCTCTCAGCTAACGTTTCAATAACATGATAATTTATTTAATGAATAAATAAATTTGTTGCACTCTCACTAAGGATAATTTTTTGTAAATACTGCAAAACATTCAACACCAACTCTCGAACCAAAAAGAAATAGATGCTCTTTAGTCGATTTTTCGTAGCATCAAAAGCATAATATCTTGAGAGAGAGAAAAAAAGAGCATTTAAGTTAAATGAAATGAGATTGTACCAGGGTAGGCATGTAAGGCCTCTGTGGCTGCAGATTTGCTTGCATCATCAGTGCCAAGCATAATTACATGCCCACCTGTCAGACTATCCTGCTTGTACAACTCCGAAAACTCTGATGGTGACTGGTCAGATTCAAAGTTGGTTATAAGAGTGCTCTTGCCAGCTGCATCCTGGAGTGTGGAGCCCACAATTTGCTTTACCTTACCCTAGCACCGCAAACGCACCTTAATGGAAGAAGATAACAATAAAAATATAAATAGCATTTGCCACACCTAAAAATGTGTTAATATCTTTCAAAATTTCAGACACAAATAGTGAAACGGGTTTAATTGATACCAACAGTAAAAGATTCTAAAAAGAAAGAGGGTCTGAATAACAATTCTAAATTGTGGAGTAAGAAATTCTTGTAAAACGGAAGATGAGTTTAGCAATGTAAAAGGATAACAATGCGAGCATGACAAGAGGCAAAGAATAACATAACAAACATGCCAAATGTTGAAGAACATGAGCAACTAATCTATAAGAACCATTCACTAATTTTGTTAAGACTAAAATAATGATGGAAACAAAGTCAGAGAAAAAAGATTCGTGCATATACAAGAAGATAAACATTCCCGGAACTCTTCAATCGCCACACTTGTCAAGGATTAAATCCTTGAAGGAGAAAAATGATTTAAACATTCATGAAAAGTTTATGGCAACATTTGTTAGAATATTAAGATATTTTAAATTGTATGCTTTCATTCCGTTATGCTTTGTTGTATTACTCTATTAATATAAGTATAAAAACCTTACCTCGCATTAAAGTTAAGGTGGATTTTTCTCTCTACTTTAGGTTTCCACATGGTATTAGAGACCTACAAAAGAAAACACGAAGGAAGTTGCGGCTCTCGCCTGGGATAATAGCACAAGCAAGCAAGCCATTGTCCAGTTGCGAGCTATAGTGCACTCGTTTCCTATTGAGGATTAGAAAGCAACAATTCTTTCCTAATGAGCATGTCAATCGACAGTTTTGTTACTTCCTTCTGTCGATGTCAACTATTCTGTTGATTCTGATATTCAACTGAACCGTTGAATCCTCTACTTGGTTGTAGCCCGCTTGAGTCGTCTCCTTACTTGTGATCCATCTTTATTGATCACCTACCCTACTACTACTTATGATTGAATCTGCACCTTACAAATGTCAAAAGACACTCATATTTTTGTTGCCACTTTTCAACTGTGGAAGGAGGATGCAACCATGTCTTTGTTTGGTATACGTCACATGCACCACCGTACCCATCTTCCATTTCATCTTCCATTTCACCACCTTATTTCTTTCGATGTTAACAATGATGATTGTCGGTTGTTCGCCTTACTACTCAACTCGATGGATTCATCAGTTCAGAAGATATGCACAATTGCAATAGTACGAAGGAAATTTGGAATAACTTTCATATGGTATTTTAACAAGCCAACAACCTTACTTGCTTCGGTGAACTATTCCCGAAGATGGCTGAATAGAAACAAGGCACTCGTCCCATCATTAAGTACTTTATCGAGTAGAAAATTCTTGCAAATGAAACTCCTCATTGATAGGAAATTTTCTCCACCAAAGAGGAGCACAATGCATAACGTGAACACTTTGACTTGCTTCGGTTCTTGAATGGCCTTGATCGAAACTTCTCCACCACCAAGACAGATGTTAGTCAGTCCATCTACCTTGCAGACAGCTATTGTGTACAATCTTCTGACCAAGGCAAGGCCAATCACTACAGATATACATCCATGTGCACTATAAATATCCCTGAGAAAATCTGAAGACAAGAGATGTGCTTAGATTACAAAAGTTTGCAACATTTGTGATGGCATGTTAGATTTGCATTGAGGACAATGCTTAGTTTAAGTCGGGGGTAGGTTTCATTATCCGCGCACACAAAACACTCACTTCATGCATTCCATTAGCGTCGTTTGTCATTTAAAAATTTGCTCCAATTTTTTTCAAAATTTTCATTTTTTATTTGCACACGTGCATTTCATTGCCTGCGCCCACTTCATTTTGACTTGAATTGTTATTATTCTTGTGTGTTCCAATTCCATTAGGTGTGTAGGTTAATTTATAACAAAAAATAAAATTGGGTTGTGAACCGTAGACTCGTGGAGTGCTCCTAGTCGAGTGCTCATATTCTCAGATAGAAATAGATTTAGAGTTAATTTTTTTTGCATATGTTAAATACATTGTATCTTTACTAACTATCATTGGTTGTATATTCACTCTTAGTTAGAACGTGATCGAGTCTGACGCTAGTGTAGAGTTTTGTGTAGTGTCGCTAGTGCATGTATTATAGGCTCACGACGAGGGGGTGTCCTTTCTCGGTGTCTAGAACTTGCCCCTAGCGATCTTCGAAACATGTGCACTAATTAGTAATTAACTCTACGAATATGATTAAGGCATTCAATTGGATAGATTAAGCCTGAGATAATAGCACAAGCAGGCAAGCCACTGTCTGGTTGCGAACTGCAGTGCACTCGTTTCCTGTTGAGGATTAGAAAGCATCAATTCTCTCCTGATGCGCATCTCCTATGGTTGACGAACGACATAATCGACGGCATATCGGTCAATCGACAGTTTCGTTACTTCTGTCGATTTCAATTATTTTGTTGATTTTGATATTGGAATAAAGTGTTGAATCCTCTACCTTGGTTGTAGCCCGCTTGTGTCGTCTCCTTCCATGTTGTAAACGGTTTCCATGATCTAAAAATCAAACCCTACCTTCTATTGTGTTCTTTGATCAGATTCAATTATTTTACCTCTTACTTGTGATCCATCTTTATTGATCACCAACCCTATTTCTACTTATGATTGAATTTGTTCCTTACAAATGTCAAAAGACACTCATATTTTTTTTGCCATTTTTCAACTGTGGAAGGAGGGTGCAACCATGTTTTGTCTGGTATACGTCGCATGCACCACCTTACCCATCTTCCATTTCATAAACGGTTTAGTTGAATGTATGAAGATCGGTACAGTGATGATTGTCAAATGTTTGTCTTACTACTCAACTCAATGGATTCATCAGTTCAGTAGATACGCAAAAAAATGTGATAGTGAGAGAGAGCTACCTAAGCAGGGTAGCTCGGAGGAGAGAGGGAGCTAACACAATCTCAATACAAGACAAGATAAATAAACTTAATTCTTGGGGTCAACACATCTCATGTCTTTAAATAGGCTTGCATGAAATTAATAACAACTAATAACTCTTAACAACTAACACCCTCATAATGACTCGGAACTCTTAACAACTAATACCCTCATAAAGACTCATCATTTAAATACATAATTTAAAGAACCTACATTTGACTAGATACATATAAGATGAAGATGTGATACATATTAAACAAAGACAGGCCTAACATTAATAAAAAATACATAATTTATGCCATGATATAGTGACTAGCCTATGCCCAAAACATGTCATCTCTCATCTCTCCAAAAGCTCGGAACCATGATAAGGACTCTGAGCGTGAAGTCGTGACTGATCATCCAGTTCTGTAAACTCTCACCAAAACAATGTCGTGTAGCATTACCGTGTCAAAAAGATGACGTTGTACCGGTTGCAGGGTAGCGAATAATCCACAAAAGCCCAATGACTACTCAGAAATATATTGATTTTTGTGAGAGAAGTGTCATCGATGATTTTTGCATGGTCAATGTATAGTGGAGGGTGTCCTTTTGAATGAGAACAACAATATGTGATGATTGTTAGGTAACTGCTGGAATGGTCGTGATATCAACAACTTGCACCTGGTCAGGTAGGGTTGTCGATCGTGTGATAAGCCGTTGTTTACTTTTATGTGCAGTTATATGGTCATCAAGTTCCAAGAGGGCGAGGGTTTAAAATTACATTGTCGCCATAGGAGCAACTTCCACGGTTGTCATCTTTTGTTTACACTTTGTCATGTATTCTATAAATTTTCGGCGTTCCCTCTCATATGATGTCAAGATGGGTGCAGTTATTAATTAACACAATGAGTTAATTAATTCAAAAAGAATTAACTAATAAATAGCTTAGCAAAATCTGCCGCAATACGATGGCTCGATGTTGTCATGGAGGTTCGAAATAATAAAGTTGTGGGGGCGGACTCAATGGCTATTTCATTACTTTTATTGATGATTGTTCTTATATGATATGGTTATACTTACTTCGTGATCGCTCAGATCCAACTCATGTGTTTTGGGCTTTTATTATTGAGACTCGTACTCAATTTTTTCACACAATTAAAACTATTCGTACAGACAACGCTTGTGAATACACCCGTCATGCGTTTGATGATCTATGTACAGAGTTTGGGATCATCCATCATACCTCTTGTGTTTATATCCCACAACAGAATGGTGTGGTTAAGCACAAAAATAGACATCTTCTTGATGTTGCTCACTCCCTAAGGTTTCAAATGCAGGTTCCTCAGGCTTATTGGCACTTTGCAATCTCTACAGCATGTTATCTCATCAATCGTCTGCCCTCCATTCTCAGTTATGCCACTCCATTTAGTCTTCCTTTTTCCCTCTACACCGCCCTTCTCTATCACACTTCGGGTATTTGGATGTACATGTTATGTCCATAATCTTAGTCCTTCCACTGACAAGCTTGCTCCTCGGGCAACCAAATATATGCCCCCGGACAGAGCCCGGCTATTTGGGCGTCAATACACGCGAAGGCGGAAGGAAACCGAAGGCGACAACGGGGTTGAACCAACCAGTTCAGCCCCCTCCCCCTCTATTTGAAGACCGACGGTATGGGGGCCGAACCAGACCGGTTCAGCCCCCATATAGGGAGGGGCCGGCCGGCCCCTCTCAACCCCGGGTATAAATACCCCGGGGTGGCTCTCTTGGTGGACAAGCAAGATTATCTCAAGGTATTTTCTCTTCTTTTTTACTCAACCCTAGTTCTCTAGTTCTTCTCCTTTAGATCTCTCTCTTCCCCCTCTTCCTATCACTATCTAGCTTAAATTCTAACAAAAACTAAAGGCTTCATTTGGTAGAGCGGCTGCGGTTATAAAAGGAGTTGTTATAAAAACAGATTTGTAAATGAAGTTGTTGGAAACTTGCTGCTGCAAATGGAGATCTGTTTGGATAGTCAGTGTTTGCAGAGCTGTTCAGAACAGAAAATCGTTTGGCGAAACCGCGGTGACGTTTAATAAATTTTTTAAATAAAGTGTTGCAAATAATATTTATATTTTTTATTATTTTATTAATTAATTTTAATATTAATATTATTGTTTTTATTATATAATTTTTTAATTTTATATATATATATATATATATATATATATATATATATATATTCTAATCTGTTTTTCTAATATATATATATATATATATTAATATCACTAAATAAACTTTAAACTATAGAAATAAATTTTTTTGTAATTTTTACATTGTTTTTGTAAAAGTTTCTATTCCTCCACCTGCCTCCGCCGGTCCGCCCTGCCTTCCGTCATGCCTCCGCGAACCAAAGAGCTGAACTCCCGGCGGCCGGCGGCTCCAGTCTGTCGGACCCCTGCCGGGAGATGTGCCTGCCTCCGGCGAACCGGCCAGAGGCGGTTGCGTGGAGGCCCGTTGGCTTGACAGTGGCGGCGAAGGGGGCTGCATGCTCACGATTCCGCCGCCA
This sequence comes from Platanthera zijinensis, assembly GCA_039513925.1. Lineage (NCBI taxonomy): Eukaryota > Viridiplantae > Streptophyta > Magnoliopsida > Asparagales > Orchidaceae > Platanthera > Platanthera zijinensis. The sequence continues at coordinate 108,373,640 of CM077098.1, read as the reverse complement.
CAGTGAAGCTGCATTTCCTCTCCCGAAACGCGGCCAACTGGAGGCTCTTTTTCCTCCCGCAATTTTTTGAGCACGGTGAAATGCCCTGCGATTGGAAAAGGTGGCGGAAAAACAAATGAAGTCGGGCCCCTCTTGGCGTTTTGACAAAATGAAATAGACCAAATATGCATTACCAAATGAAGCCTAAGTTAAACTAAGACCCATAATAGAAAACAGTCTAATCAAATGGAAATGATGACCGCAAACATTAAGGAAAAGGGAATTATTGTAAGAATGTATAACTTCGAAGAACCGCAAAACCTATTTCTACGACATGAAAGGAGCATAACAAAATGCTCTGGAAGAAACTTCTAATCATAAATAAAATTTATGAAAATGTAATAAAACAAGGGAGTTGTTAAGGGCACCGCAGTTTTGGCTAGGCGCACCGTATTTTCTCCTAATTTTTTGTGTCTTTTGGAAATACGTCTTGAACATGCATTTTTAGAAAAAGTGTTCAACACGAAAGTTGTAGATCTCGACGAGATTTACAACTTTAGTGTTGAACACTTTTCCTAAAAATGCATGTACAAAACAAATTTCTAAAAGGCACGAAACTTGGGCGTATTTCTAAAGTACGCCTTGTACATGCATTTTTTGGAAAAGTGTTCAACACAAAAGTTGTAGATCTCGACGAGATCTACAACTTTTGTGTTGAACACTTTTCCTAAAAATGCATGTACAATGCGTATTTTCAAAATGCGCGAAAAATTAGGAGAAAGTGCGGTGCGCCTAACCAAAACTGCGTTGCTCATAATTCCCTAAAACAATAGATTATTGCAATCTTATGCAGTAACAAAGACAGAGAAGCCTCAAGTTCTCTTTTATTTTCAGTGCAGTAGATGAAATTGGTTCAAAGAAAAGAACACATAAGAAAATTAGGAGTTTGTCCTAAGATGAAGCAAACCTTATGTATATCAATGCATGGTCTGAAGCGGACTGCACATTGGACTGAGCATGAAATTCCTGCAAACAAAGTTACCACTTAGCTGGAACAGTGGGGAAAGTGGAGGGGGGGAATACAGAGACAGAACAACATGGAATCTTACCAAAACTTTTGTTCTTTGTGAAAACTGGAGAAATCACCCATAACCTTGACTGCTGGGCAGATGCTAGATTCATGTACATACGAGTCTTGATTTATTAACGCATGCAAAAAGCCAAGCACATTGGAGCATTCCACCCAAAAAACAAGATAGAGAAGAAACTTTGTTCAAATTTCTTGGCTTCTTCCAAACCAAACAGAGACGGGAATATCAGAAAATAAATGGTAGCTGGTTGGGTACTCAGTTATTTATATATAGTTATAAGATTTTCAGGTCTTTTGATTTTCAGGTCTTTTGATTTTCGGGTCTTTTGGTTGTTGATGAATGATGACAGAAGAAATGCATTTTAAAAATATAGCATAATCATTGTCACTATATATCATTGATAGTGTTTGCCATAAACTACACAAACCATCTTGGACAACATTTATCCATGTTACTGTAGGTCGGACATTTCCCATAGATAATGCTTCGATATTAAGTCCATCTACTCATTTACACGGTGAATTTTCTAATCTTCACTCTACTTAACCAAACTACCTAACTTTTATTTATCGGCAGTCAATGCTTTACTAAAGAATGATCATTGAATGCTTTTGTTAAGCAAGCGCGGCCGACATCCGGGAATATTTTTTCTTTAGTCATCTAAGTAAATTTTCTTTATGAAGGGCATTTGGTTAAATTGTAAGTGAGTCACCTTCATATATAAGGAGGAGGCCAAGGTGTATTAGGAGTATCTTTGTGATCATTTATACTTAGGATCTCTCAAGGGAAAGGGACTTGACGGAGGAACCAACTTCTTGAAGTAGGGCAAGAGTATTCCTCGTGATTTTGTATCTCATTATTTCCACTGTGAATGCACCTATTTTCTAGTTGGCAACATTTGGTACGACCTGTTGTGACACCCACCTCTACAATCGGTCTCCAATTAAATCTAGCAGGCACCACGGGCCTTTTTTTCTTCGCAAACACCCCGCATGCACTCTCAATCGGAATTGTGCCAACTTCCGACGTGTCGCCTCCCTGCATCCGCTCCCAACGACTTCCAGTTACTCAACGGTGCATCAATCACCTCGCCAACCTACCGCAATCATCGCACTAAGGAACCCCCGAACTTCCACTCTTAATCCTTGTCTGGCAGTCGCCAATCGTTGCCCATCTGTCGAGCCCTTCTCCAGCAATGACCCAACCCTCCTTTTTTCTACCCTCATCATCTAACAGTGGATTGGGTACCGCGATCTGCCCCAAAACAAAGAGGTACCCACCTCTTCTCCATAATCCTTCATTCTGGCCTCTCATTCTGCAGCACCATTGCCCTTTAGATGTACTTCTCCCTCTTCCACTTACGCACAAGACCCAATAAATGAGGGACAAAATTGTGGAGGACCTGGAGCAAGCCCTCGCCATCATCAACACTCTCCAAGAGGCCCAAGAGGAGTTGTTCGCATAGATTATGGCGATGCTGCAACATACAATCTAGCCAACATTCTTGGACTAACATTACATCTGCCTTGGGACCCCCAAGCGAGCCGTCCCTGAAAGAACCCGCTCTAGCCGAATTGCATCCTTCACTGCCCCACTGGATCGACGTCTCAACATTCAATGTCCTCACTGGATCGACGTCTCAACATTCAATGGGACAGACCCGCTGGGTTGGATTGCTCATGTCAAGTAGTAATTTGGCATTCACCGGACAACCCAGGTACAAAAGGTCTCCACAGTCCTTATTGGTATGGTAGGGTTCGCACTCCACTGGGTCCGCTGATACCGCCAGACCTCTCCAGTAGGGGTGAGCATTAATTGAAAATCGATAGTCGCTCGAAAATCGCTCGAGCTTTTATTTGAATCGAACTCGAAATAAAAAATTCAAATCAAATTGAATCGAATCAAAATTGACTCGAAATTGATTTCGAGTCGATTTCGAGTCTCATATGAATCGCTCGATTATTGATTCGAGCCAGCTCGATTTAAATATTTATTCAAAATTAAAATTATAAAATTTCTCTATTAATTATTACAGACTTCTAATTATTAAATTTGCAACTTTTTTATTTTATAATTTCAGTAATCAATTTCCAAAGCAGGAGCACGCCTAACTGCCTAATCCTAACGCCCAGGTCAACAGGCCTTCACCAAAACTTCTACACTAATCGGCCAGTCATAAATGCTCCATCATTTAATACAGTGGTAATAAGCCGTCAGAATGTCAAATCGTGGAAGACTAGCGCCAATATCCTAGCAATAAAAGCCTCGGTGCCAATATACTGGCAGCAAAAGCCTCGAGTAATAAGTCGTCAGATTCATGGATGATGGGAAGGGGCTCTGTAAGAGATTTCCTAGATCTTCCTAGGATTTGATTTCACTTTGAACCAGCGCCATAATTTATTAGTTGTCATGCCCAACTCGAAAATGTTCGATGCAGCCTGCAGGGTTGACAACGTTCAATATTTTTATTTCACTAAAAAAAATGCCCAAAAAATAACATAGAATGTGGAATACTAAATAGGTACCTGATTTAAAAACATTTTTAACTATAGAATTTATAATAATTTAATTTTTATTAAAAATAATTAATTTCGAGCCAAATCGACTCGGTTTCGAGTCGGCTCGAAATCGAGTCGATTTCGAGTCGAGCCGGCTCGACTCGAAATTGATTTCGATTTCAAGTTGATTTCGATTTCAAGTTGATTTCTAGCCGACTCCGAGTCAAAATATTTGATTTCGAGCCGGGAAGGAATCAATCGAAATCTACTCGATATCAGGCCTACTCTCCAAGACTCACGCGGGAAACTCCCACTGAGGCGCTCATTCAGTGCTACGATCACCGCTATTCTGGCAACGCGATCGAATGTCATTGCAGGGTCCGCCAGACGTGCTTCATTGACTCTTAGTCTCTTACGTGGATGAAATATTGAGTTTGTCATGCAAGTTATAGGTCTTCCGTCCGACCACTACTTAGGCTGTTTTATGCAAGGCTGATGCAAGCTAAGTTATTAGAAGACGTGCTTTATTCACAACGAGTGTTCCCGTTGAGTCAAAATTTACGAAGCATCCGAAGATTGAATTAGTGGTTCAGCAAATGGATTTTAAACAATAATTTTGCTTTTTCCTCTAATTGAACAATCTCATAATAATATGCAGAATTAAGAGAGTAAAAGTTTGGGAAGATAATGGTAGTAAAGTTGGATGTTTTACAAGCAAGCTCTTAGTTGATCACTTAATTTTCATGGCATAAAAATACTTAACAAAATTTGACCAAAGTTGTTACCTTGCAAAGCTTTTCTCAGGTACCGTCAAAATGGCATCAATCATCAATCCAGTGTATTCAACGATTATGCAAAATGGGAAAACGAAGGCAGAAACAATGTGTAATAAAAAACTACAAGCAGGTTGTCCGGAAGGCGATGGGGAAGAGATATCCGAAAATGGGATGTTGGGAAGGGGATGGTGAGGTTTTGAGGCTCTGGCTAGTGGCAGCGGAGGAGGTGAATGATTGGGACTACAAGTGTGGTGAATGATTGGGGCTACAAGTGGAGTAGACGGCAGGGAGGGGGTGTTGACAGAGAAGATGAAGTGATGAACAAGGATGAGTCAGGGGAAAGCAAGCGCGCAAGAACCAGGACTTTCTGGTTTTTCCTAGGGGAAGACGAAAGGGCTCGGGAGGTTTGGATAACCGGAGGGAAGGTCGGAAAGTGATGTGATAGTCGACAGACCTCATGCGGTCTAAATCAGAAGGGAGGGTAGGCAGTTAATTAGCTAGTAAGTATTAGTAAGAGCAAATATGTAATGCCACAGTTGGAACTTTTTATTAAAGTTATTGTTTTTGTATTCGTCTTTTATGCATTTTGAAGTTGACTATGGCCGATCATGATGTGCGGCATCGCCGGCATGCCGAAGAACTCCTTCCCGCTTATGATCCTATATATATATATATATATATATATATATACACACACGCATATGTGATTTCCTTTGTGCACGTGGTGAATTTACAACAAGGTAGTTGGGTCATATCAGTGGTATCTGAGCACCAATCTTGACCACGAGCATGTCGGTGTCGGATTCTAAGCGGGCGAAGGACATTCAAGGGGAGATGGAGGTCTAACACCAAAATCAAGACTACATGGCGCGGTCACTGCAACATTTGACTGAGGAGATGAGGGAGATGGTTGCAAGTCTCAAAAAGTGAAAATCAATGGAAAGAGGCAGCATGACTTCACCAGCAGAAGGGAGATCTAGTTTAAAAAGACTGGGGACCTACCTACCAGTCACCAGGTTCTCAAGATCGGAGTTTTGTGTTTTTTGGTGACACCGTGGTGGAGTGGATCTATAAATGTGACCGGTTTTTCGACATTGACAGCATGCTGAAAGAGTTGTGGGTTAAGGTGTCATCCATTCATATGGAGGGCAAAGCCTTATATTGGCACCAAGTGTAAATGAAGCCACGGATTGCGCGTCACTAGCCGAGTTGGGGAGTATTTTCAAGCTTTATTGAACCATTTTGGTCCGTGTTGTTTGATAATCCCATAAGCGACCTAAAAAATCTGAAACAAAAGGTGTCGGCGCAAGATTATTTAGATGCATTTGACATACATCTCCATCGCGTCCATATCTCGGAGGATTATGCCATTAGCTTTTGCTTGGGCGGGCTCAAAGATGAGGTCGAGTTTGTAGTGCGCATGTTTCAACTGAAGACCTTGCAAGAGGTATTTCACCTAGCCAAGATTCAAGAGCACCGTATGACACTTAAGAGGGAAGAAGCCCAAGTTGGCCCCCACGGATGTGGGCCACAAGTTGAACCGAAGTGGAGGGTTCAAGGTTCTCTCCAACTCCAACACTGTCTTTGATGGCCCGTCCATCCAGTTCGAGTTACGAACCAAAAAAATAGGACGAAAACTCACATCGACTGAGATGGATGAGAAGCGCGGCAAAAGGTTATGCTTTTGGTGTAACGACAAATTTGCACTGGGGCATAAGTGCTTGGGTCAGAAAGACTCATATACGTTAGAGTTAATAACAAAGTCGGATGACGAAGAGCACGTGGTTTCAAACGACGAAGTAAAGTCAGTTCTTGTGAATGAGCATACCACCGAGCAAGACTCACAAGTCTCAGTTCACACCCTTACGGGTATCACCCATTTCCATACCATAAGGGTCATGGCGTCTTATCAGGGGGAACCTATTAGCGTCTTAATCAACTCCGGAAGCACTCACAATTTCTAGATGCTAGCACCACAAATAAATTGGGTTGTACTTTGACTCTGATTCCGGAATTCTATGTGGTCGTGGCCAATGGCAGACGCATCTCTAGTTTGCAAAAGGTGGCGGACTTCCGTTGGCAGATGTCAGGCGTTATATTTGCTTCTGAAATGTTGATTCTTTCATTAGGGGACTGCGAGGTTGTCTTGGAAGTTCAGCGGTTGATCACCTTGGGAGTAGCTCGGTGAGACTTCCGCAACCTCAAAATGGATCTTACAAGTCAAGGCAAGAAAATTTCACTACGCGATTCGAAGAATGTAGATGGGTCGTGGATGCGACAATCGCGTATGCAAAGGTTGTTAGCAAAGATCGGCTCAGTATGATGGCGTTATGTGGAATAAGACCCAACACTAGCGGAAGGTCGGGCAATGGGACAGTTGTAGCAAGAAGAAATATCAAGAAGTCATTCGAACACCCAGGAGCAAGAACAAATGCAAGAGTTGTTAGAAGAATTTTGGGATCTATTTAAAGAGCTAACCGAACTACCTCCCATTCGGGAGCACGAGCACCGCATCAATCTCAAAGATGAGGCAGTGGATATTAACCTGCGATTGTATCGTTACCCGCCCCTACAGAAGTCGGAAATTGAAAGGCTAACTAAAGAGATGTTGAGAACCGGGGTAATTCGACACAGCCACAGTTCATATGCATCTCCGGTTCTTTTAGTCAAGAAATAGGCGACTTTGTATTGATTATCAACACCTTAACAAATACACGGTAAAGGATAAATTTCCAATTCATAATAACGAAGAATTGGTCGATGAATTGTAGGGTGTCATGTTCATCTCCAATCTCGACTTGCGAGCAAGGTACCACCAAGTGCGTATGGCGGTGGAGGATACCCACAAAACGGTGTTTTATACACATCAAGATCATTACGAACTCCTCATAATGACTTTCGGATTAACAAACACTCCCTCAATATTTCAAAGCGTCATGAACAAGCTATTCCAAGAACAGCTGCGGAAATTCATTTTAGTCTTCTTCAACGGCATACTAAACTTCAGTCAGTCGTGGCAGGAGCACTTAGAGCATCTCCATTCGCCTTCTTCATTCTCATGAGGTATGAGTTGTTTTTAAAAGACAACTATTATTTGGTCCTTGAACTTTAACAACTCTATAAAATTTGTCCCTATATTATTTTTTACCTGATTTTAGTCCCACAACTTTAATGGCGTTTTTATTTTGATCCCTTTCGTCTACACTCTTAACTTATCAAACAGAAAAGTTCTCGAGCTCTGTCGCAATCATGCCGGAGAGGTTATTTTTGGAGATGGAGAGAACCTGCAGAGACTGCAAGTGGCAGTATGCAGGTGGAATGACATTGGAAAAGTAGTTGGTGGTGAGAATCTCACCAAAGGTGGATCCTCCAGAAAAATGTATCTCTCCAATTCGTCATTGGCGATTCAAATAGGTCAAATTTGGAGTTAAAGAGAACCTTCGTGCTCAAACCCCGCATGCAGTAGTACTTCATCTTCACCGCCAATTCCAGCTCATTAAAATTGTGCACGCCTTCCAACATATCCTCGAGCAGAAACAAAGCAATCTTTTGGTTCACCACCTGGACGAACCCAAACGTCTCTAACGCCCACCTCACGAGCTCCTCCATCCCCTCTTGATCCGAGACACCATCGTCGACGATCCCGAGGTCGATGAACGGAACCTTCTCGGACCATGGATTTCCCTGAGGCATAGAGATGAATTTTAACACCTGGGTTTAGGAGGATCTATTGAACACTCTTACCATGTAAACTAAGATGAAGCAGGGTGGAGCAGTTGGCAAGGATGGCCGGAATGGTCCCTTCGATCTCGTTCCACTCTAGCTAGGGATAAAGCAACGTCTGAAGCCGGTGAAGGTTTGTCAAAATGGTGCCATGGATCGGAGGATTGGCTTGCGGAGGAAGGAAAGCTCGGTAAGACTCGGACATGGGCCCTAAGAGACAAAGGTGGGGAAGACGAGCTTTTTCAATTTGATAAGTTAATGGTGCAGACGAAAGGCACCAAAATCAGAAGGTTATTAAAGTTGAGGGACTAAAATTAGGTAAACAATTAATATATGGACCGATTTCATAAAATTGTTAAGGCTCAGGGACCAAATTCATAGTTTTTCCATTTTAAAAAGGGCCGGATGTGCATTCGGCCTTCAACGTATTCAATACTTGGGTCGTGAGGTTTAACATAAGGGTGTATCCATTGATTCCATGAAGATCGACGCAGGATAGACTAGCCGATCCCCACCAACTTGAAGAAACTGTGCAGGTTTTGGGGCATGACAGAATATTATAGACGGTTTATCAAAGGGTAATGGTTTCCAAGCAAAACCGTTGATGGAGTTACTAAAACAACGATCCTTCGTGTGAACGGCGGCAGCCGGGGAGGCATTTGTGAATCTCAAGGAGGCGGTGGCCCAGCCCCCTGTTCTACAGCTGCCGAATTTTGACAAACCATTCACCTGGAGAAGGATGCGGCTGATGTGGGGGTCAGTGCGGTGTTGATGCAAGAGGGGCATCAGGTGTCGTTCTTTAGCAAAGCTTTGGGGAAGAAGAAGATCGCTCTCTCTGTCTAAGAGAAGGAACTATTGGTCATTGTATTGGTGGTACAGAAATGGCGACACTATGATGTATTCCAAAAAATCTGAAGTTTTATTTTAAATATGAAATGTGGGACCGGTTTAAAATATGTGGCGTTAGTGAAGCTCTCTTGAGCAATTTCATGTGACAAATTAATCAAAGGTTTGTAAACCTGCATAAGATGACTAACAAGCGCTCGCACTCAACAATATTGATTATTCGCTCACAAGCATATGAAGAAAAAAAGAACGAGTGATTTTTCAAATTGACGGCAATTAGGTTGATGTAATAACTAATAACTGGGCAAGCACTGAAAATTAAGATCAAATAAATTTAAGCACAAAGCTATGAAAACAACAAGTGAGTCGTGAGTTAAGAGGTATTCGGGCATGAACACACCAGGCTCGAAAATGATGGAACAAGCCTTCACGGAAACAGAAAGGGGGGTGGGAAGATTTTGATTGGCCCCTTTAGGTCGGTTTCAAGAACGGCAACAAGGAAAATTAGGACAGACAAAGGTGTAACCCGGTTTTGTAATCTCTGCGATGGAAGTGGACCATCAATTCATGGGGGCAGAAATCCTGAAATGGCGGAAACAGGGAGGACGTCGCAGGAAAATGATGCATGTTGGTTTGTCGAGTGAACAGTTGGAGTAAGGGTCGTCGGAGCTCCAGGAACCCTTCGGTGGCAGCGGATGGGGGCAATGGCGAGCAGGGAAGAGGAGGCTTAAGGTAGTGTGGTGGAAGAGGAGTTTCGGCTGGGAGTTACGAAAAACAGAGGAAGAACCCTATTTTTCATTTTTCTCAAGCTGATTTTGACTCTTGAGCTGGTTTTCTCATTTTTAGGGGGTGAACCGGGATCCTCTCCATTTGGGACCTCAAATGGAGGTCTATTTCATGGTTTAGATGCATTTTCACTTGATCTAATGATGGAGAATTTTTTGAACAAACAAAAATATAAAAGGATGAGATTAGTGAACCTGGCGGATTAGCCAAAAATAGATCTAGACTGTGAAATGGATACTGTCCATTTCACTTGAAATGGAGAGGATCATGATTCGGTGGGGGGGTCTACTCTCGAGTGGCTAATTGTAGGTTTATATTTTGATAAATGTTGATTGTTGTTTAAATGGAGATAAAAGGTGTTATTTTTGACTCTTGGTGTCCAAACTAAATGATGAAATGACTTTAGATATTCCTCATCAAAATAATAATTTTGAAAATAAAATATAAATGCAAGTATAAATTCAAAATTATGATTTTGAAAATAATATAAGTACTTAATTTATTTTTCATAAGTTTGCCCTAATTATCACTTAGCCTAATTTGACGGATATTTTCATTGATGATCATATTGGGCGGTCACTTCAATAAGTCAAACAAATATGCGCGAGTGACATGCACATAACAAGGTACATGTGATAGTAACGAGCGCAATAATAACAAAAATAAATGTGTGCTAAAACATGCGCGACTCACAAAACAAATTGCGAGAAATAAAATACAATGTGACTCAGATTGCATCACACTGCCTAGTGGGTTGTTCGTTCATCATCAAGACGGACCACCAAAACTTAAAATTTTTACTCTAGTGGAAGTTGGCCACCCCGACGCAACAAAAGTATCTCTCGAAGTTGATGGTCTATGATTATACCATCCAATACAAGAAGGGGAAAGATAATTTATGTGATGATGTGTTGTCTGGAAGCGAGGCTAAATGAGGTCGAGTTGTGGAGCTTGGTCACAATTGAATTCGATACTTCGAAGCAAATTAAGGAAACTTTGGTGCATAACGTGGAGGTTCAACGAATCATAACAGCTAACGATTCCAAAGCAAACCAAAGTACCAATGGAGAAACGGATTACTAAAATGGAAAGGACGGCTTGTGGTTGGCAATGATCGGACAGTCAAGTGATCAAGTCATAGTTGCTGAAGTTTTATCATGACGGATTAACTGGGGGGGCACTCTGGCATCACGGTCAAAAATCAATGGTTGAAGAAGTTGTTTTTTTGGAAGGGGGTGAAGCCGGAAGTATACGGCTACATTCCACAACGTGGGGTATGTGCACGGCCGATCATCAAGTGCCCATGGGGCTGCTCCAACAGTTGTCAATTCCGGAGAGAATTTGGGAGGATATCTCAATGGACTTTATCGAAGGTCTTCCGAAAGTCACAATAAATCTGCAATCATCGTGGTAGTGGACCGCTTGAGCAAGCAAGCACATTTTGTCGCCATTTCTCACACTTACACGGCCAATGGTATTGCTCAAATCTTTTTAGACTCTATTTTTCGTTTGCGTGGGAAGCCCAAATCAATCGCTAGTGATCGGGACGCAATCTTTGTTAGCCAATTTTGGCAGGAGCTATTTAGCATCTTACAAGTTCAGCTGGATCTCTCTATCGCATATCATCCACAAACGGACCGCTAGACGAAAGTAATGAACCGGTGTGTAGAAAGCTACTTGTGGTGCATGTGCTTTGAACGTCCAAGGACTTGGGTCATGTGATTGTCGTTAGTTGAGTGGTGGAACAACACGGCCTTCCAAAGTGCCACGAAGATGACTTTGTTTGAGGTGATGTATGGGCAGGAACCGACCATACATTATCTATATATTGTTGGTTCGGTCTTTGTGGAGGAGGTAGATCAATCCTTACTAGCTAGGGAACTAATCATTAATTTGTTAAAGCTCAGCCGGGTTCTGGGCCGTCGGGTCCTTAGCATATGTGTGCATCCAGCCTTACAAGCAAGTCAGCATATGGAATCATCACTTTCATAAGCTCTTGCCCAAGTTTTTTGGCCCATTTCAGGTGGTGGAGAAGGTGGGTTGTGTCGCGTATCGTTTGAACCTTCCGGAATCTGTCAAGATCCATCATATCTTTCATATTTCACAACTAAGTGAGCACAAGGGTGAAGTTCCGGAGCAGCAAATTTTGCTTCCATCTACCATCAACCGTGAGGGCAACTTGATGATTGCACCTTTTGCAATTTTGGAAAGGTGGCTCATTCCCAAGCACAGTCGAGTGGTGATGCAAGTATTGGTGCAATGGCTCAATGGCTCCGTGGAACAGGCCACATGGAAGGACCTTTGATCATTCCAAAAACAATATCCCAGCTTCAATCTTTGAGGTCAAGGATTTGGTGAGGAGGGAAGGTATGATGCAATCCAAATCGGAGCGGGCGTAGGCTTTCTGGTGGGGGGTTGTGTTAAATATTCGTTATTTTGCAAACCCTCCTTAGTTTTTTAACATTAATTGGGGTGGGCCCTATCAAAATTGTTTCTTTTTGTCTTTGTTTTTACCTTTCTTGTGTGCTTGTTAGCATATTTGCTACATGTGCAAATGTTTGATTCTCATAGGTGCTTAATCATGGAATCTAAAGTCCAGTAGAAGCCAGGGTAAATATTTTAAGTTTTGATATGACAACAATGTGGAAAAAATAGATACATGGATTTACAGTAAGACATATTTTACCTTGAATGAGTATGCAATGATAAAGGTGCGCGGTAAAACCTGGTAAAACTCGATAAATATTTTTTCGGTCATACAAAATTGCTTAAAAGCTCCGTTTGGCGTGGCGATAGCGGTCGTGAAAGTGATGTGATGAAATGTCGTTCGTGAACGCCCGACTTCACCTAAGGAACTTCATCCACTTCTATGTTCAAAACTATTTTTTCTTTTCTTGGTGGCGGCCATCATTATTGTTTTGCCAAACATGCATTCTATGATGGTGGCGTTTTTGTCCAAACTCACCGGAGCAAAAAACGCACAAAATGGAGCCTAAGTTGAGTAAGTCAAACCCGAAAGATTATTAAAAACTTGGTGTTTAACATTGAATCTTCGGTAAAACTTAGTTAGGAACTTAGCAAAAACAACACTAGTGGGGTTAATTCTTCCACAATAAGATGAATGAACACAATGATATTGAAAATTAATGACAATAGGAATAAAAAAATAGGTAAACTATATTTTTTGATCACTTCAATTTTCTTGCATAAAATAAGTAACAGCAAATGAGGGGGAGAAAATACCTTGCTTTGAGAATACCCAGGGTGACCACTGTACTAAGAGAGTGTTCAGATCAAATTATGGCTGCGCTTAGAAGGCAGGGTTCTGTTTTAAGCAAGGTGGCTGGCTAATGGTGGAGAAATAAGGGTAGGGTCCTATCCGCGGAACTAGGAATTTGACTTAGCCAAGGCACACCAAATAATAATTAAATAAAATAATACAACTTAACATCTTAACAGAAAAGATTTATCAAAATGTATTAGCATCTGAACATCCAAACATGGAATCATATGAAATTAAACAAAAAGGAAACTTTATTGAATTGATTCAGTCTTTCTTCTAAATTACAAATTAAGAAATTCTCAAATCCCAAAACTCTTCCTTTTTTAAAAGCAAGATGTAATTGAGTAAGCTAGCAAGCATTCGCTGATTAAGGAAGATGGAGACATAGATGAAATCAAAGCTTCATTCAACAGATTGCAGCACAATGCAAATAAAACAAGGATCAAGGCAGATGGAGGCTTGACGAGTTAGATTGGCATATTCAAAGCTTCATTCAGCAGATTGCACAATAAGACATTTAAACAATTCTGGAAAGTAAAAAGACCAACTCAATATATCAAAAAGCAGGGGATCACCTATGGTTATGATTTATTAATATTGTACCAGGCCAGGCAAGATGGGTACCTGCTCTGTTGACTGCTGCTCAGCTACTAGCCTCCAGTGCTCGACAGCTCGAGTCGCTCGACTACGTTTGGGAACGAAGAGGAAGATTAGAAGAGGCCTAGCCGAGTAGCTGGCCGCCGGAGACGAAGGGACAACGCTCAGAAAGGGGCAATGTGCCTAAAACACCGAGTAGCGGAAGACTAGGGCACAAGTGAGGGAAAGCGGCGGAAGTTTCATCAGCTGGAGGAGAAATGGAAATAGGGTTTAGGTTCGGTTTGAAACGCCACGGGATTTTTCAAACCGAACCTAAACCCTATTTCCATTTCTCCTCCAGCTGATGAAACTTCTGCCGCTTGCCCTCACTTGTGCCCTAGTCTTCCGCTGCTCGGTGTTTTAGGCACATTGCCCCTTTCTGAGCGTTGTCCCTTCGTCTCCGGCGGCCAGCTACTCGGCTAGGCCTCTTCTAATCTTCCTCTTCGTTCCCAAACGTAGTCGAGCGACTCGAGCTGTCGAGCACTGGAGGCTAGTAGCTGAGCAGCAGTCAACAGAGCAGGTACCCATCTTGACTGGCCTGGTACAATATTAGGCTCTGTTTGGTTGGGCTGTTGTTGATGGTAAGCTGCTGACAAAGAAAGCGCTGATTCTGGAAAACGGACAAGATCAGCCGCCAAGATCATACATGCAGTAAACACACACACACATTGTAACAAGAAAATAGTTATGTATGCATAAAATAGAGATAAAGAAGGGAGAATAGCCACCTCTGAGGTGGCTGGGGCTGAGATAGAGGAAGAATGGCCGGAGTTGGGTGGCCGAAGTTGGGTGGCCGGAGTTGGGAGAGATGAAAGGGGATCGGGAAATGGAGAAGACAAACTTTATTAACTTTCTTCCTTTTTCCTTATTACAAGTCATTAGCCTATTTATAGAGGAGAGATCCTCTAATTACAATGATAAAGCAACTTAATCATGGGACACGTGGCTCTCATGTTGTTACATTGCATTCGCCATTTGAAAACGACGTCCTCGTCGTTTGATCATCACAAAAAACATAGGCATAAAGCAATGCATGTCTTGATCACCATATATAACAAGAAAAATAGTTATGTATGCATAAAATAGAGATAAAGAAGGGAGAATAGCCAGGGAGAGGTGGTTGGGGCCGGAGTTGGGAGAGATGAAAGGGGATTGGGAAATTGAGAAGACAAACTTTATTAACTTTCTTCCTTTTTCCTTATTACAAGTCATTAGCCTATTTATAGAGGAGAGATCCTCTAATTACAATGATAAAGCAACTTAATCATGGGACACGTGGCTCTCATGTTGTTACACACATTTACATTATACACACACACACCTGCAGTAAACACGCACTCACATACACCGCCAAGATCAAACCTGGGATACGTAAAAAACGGGAACAATGGGAAAATCAAATCTGGGAGCAAACGGGACAAAACGAAAAGCTAATAACTTTGTAGATCCACGTATTGTGAAACAAACGGCAAAAAACGCAAATCCGGGAGGTTACCTTGTAGAACGGCGATCCGGGACGATGGAGGAGTGTCGGCGGTGTGCGGCGTGAGGAAGCGCTGGATCTGGCTGCCTCTATCTAGCGCGAGGAAGGAATCGGGAAGAGTGTCGGCGGTCGGCGGTGTCGGCGGTCGGCGGTCGACCTCTAGCGCGAGGAAGGAATCGGGATGATGGAGGAGTGTCGGCGGTCGGCGGTGTGCGGCGTGAGGAAGGAATCGGGAAGAATCGCTAGCTCCGGTGGTCGCTTGCCGTGGAATCGCTGGTTCCTGGCCGCCTCTGTGAAGGAATTGGGAAGGAGAAGGAGCGGAGGAGATGGTTATCGGGACCTTCTGCGATTGCGGCAGAACCCCGGCGATAGGTAAGAAGCAGCGGCATTAATAAAACGCGGTTCTTAAGATCAGCCGAAGCAAACACCTTAGGATCATAATCTCGTTGCGTTTGAATCACATTGCAGCCCATAAGTGGAATCAAACGCTACTTATATTTTAAAACTGTTTTCTGAGGCTCTGTTTGGATAAATTCTAGTGCGGTGGCATTAAATTATTAATTATCATTTTATATTATTAATTATTACTTTAAAATAACTTGTTATACTTAAGTTATTTAAATTATCATTACTTAATACTTTTTATTGCATGTTTACGCAGGTTCTTGGTAATTGCATCGTACTTTTTGGGCCGGCAGGCAGCATTGGCCGGAGCTTCGGCCACCAGGCTGAAAACGGCCATTTTCCCCCTTTTCGAAAGCTTGCCTTTTTTCACCAATGTTTGTCAAATGCCTCGACATTGGTGTAAAATATCTCAAGTGTGTTCGGATAATTCGAGTGGAGACTTCGGTCTCTCTCAAGCAGAGTGTTCGGATATCTCGAGTGGAGACTCCGGCCTCTCCCAAGCAGAGTGCCCGGATATCCCAAGAGAAAATTATGTCCTCTCCCTAACAAAGTGCTCGAATATTTTAAGTGGGGACTCCGATCTTTCCAACAAAATCCTAGAAAGAGACTTTGATCAAGCGGACAGATCACTCTTAGGCAAGATGGACAATGGTACATATGCACCTGTTGTGAAATTGGATCGAGTTAAGCCGCGGTAGCGCAACGGAATTTCACGAATGAGCAAGAACCAGTATCGCGCAAAATAAAAATACGAAACGAGATTCTAGCATACACAGACGACACAAAAGTTTTACGTGGTTCAGAGAGGAGCTCCTACATCCACGGGGAGAGCGCGCCGACAAATATTCCACTATAAATTTGGGAGTTACAGAGTACAGTGATACACAATGTAAATGATAAATTCACCACCGAGATTGCCGGATCTGCAACGTTGAATTCTGTCGCCGGAGATGTCGCCGCCACTGATGTCTCTATCTCGCAGCTGCCCTGCCACCGGGACCAAGTCCCGCCGCCGCTGCCTGAGACGAAGCCGAACCTGTCGCTGCCTTTGACGATGAAGCCGGAAGACCACCGGGATGAGGAAAACGCCAACACAGCCGGTCAACCTCTCCCTCTCAACAATTTCTCACTACTAAGAAATTTCTCCTGTTGAGGCCCTCCTATTAATAGCAATTAATTCCCTCTCTTAATTAGGAATAATTTAATTTTGGAATGGTGGAAAAAACCGGCCATCAAAAACTTTTCTAAACATAGCAATCCCAAAGAATGAGTTGCCAAAAAATAATTGCCCGGATTAGGAATTAACTCCTCCCACGGATCGCCGACGTGGCGCGATCCGGACGATCCGTGCGCGTGTGAGGTGTCACGATCCTAACAATCTCCACCTTGACGCCTCACGCAAACGAAACTCCACATTCAGCTTAAATCTCCACTACTGGCGACTACGAGCCCCCTCTCCCTGGGGCCTAACCGCGATCAACGCGCATCAGAATGAGTCAAGTCAAGACCGCTCTTGAACTTGACTCCAGTCACTGGACTTCCTCGCAAGTCCGTACTAATATCCCTCCAGGATATCTCCCGCAACTCCCTGCCTCTACCTCTACCGAACTCCCTCAACTCCCGGTGGCGCACCCCGACGTGCTTCGCCCTTGCCCTATAGACCGAGTCTTTTGCAAGACGACTCGCACTCAACCTATCACTGTGCGACTCCACCTTCTCCTGAGTGATCATGAGTTCCCTGGTGGGACCCTTGAGCCGGATGGCTCCCTTTACGGCGTCTGGGCTCTCCTGAGATGACTCTCCGCCCACGGATGCGAACAATTTACCTCCATCAAGGTCCTCTCTCTGCGCACACGCCCTCGCCACGAAACCTGCCCTGCTCCTCCACCGGTCCTTCCTAGCTTTCTGCTGAGAGCGGATCCTGCTCTCTATAGCTCTATCGAAGGAACCGCAATCTGGGGAGATCGCATGAAATGCATATGCTACTGTGCCCTGTAGCTCGAGAGACGGTTTGACATCTCTCCTCGCATCTCCCCTGGCAGTCGTGGTGCCAATCAGTCTATAGAGCGACCCGAAATGCTCTCCTCTCAAAATTGTCTGCGCGCCTCTTCTGACCTCCAAATATCCGCCGTTACTGGTAAAAGAATACCCGGCGGCCTCCAGAGTGCCTAACGAAATCAAACTCTTCCTCAAATCGGGCACATATCGAACGTCGGTGAGGGTCCTAACCACTCCGTCAAACATCCTGATCCTGATGTTACCGACTCCCAATATCTCGCACTCTGAAACGTTCCTCATCCGAACTTGACCACCCTCATATTGCCTAAAGCTGGGGAACCACTCTCTGTACGGGCACATGTGGAAACGTGCATCCTGTATCCAAGATCCAGGAGCCTGTGGTCTCAATGCTGGGTGCAGCATGAAGAGCGTCGGCATCGCTCTCATCCTCAGATGCCACCGCAGCCAAATCTGGCTCATGCGCCTGCTCCTTGAGCTTTAGCTTTGGACACTTGTCCTTCCAGTGCCCTTGCTCTTTACAGTAGTGACACGTGTTCCTGCCTGCGGACTTTTCCATAGGTCGGTTTTCCCGCTTTCCTTTCCCTCTCGATCTACCACTCAATGTGTCCTTGCTCTTCACGAATAAGCCTTCGTCGGCCCTAGGGCCCGACTTGCTCCTTGTTTCGTTCGAGAGCAGCGTCGTCATCACTTCTTCCATCTTCAAGGTATCCTTCCCGTAGAGGATAGTGGTGACCAGATGATCGAAGGATCTCGGCAATGAAGACAACAAGAGTAGAGCCTGGTCTTCCTCCTCGACCTTAACGTCCATACTCCGCAATTGTGAGACGAGCTTGTTGAACACGTTCATGTGATCTAGCAGTTGCGAGCCCTCCGACATTCTCAGGCTGTATAGCTGCTTCTTCACATACAGTTTATTCGTCAGCGACTTGGACATATATAGCTCCTCGAGCTTCTTCCACAAGTCCGTCGTCGTCTCAGCATCCACCACGTTGTACATCACCTCATCGGCCAAACACAGTTGAATCGTGCTGATGGCCTTCAGATCGAGCTCCTCCCATTCGTCGTCCTTCTTCCCGGACTTCTCCTTGCCGAGGAGAGCCTTGTGAAGACCTTGCTGGACGAGAACGGCCTTTATGCGCTTCTGCCAAAGTCCAAAATAAATCTTGCCGTCGTACCTAAAAATCTCGAATTTTGCCGACATTGTCTTGCTCGCAGAGCTACTGGGCGATCAAGATGATATTCGCGGAACCGATCTGGGAAGATAGGGAGCGGACCAATGTCGTCACCCACCGTTGACCCAAATCAGAAAACCGGAACGTCCAGACGATCACCCCCGCGGAACCTGCCTCTGATACCAATTGTGGTGAAATTGGATCGAGTTAAGCCGCGGTAGCGCAACGGAATTTCACAAATGAGCAAGAACCAGTATCGCGCAAAATAAAAATACGAAACGAGATTCTAGCATACACAGACGACACAAAAGTTTTACGTGGTTCAGAGAGGAGCTCCTACATCCACGGGGAGAGCGCGCCGACAAATATTCCACTATAAATTTGGGAGTTACAAAGTACAGTGATACACAATGTAAATGATAAATTCACCACCGAGATTGCCGGATCTGCAACGTTGAATTCTGTCGCCGGAGATGTCGCCGCCACTGATGTCTCTATCTCGCAGCTGCCCTACCACTGGGACCAAGTCCCGCCGCCGCTGCCTGAGACGAAGCCGAACCTGCCGCTGCCTTTGACGATGAAGCCGGAAGACCGCCGGGATGAGGAAAACGCCAACACAGCCAGTCAACCTCTCCCTCTCAATAATTTCTCACTGCTAAGAAATTTCTCCTGTTGAGGCCCTCCTATTAATAGCAATTAATTCCCTCTCTTAATTAGGAATAATTTAATTTTGGAATGGTGGAAAAAACCGGCCATCAAAAACTTTTCTAAACATAGCAATCCCAAAGAATGAGTTGCCAAAAAATAATTGCTCGGATTAGGAATTAACTCCTCCCACGGATCGCCGACGTGGCGCGATCCGGACGATCCGTGCGCGTGTGAGGTGTCACAATCCTAACATGCACCTTCACATGGACAAACCTCGATTCTCCAGAGCCGTGGACGAATAAAGGTTATTCGTCACCTCCACCCAGACGGACCCCGATCCTCCTGAAATACAAACGAATAAAGGTTATCTGCCACCTCCACTCGGACGAACTCTGGTTCTCCTAAGACACGAACAAAGTGTTGAAAGGGGGCCGGCCCACTCATGTGAGTATCCCGGGCCGCCCCCAGCCGGACTGCAGTCCACCAGCCCCAACCCGCTCTTCACACAATCGTGTGCGGTCAATCTCCTAAACCGGGCTGACCTCCCTTTAACTAGAATGTACCTGTTGAAGCTAGGAAAATCTCAACCTCAGAATTCGGATCAAGGCCGCCTAAGGTTACCGGTTCAAAGGTAAGGCCGGGCGGCTAGGATGACTAGGATGAAGAATTAGGGCAAACAGAAGCTCAGATGTTGTTGCAGGAAGGTCCCACCACGTACCCGGATACTCGAAAGGAGCAGCCTCTTCTCAACAGAGAATGGTCGAACTAGGCACGAAGGAGATTAGCTGACAACTAAGTCGCGAGTTCGCGACCTGGTCTTCTAAGGAAATGGAATCCAAAAGTTCGACTAGTATCCGGAAAGAGAAACTCGCGAGTATCTTGTGGAGGATTTTCGGTCTCTTTTCCTCGTACCCCCGGGGTCCTATTTATAGGCAAATCCAAGGAGGGGGTCATATTTATACCCCACCTTCTAGCGACTAGGCGACTTCCTAGAGGAACTCGCACGGGCTGAGCGAGTATCTCGCCTAGTCACCAACCTGGCGAGTATGCGATGGGAGCTCGCCATACTCGTCAGGCCTTCTGCTGCTTGACGCGCTGACTCTTGACTTCTGTCTTGACTTGTTGACCTTGACTTCCGCTGACCTGGCTGTGGTAGGACCCATCCTCGACGAATATGGGTTGTACACAATCCTCGCTCTTTTTTGAGTGATGTACAGTACAACAAATTGCACTTATAGTAAAGACCTAAATCGTTACAATAAGTACCAAAAATCGTTACAAAAACTCTTTGGTAACGAAAAAAACATTATGTAACGGTCGTCCTCTAAAACTCGACGCTAATACTTCTTGTAACGAATGTATGTGTGTCGTTACAATAAATTCGTTACAATAGTAAAAAAGATTTCGCCGGTCGGCCGCCGCCGCCCGCCACCGCCGCCGCCCGCCGCCGCCGCCGCCGCCGCCCGCCGCCGCCCGCCGCCCGCCCGCCGCCGCCCGCCCGCCGCCGCCGCCCGCCGCCCGAGCCCGCCCGCGAGCCCATCATATTTCAAAAATTCATTGTGGAATTGGCAATATAAACCCAAAATTTATGTTTTAACTGACGGTGTGGGACTAAAAATGGTCAAACATATTGTGAGAAAAAATTACTATTTGTAACGTAACATTAATGTTGTTACAAATACTTATATTTATAGTAACAAATTAATTTTTATTGTAACAAAATATAAAATATTCATTACACAAAGTAATTTTTGGTAACAACAGAAAAAATTTGTTACTAAATATAACTATTAGTAACAAACTGTGTTTTAGCTATATTTCAGTCCTTACAACAGGTGCAGTTTGTTGTAGTGGTAGGAGCTCGGAAAGAATCATCCAACACTTATTCGGCGAGCTGCTACACTGAGTATTTGAGTTGCTCGTCCTTGACAACTGCCTGTCAAACTCTATAAATAAGGAGGGGCCTGGTTTTTGAGGCGGACCACTTGAGCTCGCGCACTATGTCGAACGCCAACGAGAAGCTTCTTCGAGATAGCCTTACGGCTTTGTCCGGCTTTTCGACACCGCCAAGCCTAAAAGGTTGCGGGAAGAAGATGTCACCGCCGACTTACCCCCCCCCCCCCCCCCCAGAAGAAGAAGATATCCGCCTCCAAGACGGTCGACCCGCTTCCGCCATCTGAGCAAGTCGCGGCTTCGACCAGCAATCCCGCCCGCTCCGTTAGTACTATGAAGCTCCTTAGTGTCCTTGGGTTAGACGACATCCCCAACGTAGTCGCTCCCGACCCCAGTCTTCTCAACCCGCTCAAGACCCCTCCTCCAGAAGTCGCCAAATCGCCGGCGCCGCCACGGATTGACGTTGTCTCCTCTCCAGGTCGTCCTTTTGCCGAAATGTTTCCATATAGTTGATCGTCGTCTACTTCTCGCTGACTTGCTTCCTTTGCTCGCAGACTCTCCATCGGGTGTTGCAGACACGACTCTGGACGTCGCCCCCTGAACTTTGCACCACTATTCTCCCTCGCAGCCGATAAACCACTCCGGACCGGTCACACGGTTCGCATTAATCTCGGCACCAAGAAAGCATCAGGAGCTTCGACTCCTTCGCTGAAGGTCAATCTCCTGGTGAGCAAGGGACCACCGGCGAAGGATCTTCCGGCGAGCAAGGACCTCCTGGCGAGAAATTAAAGGACCACCCGGTGAGCAAGGACCTCCCGGCGAGCAAGGACCTCCCGGCGAGCAAGGTCCTCCCGACGAGCAAGGACCTGACGGCGAGCAAGGTCCTCCCGGCGAGAAAGGACCTCTCGGCGAGCAAGGTCGCTCCCGCTCCTTCGCAAGATTCTGTAACGCCATCGGCGAGTTCCCTACTGCCGCAGCCGCCTCTTCTGAACGTCGCCCCTCTCCAGGCGGCGAGTGCTCCTTTATCACCGCCGCCTCTGACCGCTCAGCAACAAGCTGATATGCAGCGACCTCCCCCACCTCCTCCGCTGAAGACCTTGCATCAGCCGGCGAGTTCGTCGCGGCCTCCACCGCCATCGTTGAAGACTCTGGCCTAGAAACCGGCTAAGCCGCGACCGAGCTTCTTCCCGCCGAGAGTCGGGGACCCTGATCATGGAGGTCGCGGGCAGGGGAGACCTGCCGATCGCGCGGGTGGTTCATCCTCAGGCCAGCGAGATGCCTCAGGTCGCGGTGATCCCCTCGGCGATCTCGATCTCCTCGTCGTGGTAACTCGCGTTATCACTGCTTTGTTTGATGAGTTAGGTGTATCTCTGATCTGGCGACTTTTTCTGTTTTTACAGATCGCCCGACGACTCCAGGAGCGGCCTTCATCGATGTCATCGGGTTATCCGGGAGTGAGTATCGTCATGTCGTTGCTTGCGCCTGCCTGGAGCTGGAGAGCAAGTTCGATCAGCTCGCGATCTGCGAGCCTCATCGCCGGATCTCAACTCTAGAGGTGCGGGTGGCGAAGATAGAAGAACTTCGGACCACCCTAGAGAGCTACGAAGTTCGCTTCCATATGGTGAAGGTGAACGATCGCAAGCTGGCGCTAAAAAACCATCGCCTTCAGCTCGTTCTCGACGAGCTGGCCGGCACTCGAGCGAGTATGGGTTCCGCGCGAAGGCTGTCGAGGATGGAGGAGCAGCTGCGGCTTGGCGATGACGCGACATCGATTCCTACCGAGCACTATCGGCGAGCGCGCGAGATGGGATGGCCCGGACGACATCAACATCTTCTAGAGCGACTGCCTAGGACTTAGAATTTATCTTTTCTTTATCTGAACTCGACTTCGGTGACTATTGTAATAAACAATATTATATTTGTAATTAGCGAGTTTGTATCTCGCTCTTGATATTTGTCTCATGTTGTTTCGATGTTTGTTGTTTACTCGCTTTCCTTCTGCGATGTCCCGAGCTTGTTTTGCAGGTTTTGATGGAGTGGCGAGATTTCTTGCTGCGCTGTGCAAGATTGGGCTGGTGTCGGGGATCTGTTTACTCGCTTAAACCGCGACTTGGGTTGATACTCGCCAAAACAGATACATACCCCCCCTTTCCCCTTTGCCTTCGCCTATAAATAGAGGGGGTAGGTAGGACATAAGTACATTGCTGCGATTTTCCTAACCCCACCTCGCGAGTATCTTTTCCTGCTCGCGTATTTCAATCCTCGTTTTCTTCTCGTCTTTCTTCTCTCTTCATCTTGCTAGCTCGCTAAAAAATAGTTGGGACGATGCTAGTGCTCGCCGACAGGCCCATGCCGCCAACTTTGTCGACGTGGCCTTTAAGAAATCCAAAACCACAGAGCGAGATCTGGAGACGTTCAGGGAGCGACTTCTATCGGATGGCTACTCGGCAAGGCTCCCTACTCGCGGCGAGCGACTCCACCCATATCGAGGGTGCGATGGTCTTGTCGCTCCGCCACTTCGACGTCGGCCTGCGGCTTCCCTTATGGCTAGAGTATTGCGAGATCCTGCAATACTTCGGGATCGTTCCCGTGCAAATCAACCCCAATAGAGTGGCGATCATTGTGGGGTTCCTTTGCTACCTGCGGGAAGAGAGGGTCGCCTTTGACCTCTTCGTTTTCCGCAAAATATTCGCTTTCGCTGCGACTGCCGAGGGGGTCGTCTATTTCAACAGCCATGTCTGCACTTTGGTGGGGACGGCGAATAAAGTCCACCGGTGGAGCGAGAAGCTGGTCGTCGTCCACGGTGACTTTGCGGGCATTTTGGGAAGGCCGCACAAACCCGCCGATGTTGCCTTCCTCCCGCCGATCATGGAAGCTGTTCGTGAGCAGCTATTCGAGTCCTTCTGAGGTCGTCGGTTCGACGTCATCTACTGGCGGCTCAATGTCAACACGCTCGAAGAGATGCATCCAAACGAGGGTAAGATTTGAGTGAGAATCATGTCTGCTTACATGCTCGTTCCCACTTATTAGAGCTCGGTACTAATGTGTCGCACAATTTTTGCAGTGGCTAACGAACTTCACGAGAAGCTGTTTCCTCCGGCGAAGGAAATCGCCACATCCTTCCCGGAATCCCCCCCCCCCCCCCCCGCCTTACTTACGTCAGCGAGAAGAAGAAACTCGCCAAAGGGAAAGCGAAGGTCAAGTCGTAGGGCCCTGCGAGTAAGAGGGCAAAGGTTAAGCGGTCCCTTCTTCTCTGGGAGGAGAGGTCGTCAGTTCGCCGCGAGATAGCGCGAGCGGAGGGAAACATCATGCTCGCCCGGTTGAGGATCAACGACCAGCTTGTCGAGGGGGAGAAGAAGCTCACTATCGAAGAGCTTATTCCTGAACTGCTCGCCAAGGAGCCCACCTCGCCTGGTTGCATCTCTTCTTTGACGTCGGTCTCCAGCGACAGCAGCAGTGGCGAAAGCACAGACGGAGAGGGAAGCGATGAAGGCGGCGAAGAGGATGCCGACATTGGAGATGATGAATATCGGTCTGATACTGGCGACGAGGAGTCCTAGTTGCTCGTCGATTTTCCTCATGCTCGCATGTAACAGATTGTTTAGCAATCTTTTTATAACTTGTAATTTTTTTGGATATATATTTATATAAGTTTTTAGTTACCGCATTCTGTCCTTCTTTACTCGCACGCTTGTTTGTGGATGTCGCTCGTGAAAGTATCTAGTGTCAACCTAATCCACCTATGGGGGGGGGGGAATAGGTGTCGTGCAGTCTTTTGCAGAATTAAACTAACCTGCACAAGTAAGCAAACAGAACACAGAAAACACATAAAGAATTATAGTGGTTCCTCGATTTGGGTACGTCCACTTCCCCCTTCGACCTATCTCCCACCAAGGGACGACTCGGTCACTTCTTCAAACGGATTGAAATCCAATCCTCACACTAGGAGAAACGCTCCCCTAAGCACGGAAGGAACCCTTCCAACAACGGAGTCACAACTCCACCACAATGGGTTGCACCTAACCCTTACAACTAGGAATGAAAATTCCTTTACAACAAAATTGAATGTAAATAAAAATACAAACAATGCTATGGAGATTCTGATGTCGTTCTTCGTTCGTTGAAGCTTGCACGAAAAGTACGAAGAGTCCACAACCGGATTTCTCACTTGGAATGAGTCTTCTCAAGATCGGCGGCGGCAAGTGAGTGCGGCAGCGATGCTTTGTAGATCCAAACTTCTTGACAAAGCAAGCTAGGTCTTCAAACGATCTCAGTCGGATCAAACGTCTCAACTGATTCGGAAGGGAGACCAAGTCTCGTTCAACAAATCGGAAGACAAGAGATCTCGAGAGAGATACGTGAGACCGGCTGCTTGCTCGGTTCTATCGTTGAACGATCAGAGAAGATCTGAGATCAGTGGCGGCGACGATCTTGTGAGCGTCGACAAGCGTTCGGCGATTTCGCGATCGGCTAGGTCACTGTCTCCTTGTTTCGTATTCCCGTGAATGAATATCTTTGGAGTTTCAAAATACGCGTATATTTATACCAGGAGCCAACCCTAATGACCGTTGTGGGGCCCACGAGGAGAAGCCCTAGCCCCGGCCGAATCAGCGCACGGCGGCTTGGTTCGGTCCAGCGAACGGAGAAAATTTGCCTAAGGCAAAATCGGCGGGAGTCGTTGGTGATTCTCGTCGATGTCGGTGGGAATCGCTCACGACTCCCGTCGATTCTACCTTGGCAGAATTTCTGTTTGAAATCTGTCAGCCGGAAGAAGTAGGCGGGAGTCGTTATTGATTCTCGTCGAAGTCGGCGGGAATCACTAACCACTCCCGTCGAAGTCGGCGGGAATCACTAGCGATTCCCGTCGATTTTGACTTGGAAGAATTTTTCTTCTTTCTTCTTTTGATAACTTGGTCTTTGACCCATCCTTGCTCTTTCTTCTACTCTTGATCTACCTTGACCCTGTACTTGAAAGTAAGTACACTCCAATAAAGAGAGCACACGTGAATCAACACATTGATCTACATAACGAGGGATTACGTTGCGCAGACCCGTGTATATTGACTCATTGCACCCTGACATTTGTGTGTACTTAGCATGGAATAGCTGCAAGCACAACTTGATAGAAGAACGTCAAATACATTGTGAATCCATCTTAGCATGACTGGAGTCTTCTTCAAATCCGGGTAATTGTGGATACAATACCCAACAATCTCCCTTATTTGAAGAAGCCAAAATCCTACTAGCTAAGATGAATTACACCAAACGTAAAGATATATATAAATGTATGCGAGACAAGAAATCAAAGTAATAAAGTTTCATGCTTTCAAAACAGAAATTGAATCAGCATATGATCATATATATATATCCAAAGTGTTTTTCATTTTTAATTACAAGAACAGAAGTACACGCAATGAAAATTAAACATTTAGGTTTCATGTCTTTCCCTCCTTTGCCTCAGCTTCTCTTTGCTGTTTTGCCAGGAACTTCTTGCTTTGCCTTTCAAAATATTCCTTTGGCTTTGGGTAGTACCTGGGGGGAGGAGCTTTGTTTTCAACTGTATTTGTCCTAAAGAATATATTTCTTTTTGCCTCAAATTCTTTGTGCATTTCTCATTCGTACTGACTATAGACTTCATTTATGTTAAGCTCTCCCCGCTGTTGTAGCATGAATGTTTCAAGTATGATGCTCCTAGAAACGAGACTCCATCGTTCGCTTCTTGATCAAAGAGTGCACTGTTAGCAGCTTTGGCAGCAGCTTTAGCAGCCTTTTTGGCATCAGCTTCACTTAAGGGAAACTCCTCAGCAATAGAACCATCATCAGCAGCAGTAGTAACATCATTAACAAGATCAACCTCAGGATCAACAGGAATAGGAATACCTGACGCTTGTTGAACGAGCCAATGACAACTGTTAAATACATATTCATTTGATTGTTTGAAGTTGTCGACTATGATTTTCTCTAGCCCCGCCATCTTAGCTACATATTCCTTCTCCCCCTTTTTGGCTTCTAGCGTTATTGAGTTTGCATAAGAGTGCAGTGACTCATCTATATGCTTCACATTCTGAGTGAAATCAGCCAGCAAGGTGTTTTGATTTGAGTTGAGGGTGACCATGCTGGCATCGAAAAGTTTGATGTTGTTGGCCACGACATGAGCATTTTGATTGACCACTGTTAGGTCAGTTGTGGTCTTCTTTAGCCCTTGCATAAGAAGAGTGACGGCATTGCCAGCCTCAGCATACTTGGCTTCAAATCTTTCTTTCATCTTATCCATCTTGTGATTTATCTCCACAATGTTCTTTAGCATCAGATCTTCTGATTGCTTTATTCGTTTGAGTACTCTGTTGTGAGAACGTTTAAAAGAGATCTTCAGCTCGTCTACTATACTTTGAATGATGTTCACAGTGTGATTTGCCAGGCTAGGTCCTAACTGATGTTCTTGATGTATAGCCTGGTCATGTTCTGTAGTGATAGGGTTCTGAGAGTCATGACTTTCCTCTTCAGATTCACTTGTGGAGCTCAATAAATTTACAGTCTCCTGAGGCCTTGAGGTATCCCCCTCAACTGTAGCGCCAGTCACGGCAGGAACCTTTACCTGAATCTGTTCCTCAGAAGGGAGTTCAGAATCAACCTCCCTCATAGCCATATCATTTCCAGCCTGCTCATCTTCAAGATCCTCAGCAACATGCTTTTCAGGGGAATTCACATCATGTTCACTATCAACAACATTGCCCACATCATCCTCTTCTTCCTCCTCGTCAATCTGATCAGTAGCAAGGGTTTCTACCGCATCCTTAGCGATGAGGGAAATATCAGTATCAGCATTTACTTGTTCTGGGACTGAGGCTTCCATAATGAGGGCAGCAGAAGGATTGGGTAGTGACTCCCCCTCAGTTCCTGCATTCAGCGGATCGGGAACTTCATTGGGTTCATCCGAAGGATTTGTAAACTCAAGTGCTCTGTCTTCCTCATCAACACGTGTTGTAGGAGCTCCCCCTTAGACAATTCTTCTTTCCAACCTGTCGAAGACGTTGGAGTCCATCTTCTTTAGATAGTGAAGGGGAACTCCATTAGTCATATCAAACCTATCTCCATCCATTTGGTTCAGGTAGAGACTGATGATTAGTCCGAAGTTTGGGGTGCGTAGAGTATCTTTTATTTTCTCAAACAACATGGCCCCCCAATTCATTTTCTTTCTGCACACAATGGCTATCAGGCTCTTGAACATGTCACCTGAGATGTGATCATGAGAGCCAGGCTTGCAGATCAGTACCTTCCCTATGATATCCGAAAGAAGCTTTCCTTCGTCATTCATATCCTTGCGTTTAATGGCCCTAGTCCCTCGAGTCAAGCCACAGAATAGCAAGGTCCTTGTACGATCATCTTCGTCTACATAGTCCTCTTGCTCGGAGCTGGAGAGCTGGAGATGATGGGACAGTCTTGCAGCCGTCATCTTTATCCTAAGGCTTGCTATCTTACTCTTTATCATTGTGTCCTCGTGACGCAACTTGGAGTTGGCGAAAAACTCTAGAACTTCCTTGTCGAGAACCTTGCACGGGTGCTCGAGAATGAAGGAGAGTCCGGCTTGTTCCAGCATCAGAATGATGTTTCTGAATTCATCTGAGGCATGAGCAAAGCCTGTCCTCACTAATTCACTTCCAGTGAGTAGCCCGACCGTTGTTCGAGGAGCCATTTTGAACCTAAGCGAGTTAAACCCAAGGTGTTAACTCTTTCTAACTTCAGAATTGGTAGGAATAGAACTAGAAAGAGGGGTGATCCCTGTGAAAGTGGAGCTTACAAATTTGAACTTTAAGGAATCAACTTTAGTTACCTTTTTCTCTCAGAGGGTGCAAGGATGGAGACGGGTAGCGGCGATGAGTAGTTGTAGCCCTAGGGTAGGCGCAAATCGAGGCCGAAGAGATGCGTGTGTCGGGGCGGAAGGGCTTTCGGGAGGCCGGGATCGACGGGAGACGACTGTCGACGATCGACGGGAGCGACGGGAGGCAGAATCGAAGGTCGCGGGAGTCGGCGAACGACGGTTGCGGGAGACCAGGGTCGACGGGAGGCAGAATGGACAGTCGACGGGAGGCAAAAAGGTTTCCGCTATATTCCGCAGGGAAGCTGAAGGGTTTCCGCTCTGATCGACGGGAATGCGAAGGGTCGGGGGGAATGCTTATGCCCTTTTCCGCCAATTTATTATTATCTGATACCAATTGCTTTTGCAAGTTTTTAAAACTTAACCATATTGGTGTCGATTATCGCTAATGTATGAAGACCGGGTTGAATGATACCAGATTTCCGCTAATTTGTAATGACCTAGGAACTGCTGAAGTACTTTTGAAAACTTAACATCACCGGGTATAGTTGATTTCCTTTTTCTTCTAACCGATGGATTAAAAATTTCCATGTCATAATAGCTATGTCGAGTTAGATGGAAGGTTAACACTAGACTTAATCACTGGCTTGTTCTTAGTGAGTTCAAAATGTAATAATTATAATTGCAACTTCTTGTACAAGTCCCTTGAGATTTATCGGACCATTTGACACCCACTTTCACAAATTATCGAGATTTTGAAAGTTTTCATTTTCCAAAATGAGGATCATATGGTTATTTGCTTGCGTGTCCTTCCATTCAAGGTGTGTATATATATATATATATCTTGAAAGTATCTACATATATATCTGTATATATATCTACGTAATGCGATTCAATTTTCTAAATTGAATGTGCGTACCTGGGAGTACTAGGATGATCATACGGATCCACTATTTGAAGCACGAAGGGCGTCATGTACATGAAAGATACTGTAGTTAGAATTATCTCTTTTCCCATATCCTTGTTCCAGAGTAAGCCTGGAACATCTCTTGTCCAGGTCCCATCATGTTCATGGGTACCTAGACTATCCTGCAAAATAAAATTACCTTACCTTAGGAACCCAATAGGTATTGGGTCCTAGGTTCTTGTCAGTATAAAATACAGCATGTCTTCCCACATGATTTCTGACAGGAAGGTTGTCTCTTGCCGAAGGATGTGGACATACCCTTGCCCTTGGCACAGAAGGATTGTTCCAACAGTCCATGGCAAAGTGATCCACTCTGCCACAGCACCAACACTCATGGATATTGTACCTCCTTTTCTGACCAAATCTACTAACGGAGTTAGTCACGATCCTAGGTCTGAAAGGGGAAGAGCTGGTTCTGCTCTCAGATTTTCCCTTTCCACCGAGACACGAGGGGGGTCTGATGGTGAACATGTGGTGAGTGTCATGAGGCCTAGGAGGTGGTGCTTTCTTTTCAGCCAGCACACATCCGGGGGCCCCAGTGATGCTTGCTATATGTTTGCCAACTCCCTTTTCCTTTGTCCTAGGGTGGGAAGATGTTCCGTGAGAGCTGGTTCCTGCAATGTCATGAAGTATGGGGGCTGAGGCCGTAAATACAAACGGTTCATGATGAGCCATGTGTATTTTCTCAGGGGTAGCCATAACAACACTTGCATTATGGGTGTTTCCACATGAGGGCCGATCATTTTTGTAGTGACCATAGTTGTTCTTATGGTCATACCTGAAGGAATGATGTGTGTCCTTCCAACTCGGTATGGGGATCTGTAAACAGTATCTCCATTTATCCACGATTTTATAATTCGTGAGATCCACCCGTTTTCTCCCTTTCTCTTAATAGCATCTACCTTGGAAAAATTAGATATTATCCTCTTCTCGGTCTCTAGATGAAACTCTAGATCTGAGATCTTTGAGTCCTTCACCTTGATGGATTCCAATTGGAAGTCCATCATGGTCCTCAACTGAG
The DNA here is from genome assembly GCA_039513925.1 of Platanthera zijinensis. Classification (NCBI taxonomy): domain Eukaryota; kingdom Viridiplantae; phylum Streptophyta; class Magnoliopsida; order Asparagales; family Orchidaceae; genus Platanthera; species Platanthera zijinensis. The sequence goes on along the minus strand of CM077098.1, from coordinate 108,342,598 downwards.
CAATTTCCTTAGCTTGTTTCTCAACAAGCAAGTTGCTCTCTTGAAGGGCTCTACGAAGGGAATCAAGAGTTTCAACCTGTTGATTGAAGCTGTCAATATCCCTTGCATCAACTGATGGACAATCCTCCAAACTTCTCCTGTCTTCAGGAGATACATGAGGGAAAGAGCAAGATGAGGAAGATACCTGATCCTGATTGGGCTGATCAGGGTTAGAGTTATGGTCTGCAGAAGCTGATGTTTCAGCTTCATCACAACTGCATTCCTCAATCTCTTCTTCAGTCACTGATAGAGAAACGGGAGCCCTGGTATTGAAAGGTTGTTCTTGACTTTCATCTTCAGAGATGAGGACCCCCACATATGCTTCATCTTCTTGCTAGCATTCATTCCAGATAGTCTTCTTTCCCTCCATGAGATCAGAGATTGTTTCCCACATGGACTTTGCAGTCTTACACTTATCCAATCTTGTAAGAGATGATCCTGACCAAATATCAGAAATGATTTGTCGTACCAGCTTGTCCAAGTTGAATAGTGAGAACTCAGTTTCAGACATCTCTGCGGGACTCTTTGGGATTTGAAGATCTTCTCCAAAGTCAGAGGCCTTCATGGTAATGAAGGGACCCTCTTCCACAATGTATAAAGCACGTGGGTCAATGGCTTCCGAATGAAACTGAACTCTCATTTTCCAAATGGGAAAATATTCTTTTGTGCAGGCAGGCAGTCTCAGGGGAGAGACATCTGTGTATAGCTCCATGCTTGAATCTTGTTTTCTTCTTGACACAAGACACAAGATCTTACTCAAGGTGTTAATCTTATTGATGAGTAACCTGCCTCTGATACCACTTAAAAGTATCTAGTGTCAACCTAATCAACCTATAGGGGGGGGAATAAGGGTCGTGCAGTCTTTTGCGGAATTAAACTAACCTGCACAAGTAAGCAAACAGAACACAGAAAACACACAAAGAATTATAGTGGTTCCCCGATTTGGGTACGTCCACTTTCCCCCTTCGACTTATCTCCCACCAAGGGACGACTCAGTCACTTCTTCAAATGGATTGAAATCTAATCCTCACACTAGAAGCAACGCTCCCCTAACCACGGAAGGAACCCTTCCAATAACGGAGTCACAACTCCACCACAATGGGTTGCACCCAACCCTTACAACTAAGAATGAAAATTCCTTTACAACAAAATTGAATGTAAATAAAAATACAAACAATACTATAAAGATTCTGATGTCCTTCTTCGTTCATTGAAGCTTGCACGAAAAGTACGAAGAGTCCACAACCATATTTCTCACTTGGAATGGGTCTTCTCAAGATCGGCGGCAGCAAGTGAGTGCGGCGGCGATGCTTTGTAGATCCAAACTTCTTGACGAAGCAAGCTAGGTCTTCAAACGATATCAGTCGGATAAAACGTCTCATCCGATTCGGAAGAGAGAACAAGTCTCGTTCAACGAATCGGAAGACAAGAGATCTCGAGAGAGATACATGAGACCGGCTGCTTGCCTCGGTTCTGTCGTCGGACGATCTGAGATCAGCGGCGGCGACGATCTTGCGAGCGGCGACAAGCGTTCGGCGATTTCGCGATCGGCTAGGTCACTATCTCCTTGTTTCGTATTTCCGTGAATATATATCTTTGGAGTTTCAAAATACACGTATATTTATACCAGGAGCCAACCCTAATGACCGTTGTGGGGCCCACAAGGAGAAGCCCTAGCCCAGGCCGAATCAGCGCAAGGTGGCTTGGTTCGGTCCAGCGAATGGAGAAAATTTGCCTAAGGCAAAATCGGCGGGAGTCGTTGGTGATTCCCGTCGATGTTGGCGGGAATCGCTCACGACTCCCGTCGATTCTGCCTTGGCAGAATTTTTGTTTGAAATCTGTCAGCCAGAAAAAGTCAGCGGGAGTCGTTATTGATTCCTGTCAAAGTCGGCGAGAATCACTAACCACTCCCGTCGAAGTCGGCGGGAATCACTAGCGATTCCCGTCGATTTTGACTTGGACGAATTTTTCTTCTTCCTTCTTTTGATAACTTGGTCTTTGACCCATCCTTGCTCCTTCTTCTGCTCTTGATCTACCTTGACCCTGTACTTGAAAGTAAGTACACTCCAATAGAGAGAGCACACGTGAATCAAAACATTGATCTACACAACGAGGGATTGCGTTGCGCAGACCCGTGTATATTGACCCACTGCACCCTGACATTGGTGTGTACTTAGCATGGAATAGCTGCAAGCACAACTTGATAGAAGAACGCCAAATACATTGTGAATCCATCTTAGCTTGACTGGAGTCTTCTTCAAATCCGGGTAATTGTGGATACAATACCCAACAGCTCGCTAGGCTCATAGACTCGGGGAGGAGTGCTCGTAACGCTTACTCGCGCGTTAACATCGATCATAGTCGCGTAGTACTCGCACGAGCATAGTCGCTTCGATAATTCCTATTTTGATGCCGGCATCCATGCGTACGCGCATACTTACCACTGTATACTCGCCACTGTATACTCGCATGCTCGTCAAAACATACTCGCATGCTCGCCAAAGTATACTTGTATTTGCATAACCGTTTATCTCGTCGGAGCCAGACCCGAACGGCTTGGGGTCGGAGCCGACACCCAGCAGGAGCCAAGCTCAACTAGGGGTGGGAAGCAGCCGACACCCAGCAGAAGCCAAGCTCAACTAGGGGTGAGAATCAGTCGACGCACAGCAGGATCCAAGCTCAACTGGTGGTGGGAATCAGTCGACACCCAGCAGGAGCCAAGCTCAACTAGGGGTGGGAATCAGTCGACACCCAGCAGGAGCCAAGTTCAACTGGGGGTCGGAATCAGTCGACACCCAGCAGGAGCCAAGCTCAACTGGGGGTGGGAATCAGTCGACACCCAATAGGAGCCAAGCTCAACTAGGGGTGGGAATCAGTCGATACCCAGTAGGAGTCAAGCTCAACTAGGGGTGGGAATCAGTCGACACCCAGCAGGAGCCAAGCTCAACTGGGGGTGGGAAGCAGTCGACACCCAGCAAGAGCCAAGCTCAATTAGGGGTGGGAATCAGTCGACACCCAGCAGGAGCCAAGCTCAACTAGGGGTGGGAATCAGTCGATACTCAGCAGGATCCAAGCTCAACTGGTGGTGGGAATCAGTCGACACCCAGCAGGAGCCAAGCTCAACTGGTGGTGGGAATCAGTCGACACCCAGCAGGAGCCAAGCTCAACTAGGGGTGGGAATCAGTCGACACCCAACAGGAGCCAAGCTCAACTAGGGGTGGGAATCAGTCGACACCCAGCAGGAGCCAATCTCAACTGGGGGTGGGAAGTAGTCGACACCCAGCAGGAGCCAAGCTCAACTGGGGGTGGGAAGCAGTCGACACCCAGCAGGAGCCAATCTCAAATGGGGGTGGGAATCAGTCGACACCCAGCAAAAGCCAAGCTCAATTTGGGGTGGGTCGACAGCTATCAGGAGCCGCGCTCAACAGGAGTGGTGTGAGTAGACTCGGGGAGACAGGTATTCGGTCTGTAGGAGAGAAGCTCGTATAGAGTTCACGGACTACGACAACACTCCAGCGAGGAGCTTGGTCTCACTCGAGGAGGTCGTTGGCCGATGTGCAGGAGAGGAGCTCGTGCAGGGACTCGGACTTATGATAACACTACCACTCGAGGACTTCAATCGGAGCTCTCATCTCGAGGAGGTCGTTGTCCAGTATGCAGGAGAGGAGCTCGTGCAGGGACTCGTACTTATGATAACACTACCCCTCGAGGACTTCAATCGGAGTTGGGGAGATTTCATCCTGTTACTTGAGAGGCGACAGATGGGTTAGCTGCAACGATGTTCAGCGATACAAAAGATATTCTCTAGAAGAGACGACTTCGAACCCGTCAAATCGGGAAGTTGGCATCCAGACCTGTTCCTAATAATTCCTCCAGACGGAGGAGAGATGCAATCGGGGGGGGGGGGGGGGGCTTAGGCCGACATACAAGGGGGTAACCGATCTCGGCTATCAATGTAGAGGTTCGGTCTTACAAGAGTGCTTAAGTCCCGAGGCATCGTCTCATCATCCGCACTGGGCTATTTAGGAGGAATGGGTCGAAGGCTCGTATCCCGATCCAATGGTGGAGATCGCTTTCGGCCATGCCATCTGAACGAAGGGTAATGTTCCTCCGAGGGTCCTTCAGGACGCACTCGAGGCCAACATCTTCCCTTGGGCTTATAATTGCCCCTTGGTAGGTTACCCTACCTCCAGAAAAAAAACTGAAGGGTCGTTGCCCAAACAGATGCTTGGTGAGGTCGGCTCTTCCTCGAATCCGATAGGTTAGCGTCTGGACCTGTTCCTGATAGTTCCTCCAGTCGTAGGAGAGATGCGATCGGGGGGACATAGGCCGACATGCAAGGGGGGGGGGGGTCTGACCTCGGCCGTCAATGCAGGGGCTCGGTCTTACAAGAACGCTTCCTGAGGCATCGTCCCATCATCCGCACTGGACTATTTAGGAGGAACAGGTCGACGGCCGGTTTCACGGATCGATCGCGGAGCTGAACCTAAAAGCTTCCAGATGCCTTGAGGGGGATTAGTCTGAAAAGAAATAATCGAACTGCCACTGCTTGTATATATATATATATATGAAATCAAGATTTTGCAAGGAAAATACAGCGTTACTGCTAGGAATAGAACCTTTTCAGGTCACCCCCGCTCCAAGTACCTCCCAGCTGCTCCCCGACTTGGTCTTGGAGATAATAGCCTCCAATGGCTAAGGCTTCTTGGACGATGAAGGGACCTTCCCAATTAGGATGTAGCTTGCCAACTACTGCTCCCCTTCCTGCGACATCCACCTTTTTCATGACCAGATCTCTCGCGAGGAAGTGTTTTAGGCGGACGTTTTTGTCGAAATGCTTTCCATGCGCCGCTTGATCTCCTCCTGGCGGGTGGAGGCTAAGTCACGAAGTTCTTCAACAAAGTCCAGTGAGAGCCTTTGAGCGTCTTCATTCTCCAAGCACCATTCTCCGCTACCGTCTCCCGCTGCTATGACTCTTGGGCTTCGAACCTCAAACTCCACTGGGATGAGTGCCTAAGACCCGTGGGACAACTTGAAGGGAGTTTCCCCCGTAGCCGAGTTTGTAATTATTCTCAGAGCCCAAAGGACTGAGGGGAGCTGCTCTGCCCAATTACCCTTCAAGTTGGTGACATTCTTCTTTAGGAGGTTGATGATCAATTTGTTGGCGGATTCCACTTGTCCGTTGCTGCGAGGATGATGTACAGAGGCAAATCGAAGATCCGTCCCTAACTGCTTGCAGAAGTCTTCTAACTCCAAGCTGGCAAATTGTGGACCGTTATCAGTGACAATGGCGAGAGGAATCCCGAACCTGCATGCAATCTCTCCTCATATAAAGTTCTATACAATTTGGGAAGTGGTCTTGGCTAGAGCTTTTGCCTCGATCCATTTGGAGAAGTAATCAATCATGACAAGGACGAACTTCCTCTGTCCGCTAGTCTGAGGAAAAGGGTCGATCAGATCCATTCTCCAAATAGCGAATGGCCGTGGAGTAGTGATCGAACGAAGGTGCTGGGCTGGTTGTAGCTGAAGGGGTGTGAAGAGCTGACACTGGGGACACTTCCTGAAGAAAGCTTCCGCATCTTTCCGTAGGATACTCACGAGTTTCTCTTTCCAGATACTAGCCGAACCTTTGGATTCCATTTCCTTGGAAGACCAGGTCGCGACCGCGCGACTTTGTCGTCAGCTAGTCTCCCTCGTACCTAGTTCGATCATTCTTGGTTAAGAAGGGGTTGCTCCTTTCGAGCAGCCGGGTACGTGGTGGGACCTTCCTACCGCAACATCTGGGGTTCTGTTTGCCTTAATTCTTCATTCTAGTCATCCTAGCCGTCTGGCCTTACCACTGAACCGGTAACCAGCGGCCTTGATCTAAATTCTGAGGTTGGGATTTTTCCTGGATTCAACACTTGGTGCGGTGAGCGTGGATCGCAGCCAAGGAGGAAATTTTGGTGGATTAGTGAGATGGCCAATGATCGCGAGCATGGAGAGTTGGTCAACAACTCGGTGGGAGTTGGTGATCTCGCGCGAGGTGGCGAGTTTGTGACAGTTGCTGCGTTCGAGGAGTTCGCGAAGAAGATTGAGAAGACCATCCTCGCCGGGTTTTCTTATCGCCCCGAGTTCACGACGACCTCCCCCCGTCGCGTGATACCGCTGGATGAGGAAGCGTCGCCGAGGTGAGCTGGGAAGGAGCCCGCTTGGGCAAGAGAGGAACGGTCGATGCAATCACGACACAATCCGGCGGACAGCCAAGGGGTCCGCTTTCGGGATCCAATGTCGCCGGCGAGATACTGTGATACTCGCCAATGGAACGAGTATGATGTCTCCAATGAGGATGGAAGTCACCACCGCCAGGGAGGGAGGATCCCCTTCTGTGACTAGATCCTTGTCGTCCCCATCCCAGAAGGGTTCAGAGAGCCCGTTTTCACCTACTACTCCGGCAGAGATGACCCGATCAGGCATCTTCAGTGGTTTGAGGATGTCGTCTCCATCCGCAATATGTCTGACGCGCTCAAATGTCAGTTCTTCTCCACCACCCTCAAAGGCAATGCAAGAGTTTGGTTTCACCAACTGCCAACAGGTTTCGTCTATTGCTTCTCCGACCTACATCGAGGACTCATGGCGAGATTCGCGACATCAAAGAAGAGGATGAAGGAGGTCACAACCCTCTTCAATATTACTCAAGGGCAGCACGAGAGTTTGGGCCGCTACATCGATCGCTTCCAGGAAGAGATCTTGGAGGTGGAAGAGGTAATCAGCTTCACCCTAATGGTGGCCCTGAAGTTTGGTCTGAAGCAGGGCCTCTTCAGCATGGAGATAGGGTCGAAGCCCCCAAGATCCTTCGAGGAGATGGTGGAGAGGGCAAATACTTTCGTCCAAGGAGAGGATAAAAACAAAGAATTATTGGCGCGGTTGGATGAAGACAAATCGTGGGGAAGGGGGAGAGCGGGACCTTCAGAAGCGAAGGCTAGGAGGTCCCCGAAGAGGCATGTCAAAAGGAGGAAGGAGGAGCCGAGAAGAAGAGAATAGAAGAGGAAGATAGAAGAGCCCATGAGGGTGGAAGAGAGGAGGCAAGAGAGGCCTCAGAGGCAGGAAGAGAGGAGGCCCGTAGAGGCTTCGACAAGAAGAGGGGAAGAGAGGTGGTTCCAGTACCCCGAGAATCGCCCCTAGTGGAGGCCACCAGTGAGACCACGTTTCCAGCAGGAGAGGAGGAATGGAAACCGGCGGGAGGAAGGCCGAGGAGGAGGAAGAAGGGAGGCGATGGCTATTGCTCGTCAAGGCAACAAGCGTCACAGGCAGGAGCAGCGGTCAAGGCGTCAGGAGGCGGAGATCCCCCTTTACTGCGACATCCATCGAGTAGAGGGACATGAGACATTAGCTTGCCTGGAGTTCTGGGAAGCAAGGAGGAGATTGGAAGCAGGGGTTGCAGAGAGGGAGCAGCCGAGACTAGAGGCCCCGGTAGAGCAGGTAGCATTCCAATCTCCGGCAAGGAGGAGGAATGAGGACCGTACCGACCTGGGAGGTCACAGAGAGGTGATCCACGGCCCAGGAGGTGGGCACGTCGGGGTGATCAACGGAGGAGCCGGGCTAGGAGCTTCCCATAAGGGGAGTCTTTATCAAATCTATAAGAAGAATGTCGCCTCAACCTCACAAAACCCGCCTCCATTGGAAGAGATCACTTTCTTAGAAGAGGACATGCTGGGAAACGAAAACCCCTTCCATGATGCCCTGGTGATTCAAGCTGTCATCGAATACTTCACCGTCGACCGAATCCTCGCGGATAACGGGAGCTCGGAGAACGTCATCTTCAGAAGAACTTTTGTAGGGCTTCAGGTGGAAACGTCTCGGGTCCAGGCCGTAGATGGACCCCTCTTTGGCTTCTCAGGCGAGAAGAAAGAGGTGGAAGGGGCACTGGAGCTCCTGATTACTCTCTATGGGACTTCGATCCGATGTTACTTTGTCATCGTCAATGCTCCGAACGGATACAACGCCATCTTCGGACGGCCCCTCATCAATCATTTCAAGGCCGTTCCGTCATCTTATCACCAGTGCCTAAAGTACTGCCGGGGGGATGTCCAGATCAGGATCAGGGGAGATCCCAAGGCCTTTAGGGAGTGCTACCTGAATGTCGTCAGTACCAACAGCTAGATGGGGGACGCGGAGAGGTTAGAGGAGATGCTGGAGAAGGAGAAGGGGTTGTGTGCTGCGGAGGAGATAGAGGAGGTGGAAATAATCTCTCGAGGAGGAGAGTCTGGTCTGCTGAAGGTTGGAGTATCCTTGACGCTGGAGGGGAAGATGAAGATGGCCGCTTACTTGCAGGACAACGTCGACATTTTCGCTTGGAGCGTCGCCGAGATGCCAGGGATTAATGCTGATGTTGTCTGCCATCGCATCAACCTGGATCCCGCAGTGGCTCCCGTTTTTCAAAAGCAAAGGAAGAGCGCTGCCATGCTGGATGGTCCGATTAGGGAAGAAGTGGAGAAGTTACTGAGGGCAGGTTTCATTTCGGAGATCCAGTATCCTGACTGGGTCTCCAATGTTGTAATGGTGAAGAAGCCCGAAGGGGGCTGACGTCTTTGTATTGACTTTTCAATGTTGAATAAAGCTTGCCCGAAGGATTGCTACCCTTTGCCTCAAATCGACGTGCTGGTTGATTCCGCCGTCGGATTTCCCGTGATGAGTTTTCTAGATGCTTTTTCGGGGTATCACCAGATCCGGATGCATCCCCCCGACTATCGCGACGTCTCCTTCATCACCAGCGTTGGCTGTTATAGCTACAAGATGATGCCCTTCGGGCTCAAGAATGTAGACGCGACTTACCAGAGAATGATGGATCATATCTTCAAGGATCAGAATGGGCGGAACTTGGAAGTCTATGTTGATGATCTCCTTATAAGAGCAAAAGCGTCACAAAGCACATAGCGGATCTGGTGGAGACCTTCGCCACCCTGAGGAAGTACAAGATGCGACTCAACCCATCCAAGTGCGTCTTCTGTGCAGAAAGAGGAAAGTTCTTAGGTAACCTCCTCACTCCAAGGGGGTGGAGCCTAACCCAGACAAAGTCAGGTCCATTCTAGAGATGGCGTCTCCAAAAGATCCCAAGGAAGTCCAAAGGTTGACGGGAAGGCTGGCAGACCTTAGTCATTTTCTATCCAAGACAGGAGAGAAGTGCTCTCCATTCTTTAAAACCCTTTGGGGGAATCAGAAGTTTGAGTGGACCGCGGAGTGCGAGGAGGCCTTCAGGAAGCTCAAGCAATAGCTAACTTAAGCCCCTCTCCTCCAAGGACCATAAGGAGATGAAGACCTCCTACTCTATCTGGGAGTAGGAGCGGAAGCGGTTAGCTCGGTGTTGGTTCGGGAAGAAGGCAAGAAGCAGCTCCCCATCTACTACGTGAGTAGAGAGCTGCGATAAGCGGAAACTAGATATCATATTCTGGAGAAGCTGGTATTTGCTCGGGTAGTTTCCGCTCGAAGGCTCCATCCTTATTTTCAAGCTCACTCCATCAGGGTAGTCTCTGATCACCCTCGACGTAGTATCCTGGATGGAGTGGAGCATTCAGGAAGGTTGGCGAAATGGGCGGTGGAGCTTAGCGAATTCGACATTTCTTACTCTCTGAGAGTAGCGATCAAGGCGCAGACAGTAGCGGATTTCCTGGCTGACTTCTCAGCCGAGGTAAAAGGAGATGAAGGTTCTTCTAGTCCATTCTCTTGGAAGATGTTTGTGGACGGGGCTTCAGGTAGATATTCCGTGGGAGCTGGAGTCATGCTAGTAAGTCCTCAGGGAACAAGGATTGAGCAAGCAGTCGAGATCCTCTTCCCCGTCACAAACAATCATGCGGAGTACGAAGCCATGGTGGCTGGCTAGCATCTTACCAAGGAGCTAGCAATTCGAGACATCAGGGCCTTCACCGATTCAATGGTGATTGCGTCGCAGATCAAAGGAGAGTTTGAGGTAAATGACCCGATCCTGCAGAAGTACTTGGTCAAAGTGAAGGGTCTGATCAGAGGTTTTCAATCTTTCTTTGTCGAGCATGTACCCCGGGAAGAGAATTCAGAAGCTGACTACCTCGCCAAGTACGGTCCCCGGGTCGGGGGAACCGTGACCGAGCTATTCCGACCATCAATCGAGGAAGGGGAGGTGATGGAGATCAAGCAAAGAACCTCATGAAAGGATCCGTTCGTTACGTTCTTAACGACGGGACAACTGCCCACCAACGATGGGGATCAGAGAAAGTTCCGTTACAAAGCTGCTTATTACTTACTACAGGAAGGGGAGCTCTACCGCAAGACCATCTTGGGGCAATTAGCCAGAAGTTTGTCAGAGATCGAAATTCCTCGTGTTCTCGAGGAGATTCATTCAGGAGAGTGTGGTAGCCACTCAGGAACTCGTACTTTGGAGCAGAGAATTCTGAGGTACGGATACTTCTGTCCAACCATTCGGAAAGATGCAGAAGCTTTCCCCAGGAAGTGTCCCCAGTGTAAGCTCTTCGCACCCCTTCAGCTACAACCAGCTCAGCACATTCGCTCGATCATTGCTCCATAGCCCTTCGCTATTTGAGGAATGGATCTGATCGGCCTTTTTCCACAAGCTAGCGGACAAAGGAAGTTCGTTCTTATCATGATTGATTACTTCTCCAAATGGATCGAGGCAAAAGCTCTAGCCAAGACCACTTCCCAATTTATAAAGAACTTTATATGAGGAGAGATTGCATGCAGGTTCGGGAATCCTCTCGCCATCGTCAACGATAACGATCTACAATTCGCCAGCTTGGAGTTAGAAGACTTTTGCAAGCAGCTAGGGACGGATCTTCGATTTGCATCTGTACATCATCCTCGCAACAACGGACAAGTGGAAGCCGCCAACAAGTTGATCATCAATCTCCTAAAGAAGAATGTCACCAACTTGAAGGGTAACTGGGCAGAGCAGCTCCCCTCAGTCCTTTGGGCTCTGAGAACAACTCAAAACTCGGATATGGGGGAAACTCCCTTCAAGTTGTCCCATGGGTCTCACTCATCCCAATGGAGTTTGTGGTTCGGAGCCCAAGAGTCATAGCAGCGGAAGACGGCAGCGGAGAATGGTGCTTAGAGAATGAAGACGCTCAAAGGCTCTCACTGGACTTTGTTGAAGAGCTTCGTGACTTAGCCTCCACCCGCCAGGAGGAGATTAAGCGGCGTATGGCAAAGAATTTCGACAAAAACGTCCGACTAAAACACTTCTTCGCGGGAGATCTGGTCATGAAAAAGGTGGACGCCACGGGAAGGGGAGCAACAGTTTACAAGCTACATCCTAATTGGGAAGATCCCTTAATCATCCAAGAAGCCTTGGCCACTGGAGGCTATTATCTCAAAGAATAAGTCGGGGATCAGCTGGGAGGTACTTGGAGCGGGGATGACCTGAAAAGGTTCTATCCCTAGCAGTAACGTTGTATTTTTCCTTGTAAAATCTTGATTTCATATATATATACAAGCAGTGACAGTTCGATTGTTTCTTTTTCATACTAATCCCCTTCAAGGCATCTGGAAGCTTTTAGGTTCAGCTCCGCAATCGTTCCGTGAAACCGGCCATCGACCTGTTCCTCCTAAATAGCCCAGTGCAGATGATGGGACGATGCCTCGGGAAGCGTTCTTGTAAGACTGAGCCCCTGCATTGATGGCTGCTATAGCTACAAGATGATGCCCTTCGGGCTCAAGAATGCAAGCATGACTTACCAGAGAATGATGGATCATATCTTCAAGGATCAGAATGGGTGGAACTTGGAAGTCTATGTTGACGATCTCCTTATCAAGAGCAAAAGCGTCATAGAGCACATAGCGGATCTGGTAGAGACCTTCGCCACCCTAAGGAAGTATAAGATGCGACTCAACCCGACCAAGTGCGTCTTCGGTGCAGGAAGAGGAAAGTTGTTAGGTCACCTCCTGACTCCAAGGGGGTGGAGCCTAACCCAGACAAAGTCAGGGCCATTCTGGAGATGGCGTCCCCAAAAGATCCCAAGGAAGTCCAAAGGTTTATGGGAAGGCTGGCAGACCTTAGTCATTTTCTATCCAAGACAGGAGAGAAGTGCTCTCCATTCTTTAAAACCCTTCGTGGGAATCAAAAGTTTGAGTGGACCGCGGAGTGCGAGGAGGCCTTCAGGAAGCTCAAGCAACAGCTAACACAAGCCCCTCTCCTCCAAGGCCCATAAGGAAATGAAGATCTCCTACTCTATCTGGGAGTAGGAGCGGAAGCGGTTAGCTCGGTGTTTGTTCGAGAAGAAGGCAAGAAGCAGCTCCCCATCTACTACGTGAGTAGAGTGCTGCAATAATCGTAAACTAGATATAATATTTTGGAGAAGCTGGTATTTGCTTTGGTAGTTTCCGCTCGATGGCTTCGTCCTTATTTTCAAGCTCACTCCATCAGGGTAGTCTCTGATCACCCTCTGCGTAGTATCGTGGATGGAGTGGAGCATTCAGGAAGGTTGGCAAAATGGGCGGTGGAGCTTAGCAAATTCGACATTTCTTACTCTCTGAGAGTAGCGATCAAGGCGCAGGCAGTAGCGGATTTCTTTGCTGACTTCTCAGCCGAGGTAAAAAGAGATGAAGGTTCTTCTAGCCCAGTCTCTTGGAAGATGTTCGTGGACGGGGCTTCAGGCAGATATTCCGTGGGAGCTGGAGTCGTGCTAGTAAGTCCTCAGGGAACCAGGATTGAGCAAGCAGTCGAGATCCTCTTCCTCGTCACAAACAATCATGCGAAGTACGAAGCCATGGTGGCTGGCTAGCGTCTCGCCAAGGAGCTAGCAATTCGAGACATCAGGGCCTTCACCGATTCAATGGAAGTTGCGTCGCATATCAAAGGAGAGTTTGAGGTAAATGACCCGATCCTGCAGAAGTACTTGGTCAAAGTAAAGGGTCTGATCGGAGGTTTTCAATCTTTCTTCGTCGAGCATGTACCCCGGGAAGAGAATACAGAAGCTAACTACCTCGCCAAGTACGGTCCCTGGGCAAGGGGAACCGTGACCGAGCTATTCCGACCATCAATCGAGGAAGGGGAGATGATGGAGATCGAGCAAAGAACCTCATGAAAGGATCCGTTCGTTACGTTCTTAACGACGGGACAACTGCCCACAAGCGATGGGGATCAGAGAAAGTTCCGTTACAAAGCTGCTTATAACTTACTACATGAAGGGGAGATCTACCGCAAGACAATCTCGGGGCCATTAGCCAGATGTTTGTCAGAGATCGAAATTCCTCGTGTTCTCGAGGAGATTCATTCAGGGGAGTGTGGCAGCCACTCAGGAACTCGTACTCTGGAGCAGGGAATTCTGAGGCACGGATACTTCTGGCCAACCATTCAGAAAGATGCGGAAGCTTTCTCTAGGAAGTGTCCCCAGTGTCAGCTCTTCGCACCCCTTCAGCTACAACCAGCCCAGAACCTTCGCTCGATCACTGCTCCATAGCCCTTCGCTATTTGAGGAATGGATCTGATCGGCCCTTTTCCACAAGCTAGCGGACAAAGGAAGTTCGTCCTTGTCATGATTGATTACTTCTCCAAATGGATTGAGGCAAAAGCTCTAGCCAAAACCACTTCCCAAATTGTAAAGAACTTTATATGAGGAGAGATTGCATGCAGGTTCGGGATTCCTCTCGCCATCAACACCGATAACGGTCCACAATTTTCCAGCTTGGAGTTAGAAGACTTTTGCAAGCAGCTAGGGACGGATCTTCGATTTACCTCTGTACATCATCCTCGAAGCAACAGACAAGTGGAAGTCGTCAACAAGTTGATCATCAATCTCCTAAAGAAGAAAGTCACCAACTTGAAGGGTAACTGGGCAGAGCAGCTCCCCTCAGTCCTTTGGGCTCTGAGAACAACTCCAAAATCGGCTACGGGGGAAACTCCCTTCAAGTTGTCCCATGGGTCTGAGGCACTCATCCCAATGGAGTTTGTGGTTCGGAGCCCAAGAGTCATAGCAGCGAAAGACGATAACGGAGAATGACGCTTGGAGAATGAAGACGCTCAAAGACTCTTACTGGACTTTGTTGAAGAACTTCGTTACTTAGCCTCCACCCGCCAGGAGGAGATTAAGCGGCGTATGACAAAGAAATTCGACAAAAATGTCAGCCTAAAACACTTCTTCGCGGGAGATCTGGTCATGAAAAAGGTGGACGCCGCGGGAAGGGAAGCAGCAGTTGACAAGCTACATCCTAATTGGGAAGGTCCCTTAATCGTCCAAGAAACCTTGGCCACTGGAGGCTATTATCTCCAAGACCAAGTTGGTGAGCAGCTGAGAGGTACTTGGAGTGGGGATGACCTGAAAATGTTCTATCCCTAGCAGTAACGCTGTATTTTTCCTTATAAAATCTTGATTTCATATATATATACAAGCAGTGACAGTTCAATTGTTTCATTTCATACTAATCCCCCTCAAGGCATCTGGAAGCTTTTAGGTTCAGCTCCGCAATCGTTCCGTGAAACCGGCCATCGACTTGTTCCTCCTAAATAGCCCAGTGCGGATGATGAGACGATGCCTCGGGAAGCGTTCTTGTAAGACCGAGCCCCTGCATTGATGGCTGCTATAACTACAAGATGATGCCCTTTGGGCTCAAGAATGCAGGCGCGACTTACCAGAGAATGATGGATCATATCTTCAAGGATTAGAATGGGCGGAACTTGGAAGTCTATGTTGACGATCTCCTTATCAAGAGCAAAAGCGTCACATAGCACATAGCGGTTCTGGTGGAGACTTTCGCCACCCTGAGGAAGTATAAGATGTGACTCAACCCAGCCAAGTGCATCTTCGGTGCAGGAAGAGGAAAGTTCTTAGGTCACCTCCTCACTCCAAGGGGGTGGAGCCTAACCCAGACAAAGTCAGGGCCATTCTGGAGATGGCGTCTCCAAAAGATCCCAAGGAAGTCCAAAGGTTGACGGGAAGGCTGGCAGACCTTAGTCATTTTCTATCCAAGACAGGAGAGAAGTGCTCTCCATTCTTTAAAACCCTTTGGGGGAATCAGAAGTTTGAGTGGACCGCGGAGTGCTAAGAGGCCTTCAGAAAGCTCAAGCAATAGCTAACCCAAGCCCCTCTCCTCCAAGGCCCATAAGGAGATGAAGACCTCCTACTCTATCTAGGAGTAGGAGCGGAAGCGGTTAGCTCAGTGTTGGTTCGAGAAGAAGGCAAGAAGCAGCTCCCAATCTACTACATGAGTAGAGTGTTGCGATAAACGGAAACTAGATATCATATTATAGAGAAGCTGGTTTTTGCTCTGGTAGTTTCTGCTCAAAGGATCCGTCCTTATTTTCAAGTTCACTCCATCAGGATAGTCTCTGATCACCCTCTGCGTAGTATCCTGGATGGAGTGGAGCATTCAAGAAGGTTGGAAAAATGGGCGGTGGGGCTTAACGAATTCAACATTTCTTACTCTCTGAGAGTAGCGATCAAGGCGCAGGCAGTAGCGGATTTCCTGGCTGACTTCTCAGCCGAGGTAAAAGGAGATGAAGGTTCTTTTAGCCCAGTCTCTTGGAAGATGTTTGTGGACGGGGCTTCAGGCAGATATTCTGTGGGAGCTGGAGTCGTGCTAGTAAGTCCTCAGGGAACCAGGATTGAGCAAGCAGTCGAGATCCTCTTCCCTGTCACAAACAATCATGCGGAGTACGAAGCCATGGAGGCTGGCTAACATCTCGCCAAGGAGCTAGCAATTCGAGACATCAGGGCCTTCACCGATTCAATGGTGGTTGCGTCGCAGATCAAAGGAGAGTTTGAGGTAAATGACCCGATCCTGCAGAAGCACTTGGTCAAAGTGAAGGGGATCGAAGGTTTTCAATCTTTCTTCGTCGAGCATGTACCCCGGGAAGAGAATTCAGAAGCTGACTACCTCGCAAAGTACGGTCCCCGGGCCGGGGGAACCGTGACAGAGCTATTCCGACCATCAATCGAGGAAGGGGAGATGATGGAGATTGAACAAAGAACCTCATGAAAGGATCCGTTCATTATGTTCTTAACGACGGGACAACTGCCCACCAGCGATGGGGATCAGAGAAAGTTCTGTTACAAAGCTGCTTATTACTTACTATAGGAAGGGGAGCTCTACCGCAAGACCATCTCGGGGCCATTAGCCAGATGTTTGTCAGAGATTGAAATTCCTCGTGTTCTCGAGGAGATTCATTCAGGAGAGTGTGACATCCACTCAGGAACTCGTACTCTAGAGTAGAGAATTCCGAGGCATGGATACTTCTGTCCAACCATTCGGAAAGATGCGGAAGCTTTCTCCAGGAAGTGTCCCAAGTGTCAGCTCTTCGCACCCCTTCAGCTACAACCAGCCTAGCACCTTTGCTCGATCACTGTTCCATAGCCATTCGCTATTTGAGGAATGGATCCGATAAGCCCTTTTCCTCAAGCTAGCGGACAAAGGAAGTTCGTCCTTGTCATGATTGATTACTTCTCCAAATGGATCGAGGCAAAAGCTCTAGCCAAGACCACTTCCCAAATTGTAAAGAACTTTATATGAGGAGAGATTACATGCATGTTCGGGATTCCTCTCGCCATTGTCACCGATAACGGTCCACAATTCGCCAGCTTGGAGTTAGAAGACTTTTGCAAACAGCTAGGGACAGATCTTTGATTTGCCTCTGTATCATCCTCGCAGCAACGGACAAGTGGAAGCTGCCAACAAGTTGATCATCAATCTCCTAAAGAAGAAAGTCACCAACTTGAAGGGCAACTGGGCAGAGCAGCTCCCCTCAGTCCTTTGGGCTCTGAGAACAACTCCAAACTCGGCTACGGGGGAAACTCCCTTCAAGTTGTCCCATGGGTCTGAGGCACTCATCCCAATGGAGTTTGTGGTTCGGAGCCCAAGAGTCATTGCAGCGGAAGACGACAACGTAGAATGGCGCTTGGAGAATGAAGACACTCAAACGCTCTCACTGGACTTTGTTGAAGAACTTCGTGACTTAGCCTCCACCCGCCAGGAGGAGATTAAGCAGCGTATGGCAAAGAATTTCGAAAAAAATGTCCGCCTAAAACACTTCTTCGCGGGAGATCTGGTCATGAAAAAGGTGGATGCCGCGGGAAGGGGAGCAGCAGTTGACAAGCTACATCCTAATTGGGAAGGTCCCTTAATCGTCCAAGAAGCCTTGGTCACTGGAGGTTATTATCTCTAAGACCAAGTCGGGGAGCAGCTAGGAGGTACTTGGAGCGGGGATGACCTGAAAAGGTTCTATCCCTAGCAGTAACGCTGTATTTTTCCTTGTAAAGTCTTGATTTCATATTTATATACAAGCAGTGATAGTTCGATTATTTCTTTTCATACTAATCCCCCTCAAGGCATCTGGAAGCTTTTAGGTTCAGCTCCGCAATCGTTCCGTGAAACCGTCCATCGACCTGTTCCTCCTAAATAGCCCAGTGCGGATGATGGGATGATGCCTCGGGAAGTGTTCTTGTAAGACCGAGCCCCTGCATTAACGGTCGAGGTCAGTTCCCCCCTTGCATGTCGGCCTAGATCCCCCCGATTGCATCTCTCCTCCGACTGGAGGAACTATCAGGAACAGGTCCATACGCCAACCTCCCGGATTCGAGGAAGAGCCGACCTTACCAAGCATCTATTTGGGCAATAACCCTTCAGTTTTTTTTCTGGAAGTAGGATAACCTACCAAGGGGCAAGGATAAGCCCAAGGGAAGATGTTGGCCTTGAGTGCATCCTGAAGGACCCTCGGAGGAACATTACCCTTCGTTCATACACTGACACTTGTAGCCAGATGGCATGGCCGAAAGCGATCTGCACCATTGAATCGGGATGCGAGCCTTCGACATGTTCATCCTAAATAGCCTAGTGCGGATGATGGGATGATGCCTCGGGACTTAAGCGCTCTTGTAAGACCGAACCTCTGCATTGACAGCCGAGATCAGCTCCCCCTTTGCATGTCGTCCTAGGTCCCCCCCCCCGATTGCGTTTCTCCATCGTCTGGAAGAATTATTAGGAACAGGTCTGGACGCCAACTTCCTGATTTGACAGGGTTCGAAGTCGCCTCTTTTAGAGGATATCTTTCATATCACTAAACATCGTTGCAGCTAATCCATCTGTCGCCTCTCAAGTAACAGGATGAACTCACCTCAACACCGATTGAAGTTCTCGAGTGGTAGTGTCGTCATAAGTCCGAGTCCCTGCACGAGCTCCTCTCATGCACATCGGCCAACGACCTCCTCGAGTGAGACCAAATTCCTCGCTGGAATGTTGTCGTAGTCCGTAAACTCTGTACGGGATTCTCTCCTACAGACTGATTACTTGCCTCCCCGAGTCGACTCACACCACTCCAGTCGACCGCGGCTCCTGAGAGCTGTCGACTGTTTCCCACCCCCAATTGAGCTTGGCTCCTGCTGGGTGTCGACTGTTTCCCACCCCTAGTTAAGCTTGTCTCATGCTGGGCGTCGACTGTTTCCCACCCCCATTTGAGCTCGGCTCCTACTGGGTGTCGACTGTTTCCCACCCCCAGTTGAGCTCGGCTCCTGCTAGCCATCGATTGTTTCCCACCCCCAGTTGAGCTTGGCTCCTGCTGGGTGTCGACTGTTTCCCGCCCCAATTTGAGCTTGGCTCCTGGTGGGTGTCGACTGTTTCCCACCCCCAGTTGAGCTTGGCTCCTGCTGGGTGTCGACTGTTTCCCACCCCCAGTTGAGCTTGGCTCCTATTTGGTGTCAGCTCCGACCTCCAAGCCGTTCGGGTCTGGCTCCGACGAGATAAACGATTATGCAAATGCAAATATACCTTGGCGAGCATGCGAGTGTGTCTTGGCGAGCATGCGAGTACGTCTTGGCGAGCATGCGAGTACGTCTTGTCGAGCATGCGAGTACGTCTTGTCGAGCATGCGAGTACGTCTTGGCGAGCATGCGAGTACGTCTTGGCGAGCATGCGTGTATATAATGGCGAGTATGCGCGTGCGCATGAATGCGAGCATCGGAATAGGAATCGTCGAAGCAACTATGCTCGTGCGAGTACTACACGACTACGACCGATGTTAACGCGTGAGTAAGCGTTACGAGCACTCCTCCCCGAGCCTATGAGCCTAGCGAGCGACATCCACAAACAAGCGTGCGAGTAAAGAAGGACAGAATGCGGTAACTAAAAACTTGTATAAATATATATCCAAAAAATTTACAAGTTACAAAAAGTTTGCTAAACCATCCGTTACATGCGAGCATGAGGAAAATCGGTGAGCAACTAGGACTCCTCGTCGCCAGTATCAGGCCGATATTCATCATCTCCAATGGACATCCTCCTCGCCGCCTTCATCGTTTCTCTCTCCGTCTGTGCTTTCATCGTTGCTGCTGCCGCTGGAGCCCGACGTCGAAGAAGAGGCGCGATCGGGCGAGGTGGGCTCCTCCCAGAGAAGACGAGACCGCTTAACATGAAGGACAGTAAAGGCCTCCCCCTTGTCCTCCCAATCCGCCGACCAGGAGGGAAGGTTGGTGCTCAGCTTCACCAAATGGTCATCTGCCGACCAAGTCACCAGCAGGCGACCGTGAACATCCACCACTCCTCGCCCAAGGTTGAAGTTTGGGTGGAAATGGGGAGCCCGAGCACCTAGCGACGACTCTTGGTCGCCAGACTGAGGCGACGATACTTTTGACCTCTTACTCGCAGGGCCAGACGACTTGACCTTCGCTTTCCCTTTTGCGAGTTTCTTCTTCTCGCCAACGTCAGGCGGGGGGTTGGATTATGGGAAGGATGTGGCAATTTCCTTCGTCGAAAGAAGCGGCTTCTCGGGAAGCTTGTTAGCCACTGCAAAAATCGTGCGACACATTAGTATCGAGCTCCAATACATGGGAGCGAGCATACAATCAGACATGATTCTTACTCATAACTGACCCTCGTTTGGATGGATCTCTTCGAGCGTGCTGACATTGAGCCGCCAGTGGATGACATCGAACTGGCGACCTCGGAAGGACTCGAACAGCTGCTCGCGAACACCTTCCAAGATAGGCGGGAGGAAAGCAACATCAGCAGGTTGGTGCGGCCTTCCCAAAATGCCCGCGAAGTCGCCATGGACGATGACCAACTGCTCGCTCCACCGGTGGACTTTATTCGCCGTCCCCACCAAAGTGCAGACATGGATGCTATAATAGACGACCCCCTCGGCAGTCGCAGCGAAGACGAATATTTTGCGGAAAACGGAGAGGTCGAAGGCGACCCTCTCTTCCCGCAGGTAGCAAAGGAACCCCACAATGATCGCCATTCCATTGGGGTTGATTTGCGCGGGGACGATCTCGAAGTATCGCAGGATCTCGCAAAACTCTGGCCAGAAGGGAAGCCGTAGACCGGCGTCGAAGTGGCGGAGCGACAAGACCATCGCACCCTCGATAAGGGTGTTGAGTCGCTCGCCGCGAGTAGGAAGCCTTGCCGAGTAGCCATCTGGAAGAAGCCGCTCCCTGAACGTCTCCAGATCTCGCTCCGAGGTTATGAATTTCTTGAAGGCCGCGTCGGCAAAGTTGGCGGCGTGGGCCTGTCGGCGAGCACTAGCATCGTACCCAACCATTTTTGCGAGCTAGCAAGATGAAGAGAGAAGAAAGACGAGAAGAAAAAGTTGACTGAAACACGCGTGCAGAAAAAGATACTCGCGAGATGGCGTTGGGAAAATTGCAGCAGCGTACTTATGTCATACCTACCCCCTCTATTTATAGGCGAAGGCAAAGGGGAGGGGGTATATATCCGCTTTGGCGAGTATCCGCCCACGTCGCGGTTTAGACGAGTAAAACAGATCCCCAACACCAGCCCAATCTTGCACAGCGCAGCAAGAAATCTCGCCACTTCGTAAAAACCTTCAAAACGAGCTCGGTACGTCGCAGAAGGAAAGCGAGTAAGTAACAAATATCGAAACAAGAGACAAGCATAAAAAGCGAGATACAAACCCGCCAAATTACGTATGTAATATTGTTTAATACAAATAGTCGCCCGAGGCGAGTTCAGATAAAAAAAAGAAAAGAAAAATTCTAAGTCCTGGGAGGTCGCTCTGGAGGATGAGGATGTCGCCCGACCCAGCCTGTAACATCCCATTTCCGACTAGACCCCTAGGAGTCGATTGGTCGTGACAGAATGCTAGGAAGCCCAAAAATTGAAATACATCAACCGAGATTTCGGGTCACGGGTTGGTCACGCCCGTAACCTAGGGCGTGACTCCTTCGACGATCGTCGATCTCAGGGAGACGATCGTCGGGCGCAGAATTTTCAACCCAGACCTGTCACGCCCGTGACCTATGTGTCACGCCCGTGACCTAGGGCGTGACCCCTTCGACGATCGTCGATCTCAGCGGGACGATCGTCGAAGCGCAGAATTTGCGTCATGGCCCTGTCACGCCCGTGACCCAGGTGTCACGCCCGTGACCAAGGGCGTGACCCCCTTCGGCGATCGTCAATCTCAGCGAGACGATCGTCGAGCGCGAAATTTGCCTGATGACCCTGTCACGCCCGTGACCCATGTGTCACGCCCGTGACCTAGGGCGTGACCACCCTTCGACGATCGTCGATCTCAGTTCGACGATCGTCGAACTCAGAATTGGCCACCCGGGCATGTCACGCCCGTGACCCATGTGTCACGCCCGTGACCTAGGGCGTGACCACCCTTCGACGATCGTCGATCTCAGTTCGACGATCGTCGAACTCAGAATTGGCCACCCAGGCCTGTCACGCCCGTGATCTATGTGTCACGCCCGTGACCAAGGCCGAAACGTCAGCCAGACTGGAAATTTCGGTAACTGACGTCATAATCAATTCTGATTATGGAATGTACAGCAGGAATATTTATGGGCCGTTTCCGTCTCTAATTATTTAATAGAGAGAGAGAGAGTGAGGTCCAATAGAAAATCGCCACCTTGATCAGCCATTTCATCTTCCACCTTTTCCTCTTCCCTACATCATAACTGAAACGTTATTAAGAGAAACATTCATGACCATGAATGTTTCATCCTTTCCCCTCCCCACTTGGAGATCTATAACAACCTCCTTAAAGCAAGAGGAGAAGGTTACACGCTCGATCAAACGGATTCAGATTGCTCCCCTTGCTGTTGAAGAATTTCTGGCGACGCCACCACCGCGCAAATGGCTTCCCGACGGTCTGCACGCCTCCAGCCCGCGAACAAGGTCCTCCCCTCCCTCTTCTTCTGCGGATAGATCTTAGAAATCATTAGGAGAGATATCGGGCTCAAAAGAGCCGGATCGGGTGAGCGTTTCCATGGTTTTCCAAAAATTTCATGGTGGCGGGTTCGCCGGAAACCGCCTCTCCGGCGGCCGTGCCTCCGCCCGACGGTAGCCCTCACCTCAACAGAGGTGGTGGTGGTGGTGGCCGGTCAGGGAGACGGCTGGGTGGCAGGGAAATAGCTTTAGAAAAGCTACAGGAAGTGTTTGTTTTTCTGATGCTGTTCGGGTTCGGGTAAAGAAGAAGGTGAACAGTAGCATTTAATTATATTATATAATGTATAGTTAGGAATTAATTCCCTTTACTGTATACTAGATTGAAACTGAAAATTATAGCCCGTAGGGGCTGAAACATAAAAAGTGGTTAACATAGCAAATGTAGCCCTTGAAGTCTAGTTTAATTCAAAATTAATTTCACTCGATTTGGAGTCCTGGTTAGACCACAGCACACTTTTTGGTGAGGTCTATCCATAGGGCTGTCTTGACCTTAGAAAAATTCCCCACTCAAATCTAGTGGTCAAAATGACTTGAAATTTGGGGTGTGGCCTAATCTTTCCTATATATAGGTGTTATCCAAAATTTAGGATTTTTGGAAAATATTTTTCTATAGTTTTTAGAAAAATTCAATAATCCTAGCATAATTTAATTAGATGGCTAAATGACTTCCAAACCCTCCCAAATTTTGGTGAGTGGTCGTTGGGTTTATCATAAGGTTCTGGTAAAAATTTCATCTTATTTGGAGATGTTTTGATTAAGTTTTTTTATCCAACCCTAGGTTGGTCCTTATAGGATAATCTGGGATCAAACACCCCCTTGATATTTGGGTGGTCATATCACCTCAACAGAGGCTGATATTTTGTCCAAAGGCTGTTTAGGGCATGACACACCCTCCAAGGGAGTTTGGGATGGTTTGGTGTAGGGTAGCCCTAGAACCCTAGGGAAAATCCCATAATGGTGGTTTTTGGGGTTGTGAAGTTCATGGGGTCAAATGACCTTGAAATGACTTAAAATTTGGTGGAGAGAGCCATAGGGCCAGTATAGTTCTCTGGACAAAATTTTATGGTATTTGGAGACAGCTAGGCCACCTAAAATCCTAACCCTAGTTTAGGTCATCAACCTTAATTTGAATTATTAAACTGTCAAATGAACTTTAAATCAAGTAAAATTGGAGTAGAGTGATTTTCTAATCTAAATAGCCATGTTATAATTTTGTTGAGATTTTTGGGTTAATTTATACAGTACTTCATTTACAACTCTAATTGTGCCCTAAATATTTATCTTGATGATTTTGGAATTTCTATGCACTGGAATGTTATGAAACCTTGGATTAGAGCATCTTATAGCATGTTATACCTTCTATATTTTTATTGGAAGTTTTATCTAATTATTTTGAGTACTTTATTCTTTAATGTACTAATTGTGACATGAAGTCAAAAATACAAATAATGTCCAATTATTATCTGAAAAATTATAAAATTTGGTCAGTAGGTGTTTAAAGTTATTCTAGTTACCCTGTAATTTTTTATGGAATTTTAGATGATTAAAAATAGTATCTCCTTCTCTAAGCTAGGAAAGTCAGTATTTTACATTAAAATAGTTTCAGAGCCCAAATGTTTGATAAAAATTATGGTACTTGGATACTGATGGTTTTAGATCACCATAAAGCTTCTATAATTTTATTGGTGTTTTTGGATACATATTTACAGTACTTCCTTCATAATATAGTAGAAATGGCCTAAAATGGTAAATTAGGAAATATAGGCCTAAACACCTCTGTAATTTCTCAAAACTTGGAATTACTGTTTAAATGTTTCATAGGATTTTTAATGATTTTATGATGATTTATTATTGGCTCATTAGTATACTTCGTGTTCATACTAGGGCATTTGAAATCTTAGAATAAATAAATTAAATGCCCGATAAATAGGAAAATTTGGAAATCTTGGTCTTAGCTATATTATGTCAAGATATACCTCCAGTAAATACTATAGGAGATTCGGAAGATAAATTGGAGTACCTCCCCTCATACTCCTCACGTATCTTAGGATGGTCTGCATATAATAAAACCACGGAAACTGAACTAGAGCGGATAATGAACTTTGAGAGATGGAATTTTTGGTAGTTTTTGGTTGGTTAGGGCAAGCTAAGTTAAGTTCATTATTGGGGGTCAGGATAAGTAGAGTGTGAGACTGGTTAAGGATAAGGGCGTACGGGAACGGCGAAAGATCGTCCATCCCGAGTAGTAGTGGAAGAGTCTTAATACGCTAGGGCCAGATCTAAAGTAACTTAAAAAGGGATCGGGTAATGGGTATCAACCAATAACAATAAGTGTCTTGCGAAAGGGAACGGTGGGCTTCAGCTACCATCATAGTTCCTAGTACCCTTTGAGAGCCCTTCACGGGGAATACCGGGGGCAGTCTTGGGCTAATGTAAACTGTAGAATTAATAATCTAATGAGCAACTAGTATAATTAGGGTTGCACACACATACACCCCGATAGCTAGAAAGGTAGTATAATTGGTTTGGTTGTCATTCAGACGGTAGCTCTGAAGGTAGATGCACGGACGGGACAGTCCGGGGAGCCGAGGGCTCGAGGGTTGGAGTACAGAATAAAGGTGGTGGGTCTTCGATATATGATTGTCATTCACACCGGCATCGGTACGTTGACTCGGCGGTGTGGGACACTTAGCCAAAGAAAGTCTGGTGGGTATAGCCAGCAGTAGTACGCGGATACTCTAGGTTGTGTTCTTCTAGGGATGTACGGAAGGGCTAGGCCCGGTAGTGTGGATACCCGCCTAGGAGTGGGGGGGTCCGATCCATTGTCTCCGTTTGCCACTACGGAGGTTCCTGGGAGTGAAGCTAGATGCCCGAACAGGGGGAACTAAAGGTCTGTGCGCATAGAGTCGCGTGCGTGTGTTGCACTTGCATGAATCATGGCATAGTATATCACTACACTCATATTTGCATACAATCGACACCCCAATGTATAAATCGGTATGAGACTTTTTATACGATGGGAGCCTTGTAGAAGATCCCTTAACTTATAAGTTTGTATGAGCATTCATATAAGTTAAGGTTACCTACTTATTTACTTGCTTGTTTACTTACTGTTCTCTAGCTGCCTTTTTATACAATTGCTACTTACTACTTCTCTTCTTTACCACTTACTACCATAGGATTGCTAGTTGTACTTTGTTCTAGATAGTTGTTAGAATAACTCCCCTATCACCTGCTTGATTATTCTCCACCTTTGTAGCTTCCCTTTCCTTCTCTCCGCTCGGTGCTCAGGAGCCGTGGGGGGAGGGGTAGAGGATGATAGGGCTTAGTATTTATGACTAATGGTTTTTGAACCACAACATTACAGGAGCTCCGGATGGGAGACAGGGACCAGCAGTCCAGGGACCGGCACCAGCGGAGTACAGTGCGCATGGAGGTGGGTCAGTCTAGCACCAGTGCACCTGCGACCAGCTCCGTGAGTGATTAGTACTTTTATAGTTCTGCGATGAGTGATTTGTAGTGAGGACTCTGATGTACCGGGCTCGAGCCCGTTTATATATATTTCATCTGAACTGTATCTTTACAGTACTTCTGTTATCTACTTCCTGTTATTATCTACTGATGGACTGGTTGTGATTTCACTTTTATACATGCTTCTGTGGACTTGTTTACATTTATGTATAATTACTTCTCTCTCTTGTGATCGAAAAGGGCCGGCAGAATTGACGTTTTGTAGTGGCGGCCTTCCCGTGAGTCGGTGCCACCGCAAAGCGGCAGTTCTGGGCTAAGACCCCGGGTTTGAAAAAAAAGAAGGGGTCTTACACAGCCCATCTCGCGCGGTCGCCGATAGTGCTCGGTAGCAATCGATGTCACGTCATCACCGAACCGCAACTGCTCCTCCATCCTCGACAACCTTCCTACAGAGCCCATACTCGCCTGAATGTCGGCAAGCTCGTCGAGAACGAGTTGTAGGCGATGGTTGTTTAGCGCTAGCTGGCGATCGTTCTCCTTCACTATATGAAAGCGGGCTTCGTAGCTTTCCAGGGTGGTCTGAAGTTCTTCTATCTTCGCCACCCGCACCTCCAGAGCTGAGATCTGGCGATGAGACTCGCAGATCGCGAGCTGATCGAACTTGTTCTCCAGCTCCAGGTAGGCGCGAGCAGCGGCATGGCGATACTCACTCTCGGACAACCCGATGGTGTCGATGAAGGCCGCTCCTGGAGTCGACGAGCAGTTTGTCAAAACATACAAAGTCGTCAGATTAGAGAAAGCCTAACTCATCAAACAAAGCAGCAATAACGCGAGTTACCACGACGAGTAGATCGAGATCACCGAGGGGAATGACCGCGACCCGAGGTATCTCGCTGGCCTGAGGATGAACCGCCCGCGCGATCGGTAGGTCTCCCCTGCCCACAACTGCCATGATCAGGGTCCCCGACTCTCGGCAGGAAGAAGCTCGGCCGCGGCTTAGCCGGTTTCTGGGCCAGAGTCATCAGCGGTGGCGATGGGGGTTGCGACAAACTCGCCGACTGATGCAAGGTCTTCAGCGGAGGAGGTGGGGTAGGTCGCTGCATATCAGCTTGTTGCTGAGCGGTTAGAGGATGCGGCGGTGACAAAGGAGCACTCGCCGCGTAGAGAGA
The DNA here is from genome assembly GCA_039513925.1 of Platanthera zijinensis. Taxonomy (NCBI): domain Eukaryota; kingdom Viridiplantae; phylum Streptophyta; class Magnoliopsida; order Asparagales; family Orchidaceae; genus Platanthera; species Platanthera zijinensis. The sequence continues at coordinate 108,315,776 of CM077098.1, read as the reverse complement.
GGCAACGTTCAGAAGAGGCGGCAACGACGGTAGGGAACTCGCCGTCGGTGGTACACAATATGGCAAAGGAGCGGGAACGACCTTGCTCGCCGGGAGGATCTTGCTCGCAGGCAGGTCCTTGCTAGCCGGGAGGACCATGCTCGCTGGGAGGTCCTTGCTTACTGGGAGGTCCTTGTTCGCCGGGTGGCCCTTTCTCGCCGGGTTAATCGGCGGCGAGGGCGAGAAGTGGTGCGGAGTTCAGGGGGGAGACATCCAGATCCGTGTCCGCAACACCCGATGGAGAGTCTGCGAGCAAAGGAAGCAAGTTAGCGAGAAGTAGACGACGATCAACTATATGGAAACATTTCGGCAAAGGTACAACATGGCGAGGAGACAACGTCAATCCGCGGCGGTGCCGGCGATTTGGCGACTTTTGGAGGAGGGGTCTTGAGCGGGCTGAGAAGACTGGGGTCGGGAGCGACTATATTGGGGATGTCATCCAACCCGAGGGCGCTGAGGAGCTTCATAGTACTAACAGAGCGGGCGGGATTGCTGGTCGAAGCCGCGACTTGCTCAGATGACGGAAATGGGTCGACCGCCTTGGAGGCGGGTATCTTCTTCGACTTCTTGGTCTTCTTCTTTTTTGTGGGGGGGGGGGTAAGTCGGTGGCGACATCTTCTTCCCACGGCCTTTTAGGCTTGGCGGTGCCGAAAAAGTCGAACAAATCCACAAGGCTATCTTGAAGAAGCTTCTCGTTGGCGTTCGACATAGTTCGCGAGCTCAAGTGGTCCGCCTCAAAAACCAGGCCCCCCTATTTATATAGTTTGACAGACAGTCGTCAAGGGCGAGCAACTCAGATACTCGACGCAGCAACCCGCCGAATAAGTGTTGGATGATTCTTTCTGAGCTCCTACGTCGCTCAAAAAGAGCGGAGATTGTGTACAACCCATATTCGTCGAGGATGGGTCCTACCACATCCAATTCAGCGAAAGTCAAGGTCAACAAACCTAGACAGAGTCAAGAGTTAGCGAGTCAAGCAGTAGAAGGCCTGACGAGTATGGCGAGCTCCCCTCGCATACTCGCCAGGTAGGCGACTAGGCGAGATACTCGCCCAGCCCGCGCGAGTTTCTCCAGGAAGTCGCCTAGTCGCCAGGGGGTGGGGGTATAGATATGCCCCCCCTTCCTTGGATTTGCCTATAAATAGGACCCCAGGGGTACGAGGAGACAGACCGAAAATCCTCCGCAGAATACTCGCGAGTTTCTCTTTCCAGATACTAGTCGAACCTTTGGATTCCATTTCCTTAGAAGACTAGGTCGCGACCTCGCGACTTAGTCGTCAGCTAGTCTCCCTCGTACCTAGTTCAACTATTCTTGGTTGAGAAGGGGCTGCTCCTTTCGAGCATCCGGGTACGTGGTGGGACCTTCTTGCCGCAACATCTGGGGTCCTATTTGCCCTAATTCTTCATCCTAGTCAACCTAGCCGTCTGGCCTTACCTCTGAACTGGTAACCTTAGACGACCTTGATCCGAATTCTGAGGTTGAGATTTTCCTGGCTTCAACATTGATAATGTTGCAAATGATAGTGCGTCAAGTCATTTGATGATGAGTTGTATAGTGATTATTAATGAGTAAAATAACAATGTTTGATTTATTAAATTCAAAACTTCATTGGTTCTAACTAGACTGGATAGAGATGCTGATAGTGTTACTTCAACACTACTACAAATATTAAGCTCATTTATGTAGAGCTAGTTTACTTTAAAACGTCACAACATATGTTTTGAATTTATAGAATCTAACTCATGAAATTCTTTGCGCGCACTAGTGAAGATGGATGAGAGAAAGTAGACTTTGACCTGGATGATGATGATCTACTCTTTGAGTAGAATTGCTACACATTTATTCATTTGTCTTATGTTTTCAGGCTTTTATTTCTGAGTTGCACTTTATGTTTGGATGCTCTGTTTTAATTATGAAAACTCCTATTATGGTGTAATTGTGCAAACTTATGTGGATACCGTGTAAAGTCAAAAACTTTGATACTCTCTACTTTCCAGCACTCTGAAACGTAAACGTTATATGTCACAAATATAGGATGAGATTGTTAGTGTATATTTGGGCATATAACGGGTTCGGAGGCTTAACAGGTCGGTTCAGATACATGGATATCCGATACCCATATTAACCCTAGGGTTTACCTATAAAACCCAAGTTGAGGGCAACGGGGAGGTGGTTCTATTTTGACCACCACCCAGAATTCTTCGAGCGACATAACATTTATGATCTCGATGAATTATGGGTTACACTATAAATAGTTTAGAAGAAACAACATGACGAATTTGATTTTTTGTACAAACAAATTAATAGAAAACAACGATATGTAATTCAATGTAATATGATGAAATGGTCAGGCCCGCCATGCAGAGTCCACCTCAATCAGAAGACCGTAGTATGCACAACTTAATTAAAGGGATGAGCATGCACGACCATGCGCACTTGCGTGCATAATCACACAAGTCCGCGCACGTAGCAATGCGCATGGCTGAACATTGCAATGCACGGGGCCGTGGGAGCTCCCTCGCACCTTCACATCCTGTCGCAGTTGCCGGTCCAGGGGGCAAGCTTGTCATATTCCAAAATTTCGCAATCCAAGGGACTTAAACTGTGCATTCATATTCGCCCGTCCAATAATCAAGAGAGTGTAATTACTCATGCGGCCCTATAAAAAAAGCTATAAAAGGGGGGCGCGAGCCTTCATTTGAGGGAGACATAAATAATAAGTAGAAGAGAGAGCTCAAAGGTTTTAGTGGAAGAGATGCAAACTCAAGTTCAGCTCCAAGACGCAAAAGTCCGACTCGACGCTTAGCTTCCCGCTAGGCGTATGCTCCACGCATGCTCGCTTCGTCTTCAAGTTTGCTCCAAACTCCAGTGCACGCCTCTGCGCTTCGCTCCAGTGCGTGTCATGCTCCATTCCAGGGTGTGTTCCGACAAGCTCTGTTCTACTAAGCACCAGACACTTAAATTTATTTTGTAAACGAGTAGTGATCTATCACCCTCTGAAAAGTTGATCCATACACTTAACTGCAACTTATGGATTTTGCCAGAACTGGTCCTAGCCTCGTGTTTTTTTTCCCTTTCCGGAATTTTCACGTAAAAATCTTGTTGTTCGTTCTTGGTTTTCTATTTTGACTGTTTGCACGTTCGACTCACTCTCGTTCTAAGATGACACGTTTCGTCCGATCCGCAAAAGCGCCGAGCGACCCACCATTTTAAATCCTAAGATTACATATGACAAGTGTAAATCAATAACATAAATATCCATTGTGAAATCAATATCTTGAATGGATGTTTTAATCTTGAACATTACATTGGCATTTCCCACGTGCACTTTAAATTGAACAATCAATGTCATCTCCAATCAGATGAACTTTGCAGCACGTCTTGTCAAAATTATGCACAGTGCCATTGTCCACCAATAACTGTTTACAAGAATGACCAGTATAATCTACTGTAACCAATGTAATGTTCAGATCCTATAATCATATCTTCAGATGAGGAATTGCTTCATATGGAGGATATTGTGCTTGTGCTTGAGGAAATAGAAGGTTCAGAGCCCTTGTTTAGGGTTGATTAAGTGGCTCGAGGATACCCGATTGTGATGAATCAAAGCCACCTGTCTCGAGAATCTGAGCACAGAACTGGCTGGGGTTACCCATGGTATGGATCAGGAACCTTGAGTTTTTACATGAAAGACTGTGTCTCCCCTTTACATTCTTTAAGTTCTTGAAAAAAGTTTTGATTGGCTTCCCGCGAACATTCATATTCATTGTGTGAATAGGCTAACCATAAGTATTCACATGTTGAATTTCTTGAGAGAACTCATCTCATGTAGTGTGTCATTTTTTGTGAATTGTGTGTGACTGAAAAATCTCGGTTGATTTGATGAAACATAACAAAATAAGTTAGATATGCCCTACTATATGGATAAATGGTATATTTTAAATTTTATTGATATAGGCATGCCCTCTATAGTGTGGCAAGTAATTCAAAAATCCTTGAATGAAGTAAAACACCTCATTCTATGAAGAATCTCTTGAGAAAACAATTGTGCAAATGTCTTTGGACAATTGAGTATGTTTCTTTGAAGAAATGAGTTTTAGAATACAATCACCAAATAATTTTCAATGATTAATTAAATGTGTGAAAACTAATAAATGACAATAGTCGAATGAAGTTCGACGAATAACAAAATTTACGAAGAGAGCTTTATTCAGAGCTCTTTGCTAGAAGTCAAATTTCAGTTTGATATAACTAGTATCAAAAGTAAACAATTGTTTTGCCATAAAACAATTGTTTAAGGAAGAAATTTCATTATTATTCTCGATATAACTCAAATAATGAGGATAAAATTTCTACCCAAAATAAAAGGGAGGGTAACATGTTTTCTATTCATAAAAATATACTCATTGTTTTAGAAAAAATGTATTTATCTCCTAGGATGTCAATTTATTTTAAGTTCAAAAATAATTTTTTTTTAAAATATGAACATAGTAATGTTTTATGATTTATTAATTTTTTTGATATATTTAATTTTTCACAATTTACAGATATTTTTATTGATTCATGTTTGCATCTATCCAATCTTTTTCAATATTCTAATGCTCTATTTGGGAGGGGGGACTTATTTTCACCAGTGAAGTGGTTACGATCGCACGAATCGAATCTTAATTTAGGGCAGATTCATGCGATCGTAACCACTCGATCAGTGAAAATAAGTCCCTCCAAACGAAGCCTAAACTAAGAAGCCATATTCTAAAAACCCATTTTCTTGGCCGCCAGTAAAATGATCTCATGTATTTAATCCTTCGCAAACAAACAAAATTTATGAATTCTTTAAAGTAGATTTCTCGGAGAAATGCATTTCTAATTTATATATCAACTCTTGCTTTCATGATGATCGCCCGAATCAAAAAATAAATATATTAAAGAAATTAATCCTTGCATAATTTTTTTATTCATGTTATTTTTATGATAAGTTTTATTTGTATCTATGACTATTATATAATATACAGTATAATATAATAAATATAAATAAAGAAAGCATATTAATGCTGTAAACTATTTTGTACGTTTTTTCAAAATGCAAGTGATTCTAATATTTAATTAAAATGTATATTTTAAACATAATATTAAAAATTGAATCCAAAAAATGCTCCAATTCAATACATTTTTCCCATGATTGATTTGATTTATATATTAAAAATCAGTGGATACAAATTACAATCATAATTGCCGAAGTTAACCTCTCTTTAACCCAGTATGAACGCCGTGCATAAGACGGCTCGTACGCTACAAGGTATTGACCTGCCAATCTGCGTTTTCCCCCGAAATTATTATTTTAACAAGTAATAGGAGTTGGCACGCGACTCCGCTTAAGCGAGTAGCCTCCACGCGTTCAAAACTTTTTCAGAAATTTTTTTGTACCCATGGGTACCTAGAGTAAGGTGCGCGCGTGCATTGCGAGCCGTCCGATCTGTCTGCTCCGCCGTCTGATCAAGATAACTCATACCGATTTTTTTTTATTTTTCTGCTCGCTTTAATCGCAATGTACAGATCTTAAATCCAACGGGCACTATTGCTATTGCACCTTCCTCTAAGTACCCGCGAGTACCAAAAAAGCGCTCAAACTTTGTTGGGTACTCTATGCGGGAGTAAATATTGCCGTATAATACCGATTTTAATTGCATCCCTCATATTTTTGAGCGAATGATCTAAGCCGTCGAAATCAGAGAGGCTGTATTTTCCCATGCGTCGGCAATTATGACGCCTGATTTTAAAATACCTTGCGAACGTACACGTGCCGGTTTAACTCACCGCTTCTCCCTGTTGCCGCCGGTGGCCGTTGCTTTCATATAAATATTGCTTCACCGGCTCTTTCTCTACTTCTTTTCTGTCATCGCCTACTGGTTTGATCGAGAAATTTGAAAGATAGAGAAAAGGGGATTCTATACCGAAATCGAGGAGCTCGTAGATTCTTCTGCTCGAATCGAGATTTTTTGAGTTCGCGGGTGAAATTTGTGAGAGAGATCGGTTTCATCGAGATGGTGGCGGGAGCGGATGTTATACACCAGAGTATATCGGTTCTTGATGTTCAGTACCGCTGTATTTCAAAGAGGATTGATGAAATTGTTGATTTGTCGGCCACTGCGGCGGTGGCGGCGATGACGCCGCTGGTCTCGTCGATGGGGGCGGTGTCAGAGCGGGTAGGTTTCTGATTTTTCTGTTCTCTGATCTGAATTGGCTTTTGGCTTGTTTATAGTCTAATCGGGTAATCAGGGTTTGCGTTTTTTTTTTCGAGTTTAGATGCAAGGAATCTCTTTATACAGTTCATCTGTGGCTTGATAATTGTATATTTTTGATGAATCCGTTTATGTGGTATATTTATTTTGTTTCCATAGTTAGATTCTTGAAATACTGGGAAAAAATTTGTGAATTAAGGAGATGGAAGAAAATAAATATCTCTTATCTGGTTTTATGGGAGATTTTCAGACTTAAAAGCTTTTGAATCTGTAATTCACAAACCTCGATGATGTTCAATTAGCGGGAAAGATTAACTGGTTTTCAGATTGAGCCGGGGATTTGAGTTGCTAGATTGATGTGATTTGCTAGTATTTTCCCCCTTTCAACAGCATTCGATTCACCCTTAAAATTTCCGAGTTAACGATTATATTGCTTTTACTATGGAAATCTCGTAGATCTTTCCAAGTGGCCGATCTTCTAAACTTTTTAATTACTTGAGGCAGTAAGCTTGAAATTGTACATTTGCTACTTATGTGCAGGATCCAGATTTCCCAGAAAAATCAACACCTGTTGAATTCATTCCCAGCATCCGATCGGGCAGCTTTGCAGATATTGGACCTCGCAAATTCATGGAGGATGAGCACATACGAATCGACAATCTATCAGGTCATTTGGGATCCGTGTTCACTTGCCCTACACCCAGTGCCTTCTACGGGGTAACTAATCTATCCATCCCATCGAGCTTCTCCATCTAATGCCATCATCATTTTCGTTGGCTGATCAAAATTATTTTTTGCTCCATTCGTTCAGGTTTTCGATGGCCATGGCGGCCAAGATGCAGCCGCGTATATCAAGCGACATGCAACGAAGCTATTCTTCGAAGATGCCGAATTCCCGCGGGCATCAAAGGCCGACACGGCGTTCCTAGAATCGGTGGAGGATTCCCTCCGGCGGGCATTTCTTCAGGCTGACCTTGCTTTGGCCGATGACTGCGCCGTCAGCACTTCTTCCGGAACCACCGCACTCACCGCGTTAATATTGGGAAGGTGTTGTCGATTGAGGAACGAAGATTATTGCTATTTCACATGGTTGCCCTCGTCTGAATCTTCGCCTTTATTCTTAACAGGATTCTGCTGGTGGCGAACGCCGGAGATTGCCGAGCTGTGCTGTGTCGGAAGGGAGCGGCGATGGAGATGTCGCAGGACCATAGACCCATCTATGCTGTGGAGTGCAAGAGGGTCCAGGAATCCGGGGGGTATATCGAAGACGGATACCTCAACGGAGTTCTCTCTGTGTCGAGGGCATTGGGGGATTGGGATATGAAGCTTCCCCGGGGATCTATGTCGCCCCTGATCGCGGAGCCGGAGTTCAAGAAGGTCGTTCTGACGGAGGAAGACGAGTTTCTAATCATCGGCTGCGATGGCATATGGGACGTGATGTCGAGCCAGCACGCCGTCGGCGTGGTGCGCCGGGGACTCCGGCGGCACGATGACCCGGATCGCTGCGCCCGGGAGCTCGTGATGGAGGCACTGAGGCTCCGCACGTTCGACAATTTGACGGTGATCGTGGTTTGTTTTGCTTCCGAACATCGGGATTCCTCGTCGCTTCCGGAGCTTCAGAGACCGCAGCAGGTTCCCCAGCAGTTGAGGTACTGCAGCCTGTCGGCGGAAGCACTCTGCAATCTGAGGAGCTGGCTGGAGAAGGATGATGACATGAACTGACTGGCTGTTGGACGGGGATGAGCGCGTGTTGGTATTCTAGCATGTTCCCTTGGGCTGCCTCGGCGAAGGCAGGTGGGGGTTGGAGGAATGGTGTGCTGGGACTGTGCTGTATATATCTCCATAATGCGACAGTGTTTGTGTAAATGCATTGCGGAGGGGAGGCTTATAGTGGATGATGGCTTGTGTATGATTTATGATTATTGTCGCCATTGATTCGTAACTTTGGAGTGCTATTGTTTACGACGATGATCTTCGATATTAATCACTCGCTCGTGATTGTTGTTCTGTTTATAGCTGCTGCTGATTTGGGGATCAGGAAAGTAATCGCAAGTAATGCCTCTCTTATTACTTACTAGGTTCGTTTTGTTTAGTTCACTTACTGCTTGGCTAATCGACCACACACAGCAAACCGTCCAGCATTCACCGATGTGTTGGTTTTGCGCATTAAAGCTCCTTGACAGCACGCATCCAACAAAGAGTTATCCAAATTGTTATATTCCAGCAGGAATTTTTATTTGGTCTGTTCCAACATGGCAGTTTTCCGAAGATCAACTGAGAGAACAGACTAGTTGTTGATAATAATCTTACTTCAAAAAAAAACTGTAGAAAGAGGGAAAGCACCTGCAATCATTTGACAGCCTTCCAAACAATGTTTCCTCATTCTATTTATAAATGGCCTATTTATAACAAAGCTATAAACAAACAGGCCGGAGAGTGCAGCAGGGGGGGAGAGAGATTCTGATTCTGTTTTCAGGGAGGTACGAGTTCATTGCTGTCTGTCTTTGTGATTGATTGACTAGACCCCAAAATTGTATGTATGAGAGAATCTCGGATCCGGGAAAGGGTGTAAAGCACTTTACTGTGCAAAGCGGCATCCAACGGTGTAGAGCACATCACAGCTCTTACGGAGATCCGTGCATATCTCAGCTCGCGTTGAGATGTGTGTGTGCGAGCTGTGATGTGCTCGCATCCGTTGGATGCCGCACTGCACCGTAAAGTTCGTGGAGATGTGAGTGCACTTTACACCCCTGAATCCGGGAATCTCATCCCTTGTTACTATTTTGCAGTTTACTGTGGCTGAGATGGCCGATATCTGTTGGTGTGAATGTGTGATGAGGCAGGTGCGGAAGCTGCTGATGTCAAGAGAGTGTAGTTGAAGTTGGATATGCCTCCAATAATATATTTTATTTATGTCGTGTCAGAAGCAAGGAGGATATTAGGGTTTAGAAAAACTTGGACCCGAGAGAGGGGAATTGTTTAATTGGTGGATGGATGGATGGCCATTCATCAAACATTATCAATTTTACGCAAATTATATATTAAATAAAAAAAAACACACATGGCCATCATAGGTGGTGGTTGATGTGTCACGCTTTATCTCATGCGTACACTTGTTTCGTTTGCGTTAGTTGTCAAATGAACCTTTTCATCGTTACCAAATAATTATTTGGCTTCCTATATAATTGAGTGACATTACTTTTCAGTTAGTGGATCTATTTTCCAGCTTAAAATTCATTATGAACATAATTGCCTCCCCCCACCCCAACACACACACACACACCCAAATAGTTAGAGGGCCGCCTTTTCGCGCTTATAAACCCTGAATGATGCTAGGACAGCTGAAGAAAGTAGTTCGAGGACTGAATACAATACTGAGTTCACTCCAAGGTTGTCAGGATCGCGATCAAGATCATAGGATCTTACGATCCTTCGATCCAGATTTTGTAAATCGATCCAGATTTTGTAAAGCGATCCTCGATCCAATCCTACCATCCGATCCGATCTTACCTCAAAACAATCTCATCTAGGATCTCGATCCTGACAACCTTGGTTCATTCACTGGCCATGTAGAGTTGGCTTTGGATTTTTCTTCTTCAAAGCTAAACATACTAGTCACATATTGTTCATAAGTTTACCTTTTGTTGTGGATCGCTCGACGTTTTTATGGACCAGTTGAATTGAACCGTCTCTGTTCGAGAGTGAGCTGAGCACACAAATAGTCACAAAGAAGACCAACAACTGGCAATGAGACTTTTAACGTCGAAAAGCCTAAAAAAAGTAAAAAACCCACGGGGCCGGATTGGTGCCGACCAAGTTCCCCTATTCTTTAGTGTATTACAAAAATTATCTCTCAAGGGTGACAGATCACCGCTTGCAGTGGCGAACTCATGATTTTTACGTAACCCAAACACTAATTAACAAGTACCGGGACTTACCCCGAAAATGTCTAATGTTGTATTCTAAGGCTTCGTTTGGTAAGGCGGTGGAGGGAGCAACTGACAACTTAGAAGGGAGGGTTGGGACTGGAGGGGAGGAGGCGGGACTGGAAACTGAGCAGATGTGGGGCTTTTCCGGTTATTTGCAGGAGCAAACACCACCGTCACACGTTTGTTTTTCCGCTGTCTGGCGGCGTTTGCTCCCGCCACCGGCGTGAAAACGCCACGCCAAATAAAGCCCGATAGAAAACAAAATAATATTTTCTCACTCGATTCGTATACAAAAACAAATAAATGAAATCTTCCCTTTCATATTTTTGAGATATCAACATTCATTCAAATTTCAAACGCTATGTTAAAAACTATAAAGTCTGCATTTTATCTACTGCAAACCAAAATGATATCTCAAAAAAAAAAAGATGAACTCATGAACTCCCAAAATCTGGATTCAAAAATTTATAGAGCAATAGCAAAAATCTGAATTGAACTTTTGTTGGATTCAATAAAAGTATTGACCAATGTGAAAAAACATTCTAATGAGCTACAAATCTATTGATGAAAAAACAGAAGGCCAAATCAGATTCATGTTAAGGCATGAGAGAACTGTCATACCTTGTACAAATGGCATAGCCCAAGCCAAGCCCTAAAAAAACATAGAATCATTAAGCATAGCAAAAATTTTTAGGTACACACGGGAATATGGAGGATGGTATTCGCGATGCATTGGGAGCCGTCCGATCAACAAAAACTTCTGCCTATTTTTAAATATTTTTTCCTCCCTTTAATGCTGACGGTCAGATCTCAAATCCAACGCCTAAAAATGTATTGCACCTACCTCTATGTACCCGCGGGTACGTAAAAATTACTCTAAGCATAGGCAGATATATTTGCTGCAACCTGTAGCAAGCAGAGCAAAATCGGAAATCCAAATGGGGCCTGGACGGACTCCTCTCCCTGTTGAGTAGCTGTGAACGCAAGTTATTGTCTTCACCGACCACAAGGTCCACAACGTTGTTAGGGCACGAGTTGAAGCTTGAAGGGGGACTGTGGCTGGAGTTCACACGTCGTCGGCAACGATTAAATTAGGGCAAGATTTGTCGCAGACAGACGAGATGGAGGCTGGGCTGCTCGTGTTCGTCGCCATCGAGGAATGATTTAGGGGGCGCCTGACTCTGCTTCGGAGAAGAAAAATCGTACACAGACGCTTTTCCGAAATTCATACCCGGGCATGTCTCCATGTGGGTCCGCCCCTGACCGCTTGTTACAATGATTTATATGGACCACGAAGGTTGCTGGGAGTGGAGTGGCAATGAGCATTGGTTTGGGTCGCACGACGCGCTTGTAGACTTGTCGAAATAAATCGCCTTAGCTCGAAAGTGAGTCGAGGACACAAACATTCAAAGTAGAGAACATCAACTGGCAAGAGGACTTTTTATGTGAAAATCCCGAAAATGATGAAAAATCACGGGGTCAGATCGATGTCGACCAAATTGCACCATTTTGTGTGTGTTACATATAATAGAAGACTCGATGGTGACAACCACCACTCGTTACTATAAGTGTTTTAAAGAGAAACAGAGTCTTCGTGGGACTTGAAGAAGATCGTCAAGCACAAAGAAGATCTTTTTAGTTCCGAAGGAGATCTTCAAGTGAGTCTTTGAACGCTGAAGGAGAACTCTGAAGAATATTCAAATGAGCTATCTTTGACGATAAAGGCAAGGTGTCTTGAAATGATGGTTATTTGTTCCTTTTATAGTTTTTAACACGAGTGGTTTGATAATTGTATCATTGTAACCGCCATAACTATCGGGCGAACGAATCACGTTTATCAATTTGGAACTAACGCGTGGGTGCACATGCTACCATGCACGCCATTGGGCGCGCAGGTGCTACCGCGTGCACGGTTGTGCGTACAAGCGCACATTGGCGTTTTGGGTGTTCGGGTGTCCGCTCTGTTTGCGACGGATGGGTCTCCTCGAGGCCTAATCGGGAACACACGCACACACGCTTGCGTCCTCGGGCGTCGTGGGAGCTTCCCTAGTCGATTACGAGCGGTTACCTCTCCCCCTATAATGTGCATTACCCATAATGGAAAGGTTCTGCAACCCGCATCCCCATTTGATTGAGGATGCGCTATCTGCAACCCACCTTTAATAAAAGTAATACATATCGAGCGTGCTTCGAAGCAATCTGGGATGACGAATGCGCCAACGAGCCTCTTGGCTCGATGTATGGAGCTGGATGCGGTCTTCGAGCTGCTTCCAAAGAACCATCGAGGAGCGAAGGAGATCTTCAAGGCTCATAAGAAATCTTGAAGTGCCGGAGTAGGTCTTGGAGTTGTCTTTAAGGGGACATTCGAGGAGCAAAGGAGATCTCCGAGACTCAGAAAAATCTTCAAGTGTTGAAAGAGGTCTTCGAGCAGTCTTCAAGGGATCTTCAAACCCGAAGGAGATCTTCAAGCGCTGAGGAGATCTTCGAAAGGGATCTTCCATTGCCGAAGCAGAACTCAAGGAGATCTTCAAAGGAAGACTCTGCAGGCATAGAATGCCAGCCCACCCCCGAATGTGGGCTTTGAGTTTCTTTTATAGCTTATGAGAGTGACATTTTAGTGATTATGTCGCTAGGGGTGGCTATCTGCACACCCATGATAGAATGTGTTACTATTCACACCCTCATGATGAGGAATTTTACTATCTACACACCCATGACGAGAGACTTTACTATTCGCACCCCCATGATGGGGAGGGGGAGAATTTACTATTCACACCCCATTATGGGGGGGGGGGGGGTTGACTATTCGCACACAATGGTAATGGATTTTACTATTCGCACCACCATGATGGTGTATTTTACTATTCGCACATCCATGATATGAGATTTTATTATTCACACACCCATGATTGAGATCTGATAATTTGCACCCCATGGTGTGATTTTATTATTCATACATATACGATGAAGGTTTTATTATTCACACACCCCTTGATGATGCTTTGACTATTGGCACCCATAGAGAGATATTTCACCCCATGATGGAAGATTTTACTATTCACACTCACATGTATGAAATTTTACTATTCGTGCACCCATGGTGGGGGATGCAGCGACGAGTGTCGGGAGGCGACGAGCGAGGAACGTTGCAGTGGGCGATGAGCCCGACGACGCAGAGGTAAGCAACCAGCAAGGAGCGATTAGCAAGGAGCGACATGCAAGACATGCATGGGCAATGTGCGACATGCATGGCCCGTGTGGCTGAGGAGAAATTTTTCCGTCGGGAACCAGTTTTCAAAATTTTTCATCCGGGTCCAATAAGAATCCTTGAATTGCACGCGGACCCCACACATTTCATATGTCTGACTTGCACTTTTGCACGGGACGCACATATTTGTAACTTCACATTGGTCCCGGTTCCATCCAAGTTTCCGAGGTAAAAATAGGTGTGGCCGAGAAGCTGGGATCCTGCCCCTAAATCCCGGAATAAAATCCCTCCCTGCATTAGTGCATTCAGTATCGATAGGGTAAAATGGGCTCCCTAGGAGAGAAGAAGGCTGCGACACTCGCTCGATACCAGCCGTCCTCCTCTACGTTCTGCTCCATCCATGCTTCCCTTTTTTGCTCCTACTACAAGAATCTGTTAGGTTTTGCTCGAAGCATCCGGATGGTGATCAAAGTGGAATCACCTACCCGTTGCCCCTAGGTGGGTATAAATAGACAAACCCTAAGAGTAACTACAGGTATCAGATATTCATGTATCCGAACCGACCCGTTAAGCCTCCAAACCCGATATTTGTCCAAATATACATTAACAATTTCCTCATATATTTGTGACAAATAATACGTACGTCTTGGAGTGCAGAAAGTAGAGAGTTTCCAAAGGAAAAGTTTTCGACTTTATATATTTTCATAAGAGTTAGCACAATTAAATATAAGTAGGAGTTTACAAAAAAAACAACATGAACATTCAAATAAATAGAGCTACTCATGAATAAACAAGTCTGAAAACAAAATAACAATAGATCAAGACATATAATAATTATACTCAAAGAGTAGATTATCAACATCCATGTCAAAGTTTACTTTCTCTCCTCCATCTTCACCAATGCTTGCAAGAAATTTCATGAGTTAGACTCTATGAATTCATAAACATATGCAGTGACGTATCAAAGTAAACTAGCTCTACCTAAATGAACTTAGTACTTATAACAGTAGTGAAGTAACACTGTCAGCATTTCTATCCAGTCTCAAAAGCATTAGTAAAGTTATGATTTGAATAAATCACACATTATTACCTTACTCATTAGTGACCACTATATACATTATCATATGACTTGACACATCGTCATTTGCAACATTATCAAATGTGGAATAATTTGTTATGAACATTAATATTAGATTAACTCGCACAATGACTTTCTATTCCTAGTTGAATAATTCTCTAATCAAATTATAATGAGAAAGATGTTAAGTCATCAAATGTGGAATGACTAACATCCAACCATCTTGGGTTTTCATCAAGAAATTATTTGGGGTTTTTAGTCTGTTATTAGATGCTTGAATGTTACAGCTATACACTCTTACTATTAAAACATAAACATTAGATGAAAGTTTCATATCTGTATGAACTTTAATCTCATCTCTCCTGATGTTTTGATTGTACTGAGAGCTCTATTTAATCCTTTTGTCAAGCCGTATGTAACATTATCTTTTGACCTCACATCAATTAGGAAAATAATCCCTTGACTCGTGAGGGAGGTCAACCAGGCTTGTTTCATCCTTAGTTGCCTTCTTTTCCTATTGAATAAAATGTTCGTAGCAATCGCTTTAGTAGTCTGATTGTCGCAGTAAACTGCAACAGAACTCAATTTCAGGCTCGATAGTGGAAATTCCATCACCAAATCTCTTATCCACTATGCTTCTTCTCCCGCTGAAGCTAGAGCGTAGAGTTCAGATTCCTTAGAAGATAGTGCAATACATGATTGCCTCTTGGACTTCTAGGCTATAGTTGCTCCTCCTAGTATGAATATAAATCCACTAGTAGACTTGCTGTCGTTTATTTCTGAGCATCATGATGCATCAGAATATCCTTTCAGGACTGGAGGATGATCATGGTAACATAAATCATACTTTTGGGTGTGTTTTAGGTATCTCATTAGTCTATCGAGGGCATCCCAATGATCTTGGCTAGGATTATTAGTGAATCTACTTAACATGCCAACCATAAAAGCTATATCAGGTCTAGTGCAAACCATATCATACATGAGATTACCAATCAGTTTAGCATAATCTAACTGTCTAACCGCAGCTCCTTCATTGGGCTTTAAGCGGTTGTTATGATCGTATGACATCTCTAATGCTTTACGTTCACTGTATCCCCACGTATCCAACATGGATTTTATGTAGTGACTTTGACTTAGGGAAATACCATTTTTTTCAAAGCTCACTTGCATGCCTAGTATATTTTCAGCTACATCGAGGTCTTTAATGCTAAACACTTTCATTAGTCCTAACCTAACGTCTTCCAATTCAGATTGATCAGAACTAAGAATCATCATATCATCCACATACAAGTATATTATAATGACTTTATTTGATCCATGACGTATGTAAAGACATTTATCAGAGAGATTCGACATGAATTATATGTTCCTTACACTATCATCAAACTTCACATGCCATAATTTTGATGCTTGTTTTAGTCTGTATAGTGACTTGATTAACTTACAGACCTTACTTACGTGACCTTCTACTATGAAGCATTCAAGTTAGCTCATGTATATCTCTTCGGTAAGATCTTTGTTCAAAAACGCAGTCTTAATATCCATTTGATGAATAATAAAATTCTCAATAGATGCAATAACAAAAAGAATTCTAATGGTTGTTAAGTGATACATTGGTGAATACACATCAAAGTAATACACCCCACTAACTTGTGTGAAACCTTTAGCCATCAGACGTGCTTTATACTTAGCTATGTTACCATTAGGATTAAGCTTCTTTTTTAGAATCCACTTACACCCTATAGTTTTAGTCCATTTTGGCTTATCAACTAACGTCTAGGTGTTGTTCTGAAGTAGAGAGTTCATCTCTTCCTCAATGACTTATTTCCAGAGTAGTGAATCTCTTGTTCTCATCGCTTCCTTATAGGTAATAGATTAGCCTCGACATGGTAAATGACAAAATCACTACCGAAGGTTCTGAGAGTTCTCTCTCTCACTGAAGTCCTTCTAGACTAGGCCATTATTGTCTACTGGAATGGAATAGGAGGTGCTCGGTACTGATTCAGGATCTTCCTCAGTAAAAGTTACTTATATACCTGGGAGTGACATGTTCTTGTCTTTAAGAAATTTATCCTCAAAGAATACCGCATCCCTAATATCTATAATGATGTTATTAGAAATGTCTAAGAATATATCTATAACACTTGTAACGAACCTAGCCGATACAACATGATAATGTCACGGCTCCGCTCTAGGCGACGTTACCGGGCTGCAGCCCAAGCACCCCAACCCCTCTCCATCAACATGCGGTGCTTAATTGGTGATGAGAGTTGAAAGAACTCCATAGTTAAGTGTGCTCGGGCTGGAGTAGTACTGGGATGGGTGACCTCCTGGGAAGTACCCGTGGTGCGCGCTTGACTATCGAGTTTACCTTATTAAAGAGAGGCTGTGACCACCAACAACCCGCCTGTAGAGGGAGAGGGGTTGGGGTGTTTGGGATGCAGCCCAGTAGCAATGCCTGGAGAGCGGAGCCGTAACGCTATTACGTACGCGCTAGGGTCGTTACAACACTATCATCAGCACAACCTAAGTAGACACATGTGTTGGTCCTAGATCCAAGCTTAGACCTTCTAGGGTCGAAAACCCTAACATAGGCTATACAACCTCATGTATTAAGTCCAGTTATAGACACGGGTCTCTTAAACCAAAGCTCATAGGGTGAAACCTCTAACTTAGCATGAGGGACTTTGTTCAGAATGTGATTTACAGTTAAAACTGCTTCTCTCCAATAAGCAGTAAGCATGTCGGTAGTGATGAGCATAGAATTTAACATCTCTGTTAACGTTCTATTCTTTCTTTCGGCTATACCATTCGATTGAGGTGAGTAAGGAGCAGTGGTTTCTGCTATGATTCTTTGAGAGACAAGGAAACTTCTGAACTCATTGGACACGTATTATCCGCCTCTATCACTTCTAAACCTTTTTATCTTCATGTCTAGTTGGTTTTTTATCCTGATTTTAAAAAGACCGAACTTTTCAATCGCTTCATCTTTAGTTTTTAGAAGATAAATGTGACAGATCCTAGAGCAGTCATCTATAAATGTGATCATATACTTCCTTCCTCCTCTAGTGACAAAATTTTTAAAGTCACAAATGTCGGAATGTATAAGCTCTAGGGGTGTTGTGCTCCTAGTAACCGCCCTAAAAGGTTCCTAGTGATCTTAGTCTGAGCACACACTTTACATTTCTCAGGTTAGTTTTTTGTTTTTAATGTGATCTGGTGAGTTCTAGCTATTTGGAAGATTTTCCTGTAGTTCACGTGTCCTAGTCTCTCATGTAGAGTCTCAGGGCTAACTAAGTTTGTTTGAACTTGTTGAACTATCTCGTTTGCTAGACTTAGTCGGTACATCCTATTTTGGACGTATGCATATCCAAAATAGTGAGAGTTAACTGATAATATTACTCTACCGCTATAAAAAGTAAAAGACATGCCAACATCACATAACAAACGTATAGACACTAAATTAGCAGCTAATGAAGGAATGAATTTAACGTTCTTTAAAGTTAAAGTATTACCTGAGGATAACAGCAGAGTTGCGTTCCCCACCTTCAACACGTCAGATGTCTCACCATTTGTTACCGTCACAGACTCTCTTGTAGTAATGAGCCCTATCATCAGATTAACATTGTTGCAAACGTGACATGTTGCCCCCGAATCCAGGTACCACTCAGTGCTGGCATGCGCGTTTCCGACCATAGCAACAAAGTCGGATGGCTCAACAAGGCTAACCATATTGACTTGGTTGCCTTCTTGTAGTGCTCTGGTCCTTTCCTTTTTAGGGAGTCTGCAATCAGTTGCACTGTATCCTCACTTATTGCAGTTGAAACACTTGCCCTAAAACTTTTTAATCTTTTTACTCGGGTCTGCAACTTGTGAACTATTGTGGGGAACTTTGGTCTTTTTAGGATGGGGTGCACTAGGGCTGATATCGAGTCGAGTTCAGGCGATTTTGGCTCGGCTCGAAATCAAAATTTTCGACTCGAACTCGACTCGAAATCGAAATTCATTTCGAGTCGAGTCGGCTCGACTCGAAATGGCTCAATTCCGAGTCGGCTCGAAATCGAATCGAGTCGGCTTGAAATTGAGTAATTTTTCGTTTTATTCCTATTTTGCTCAAAATTAAATTGGGCAACCTAAAAATTTAGCAAATGAAACACTTAAATCCTTCATTCTTTTTATTTAGATTTAAATTTTATTATTTTTAATCTTAAAATAAGAATATATTAATAAATACAAATTTTTTAAAATTAATTCGAGTTGATTCAAATCATATTTCAAGCGATTCAGGGCTGACATGAAATTGACTCGAAATCAGATTCGAGTCAAATTGAATCGACTCAAATTGAGTCGAATCAATTTTAACCAATTTCGATTCGGCTCAATTTTCGAACGATTTTCGAGCGGCTTTCGAGTTTCGAATAATATGCTCAGCCCTAGGGTGCACGTTTAGAGCTTGAAAACATATTAGACGAAACTTTCTGCTTACTAACAATTTCTAAGGTGTGTCTTGTCATATTCTCATCCTCAATGTGTATAAAACGCTTGAGGTCATTCAAAATAACTTGCATCTTCTTGCGGTACATCTCAGTTTTGAAATTGTACCACGTGGAAGGCAATTTATAAACAATCGTGCCCGCAACAAAGCTATCAGGCAAAATAATATTTTCACTGTGCAGTGAATCGACTAAGTTTTCAAATTCCGATACCTGATGGAGAATTACTTTCTCCTCATCGAACGTGAAGGAATGAAACTTGTCCACCAGGTGTATTTTAGAAAGGTCCTCCTCCTGCCTGAAGTGCTCCTCCAGAGCCTCCCAGATCTCCTTAACAAATTTCATCTTGATGTACGTCTTTGCCAGGATTGAGGATAGACAGCTCAGCAGGTAGTCGCGGCAGAAGTCCTCATCGTGAACCCACTGAACCTCATCATCAGTCCCTATAACGTTAGCACGATCAGACTGGACTGTGTAGAACACATTTAGGTACTTCATCCTAAACTAGGTATTCAACTTCCAATCATTGAACTCGGTCGCCGTGAACTTTTCCAACTTGAGCATCGGAACTGGAGACAAGAAATTGCTCCCCTTCATTATTGTGAGGGTCACAGAACGTCAACAGGATGTCTCGACGCCAAAAGGCCACTAAACGCCAAGACATGCCCATTCAATGCCAAATAAGGCCACTCGACACCAAACATGGTCACTCGATGCAAAACAAGGCCACTCGATGCCAAGACAGGCCCACTCGACGCCAAGAACTAGGACTCAACGCCTAGAGGAACACTCAATGCCTGAGCTAGTTCACTCGACACACTCAACGCTTGGAGATGGACTCGACACACTTGACGCTTGGAGTTGGACTCGACGCACTTGACGCTTGGAGCTGGACTCGACGCCTGGAGCTGGGCTCGACGCACTCGACACCTGGAGCTGGACTCGATGCACTCGACGCACTCGACGCCTGGGTTGTCACTCGACGCCTGGGCAGTCACTCTACGTCTGGGCTGTCACTCGACGCCTGGAGGTATTTAGGGCTAGGCGATGGTCCCTCATCCACTAGGTAGCGCCACGACCAGACTCCTCCTACTTCACAGCAGCAGGGGAGAGACGACGACGAGAGAAATATCCTGATCTCTTATGAAGGCGGCGGAACATATCCACGATCACAGTAGCGGCTAGGGTTGCGATTTCTCTACTCCCAACGATGAGCGACGAAGGAGACGTCCAAAAATCACGAAACGGCGGCGGCAGTGACGGAGGAGGGTAACGATCTTTCTTTTCCTGATCCAGCGAGTATCGACGGCGGGGCTTCTTCCCACCTCTAGGCGGAAGGATCGAACTCTGCAGACGGAAGCACTACGGAATACCGCGAGCAAGAGGGGCTTGATTCGAGATTTTTAGGTTTTGCTCGAAGCATCCGGATGGTAATCAAAGTTAAATCACCTACCCGTTGCCCCTAGTTGAGTATAAATAGGCAAACCCTAGGAGTAACTACGAGTATCGGATATCCGTGTATCCGACCCGACCGATTAAGCCTTCGAACCCGATATTTGTCCAAATATACATTAACATAATGTAGGGCTAAAATCCCTCCTTCACATCCTCCTTCGCCTCGAGCACGGACGCCAAATGAGGTCTGCTGCCGCTGCCGCAACCTGCAACCAAAGCACTTGAGGATGTGTTTTGTGGAATTCTACATATTGCTATCAGTTTTGGAGTGATCTCACAATATGTATGCTTGAACTCCTTCACTCGATTTCAAATAATTTAATGCTGGAATGTTAAACCTGCAAGCACTGTCAGACCAATCTAGCCCTCTGCTTATCGTTTTCATCCCCCACAAAGAACTGACCGTGGGTCACTTAATACTCTCTATTTTGCCCGCAGAATGTTCTCTCTCCTTCACAATATGTGTTTAATGCATAGAAATAATCACATAAAAGGAGAACCACAAACTCAAAAACACATATTCACAGAGGTTTATTCAAATTCGGGCTACCTCCTCTCTTCCTTCGCTTCCATCACCTGAATTACAAAAAAGAACTAAGATTTTACAAACATGACTTACAGTGAGAGCTCCTCTCACAATCTCTCTCAAAAAAAAAAACTCTCCTCTTTGTTGGGTGTGGTTCCCATTTGATGCAGAGAAAATCACCGGATTCGTGTGTATCAAGTTCGTGATGTGTTGTTGTATTCTTCTCCTCGTGACTCATGCGGTCACTCGTGAGTCAATTATTTCGGCTGTGATTTTCTTTGCCTCAGATCTAACATGTGAAGATCTGTATAATCATACCTAAGCCTATTGATCCTCTAAGTCAAAGAGAAGAAAAAAGGACTAGCAACCCACATGAAGTTGAAAAAAAAGAGGGAAAGTTGGTTGTCATCATGCAATATTATAATATATATGTATATATTATATATAGCAGCATCAGCTCTCCAATTTGAACACTCCGAGAAAAGAAGCTCCAGAGAAATGTTAGTTTGTAGCTCCGCCATCGCCGTCTTGGGAGGCCGCCGCCGCCGCGTTATTGCAACTCCGTCATCTGTGTCTCGGGAGGCCGCCGTCGCCGCGTTATTGAAACGCCGTCATCGCCGTCTTGGGAGGCAGTCGTCGCCGCGTTATTGAAACGCTGCCATCACCTTCTTGGGAGGCCTCCGTCGCGATATTGCAACTCCGCCATCGCTGTCTCGAGAGGCCGCCGCCGCGTTATTGAAACGCCGTCATCGCAGTCTTGGGAGGTCGCCGTCGCCACCTTTTGTTGGGAGGCCACTGCCACTACTGTTGCTTGAGAAGTTCGGACGTCATCCTATGACGTTGACGTGGTCTCGCTACATAAATCAAGGAGGCTCACCTGAGAGTATTTCGTAAATCTGATATTTGCTCATGTTGGTATCTTGTATTTTATTATATATCATTTGTGTTGCGACGTGGTAAAAATTCTTTGTGGAGGAAAGCCTATAAATTTTTTGCGTGTTTTTATACACGTTCTCGTGAAGGCTTTCTGGGTTGCACTTCGATCGTTCAGTGATTTTCACCCAACAGAGTTTCCACGTTTAAAATGTTGTGTGTTACCTCTATTTATTTTGTGCATTTGTATCTGCTAAAATGATCACTCAAGTGTTCTCGCTAAAATAATTTGCAGGTGCTCGGATCAGGTTTGCGCGCTATCAAACCCAACAAGTGGTATCAGAGGCAGATTCATTAACAAAGCAGTTGTCTGGCTGACCTGTCTGAGATTCAAGACGAGTCGATCAAATATTTCAGGTTAGTGATCAGGTGCGGTAGGTGACAACCATTGGTCTGCTCCCTATCCTCTTTGATTCCTTTCTTTGAAATAGTCGACTTAGAGAATCGAGGTTAGTCCGATCAGTGACAGATCACAATGGAGTCCACTTTAGGTTCAGGCTTTGAGCAAATGGTGAAATTAAATGTCGTGAACTACTACAAGTGGCATTTACTCATCTACGTCAATGGTTGACATGCTCCTATCTTTGAGGAGATGTCTAAAGACATGAATCCAAATAAGTAGAAGGTGGAGCACCGAAAGTTATGTGGATTCATCAGATGGTTCATGGAACCGAACGTCTACAATCACGTCGGGAGTGTCGTCGACGCGAAAAATCCTTCGAAAGACTTTTGAGACGTTGTATGCCAAGAGTACTTGGTATCAACAAATTGTATTTGCTAAACAAGCTGAGTGAGTTCAGATACAGAGAGGGATCACCTAATCTGAATCATGTGAATGAATTTCAAGGCATCATTGACCGCCTCACTGCTATGAAGGTGACTTTTGAGGATGAAGTCAATGCGTTGTGATTGCTGAAGTTTCTTTCAAAATCTTGGGAGATGGTTAGAGTTTATCTGATCAACTCCTCTCCCGGTGACATTATTACTATATATGGAGATTGTCAAAAGTGACATCTTGAACGAGGAGGTGCGAAGAAAATCACAAGAACATTCAGACTCTTCTTCTCGAGATGATGTTCTCTACACCGTGCTCAGGGGGAGAGGCAGGAGCAAGAGTAGAGGAAGGAAAAGTGAAAGGAGCCAAAACAAGGGGAAATCAAAATCCCTCTACGAAAATGTGGAGTGTCACTACTGCCATAAGAAAGGACATATCCAGAAGTTCTGTTATTCTCTATAGAATGATGAAAGAAAGAAAAGAGTGGTTGCTAATGATAAGAAGGATAGTCACACTGTAGCTACTGTATCTACAGTGGAGGACGTTGTCATCATTATTGGAGATCAATGTTGTCAGGATCGCACGATCCTACAATCCGGATTCTGAATTTTGATCCGGATCGTAAACAAGATTGAAATCGGCCTCTTCCGAACGGGAGCGCAAGCCGAATCGTAGGATCGGTAGGATCGCAATCCGATTCCGATCCTACAATCCTGATCAATTCATAAAAATCAACCCCCGATCAGTAATTCCCTATTTCGCTCTTTCTTTCGCTTCGCTCCCAGCTCCCGAAGGAAACCCTACTCCGCTCCGCTCCCAGTTAGTTATTCTTCTTCTTTCCCGACGGAAACCCTACTCTGCTCTTTCTTCGATCTTCTTAAGTCCCAATCTTCTTCAGTCCCGATCTTCTTCAGTCCTGATTCTTCTTCTTCTTCTTCAGTCCCGATTCTTCTTCTTCTTCTTCAATCCTGATTCTTCTTCTTCTTCTTCTTTAGTCCCGATTCTTCTTCTTCAGTCCCGATTCTTCTTCTTCTTCTTTTGCTTCTTCTTCTGCTTCTGCTTCTTCTTCTTTTTTGATTTCTTCTTCTTTTGATTTTGTCTTCGCAGTCTTGCTCCAGATTTGTGTCAGCGGCAGCCACATTCGTCATCTAGGTACAATAAGCTACTATAGATTTATAGTATAATATACTAGTCTATGACTCTATGCAACACTTGGATAGGTTCAAATATCTCTTAAGATGAAATGATGATAGTCTATAGCATCATTTTGGTTATGTGTATTTGTTTTATTTCCATTTTGGTTAAATTATTTTATTATCTAGATGTCTGCTTCGGGTTATACACCTTTCGTTCAAATCTCATTAGTAAAAAATGCCGAAAAAATGCAACCGGTGCTAGAAGTTATCCAGGTTGGGAGGGATCGAAATTGACAGTACAACCAAAAAAGTACATGTTGAAGCCGAGAAATTCTCAACCTCAGAAATCGGATTAGGCGACCTGAAGCTACTGGTCGACCGGTCAGGAAGACGATCTCTGGTTAGGAAACAAGGACGAATTGTACGAACAAGACCCCAGGTCGCTGCGGCAGGAAGGTCCCACCACGTACCCAGTTGCTTAGGAGAAGCAACCCCTTCTCAACCAGATTGGCCGAGCTAGGTACGAAGGAGGCGAGCTGAACGATAGCGAGTCAAGGGTAGTTACTGGAACTCGCGAGGGTTCAGGCCGAGAATTGCTTGTCCTCTCTTCGTACCCCTGAGGTCCTATTTATAGGCAAAACCAAGAAAAGGGGGGGGGGGGTCTTACTTATACCCCCCCCTGGCGAGTTGGCGACCTTCTCAAGGAACTCGCCTGGGAGAGGCGAGCATCTGGCCATAGTCGCCACCTGGCGAGTTGGCCTGGGGAGCTCGCCCTACTCGCCCAAACCTTCTACGGCCCGGGATGCTGGTCTGGATCCCCACCCTGCTTTGTTGACTTCGACCTCTGATGACCTGGCGGTGGTAGGGCCCACCCTCGTCGAATATGGGTTGTACACAATCCCCGCTCTTTTTGGGCGACGTAGGAACCCGGAAAGATTCATCCAACGCTTATTCGGCGAGGACCTCTGCCGAGTACCTGGACCGCTCGCATCATCGCCTGCTGGTTGAGTAGTCTATAAATAGGGGGGGGGCTTCGTTTTTTGAGACAATCCCTGGAGCTCGCCGAAGATGTCGGATGCCGAACAGTTTTTGAAGGACAATCTCGCTGCTCTGTCGGGCCTCCTCGGCATAGCTAGGTCGAAAAGACCGCGTGAGGATGATCCCACTGCCTTGCCCCCGTCGAAGAAGAAAAAGAAGATGAAGAAGGACAAGCAGCCCGCCACTACGGTGGTCGGCTCGCCTCCACTGGCGCACCAGGTCGCCGCGGCGACCGACAATCCCGTAGTGTCATCCACCACCCAGAGGGTGTTGAACGACCTAGGGCTTGACGACCTCCCTGACTCGACCCGGGGCAGCCCGCCGGAGAACGCAGGAGCGACCGAGGAGCCCGCGGTCGTGAAGGAACCTGCGGTGTCCCAGGCCGACGTCGTCACCCTGTCAGGTCGCCACCTCGAACTCTTCTCTGCTGGGTTGTCGCCACCACTTTGCTGACTTCTTTCCTTATGCAGACTCTCCGATTGCCGCGGACGCGGCACTTGATGTCGTCCCTCTCAACTCGGCGCCCCTACTCGCCCTGGCGGCTGACAGGCCGTTCAAGGTCGCCCGCTCGGTCAGGATAGGCCTCAGCTCGGGGAAGGCGTCTGGGGCGGCGTTGGTGAAGGACCCCCCTCCCGCGAGCAAGGATCTGCCGGCGAAGGCCACCCCAGCCGGGTCATCTGGGCTGGTGCGCGAGGTCCCTCCAGCGAGTACGGCGGCTGGTGTTGTCGCGAGCGGCGGGAAAATACCCTCGGTGAGCGCTCCATTGCCGCCGCCGCCGCCGCCGCCCGCGGTCGTCACTACCGGCCAGGCGCCGAGCACCGGCTTGCCCCCTCCGCCGCCTCTGTCCGCTCTGCCGAAGGATCATCCGCGACCTCCTTCTTCCGCGCCGAGGGCTCCGCACCACTC
Source organism: Platanthera zijinensis (assembly GCA_039513925.1). NCBI lineage: Eukaryota > Viridiplantae > Streptophyta > Magnoliopsida > Asparagales > Orchidaceae > Platanthera > Platanthera zijinensis. The sequence goes on along the minus strand of CM077098.1, from coordinate 108,290,021 downwards.
GGCGAGCTCTCCTCAGGCTTCGCCGCCGGTGAAGAAGCCGGTGAGGCCGCGGCCTCCCTACTTTCCTCCGCGGGTTGGAGACCCTGACTACGTCGGCCAAGGGTCTGGAGGGCGCGGGCAGGGCAGGCCTGCCGACCTTCCGAGTAGCTCTTCGGGGAGGCGAGATACCTCCGGGCGACCTTCTTCGCCGCGCCGATCCCGATCTCCTCGCCGTGGTGAGCCTCCTTCCACTGACTACCGCTCTGCTTATTGCTTTTTCACTCCTGACGATCTGTCTTCCTGCCGTGTCAGATCGCCCGGCGACCTCTGGGGCGACTTTCCTCGACGCTATCGGGCTGTCCGGGAGCGAGTATCGCCAGGCCGCCATTCGCGCCCACATGGAGCTGGAGAGCAAGTTTGACCAGCTCGCCATCTGTGATTCCCACCGGCGCATCTCGGCACTGGAGGCGAGGATGGCCAAGGTCGAAGGGCTCCAGTCGACCCTGGAAAGCTATGAAGCTCGCTTTCACGTGGTCAAAGAGAACGACCGCCAACTGCAACTGAACAACCACCGCCTGCAGCTGGTGCTCGACGAGCTGGCCGGCATCCGGGCGAGCATGGGATCTGCTGGACGCCTGGCGAGGATGGAGGAGCAGCTCAGGCTCGGCGATGACGCGACAGCGTTGGCGACGGAGCATTACCGACGTGCGCGCGAGATCGGCTGGGCTGGGCGGCATCCGCACCCTCCTGAGCGGCCGAGGGCGCCATAATCTTTTTCTTTTTTTGTTTTTCGAATGTAATCGCCTGTAATCGCCTCGCGCGACTTTGTAATCCCCGGACATTTATTTTTAATTTGATTAATTCGTGTGCGCGAATATTCCCGCTTCCGTGTGCGCGCTTTCATTCTTTGACGTACCGAGCTTTAGTTCACTTTGATAATGTCGCAGGTTTTTCTTCATCGCGCGAGTTTGTCAGATACTCGCCGGGGTGGCTGACCCCCCCCCCTCCTTGGACTTGTCGTTCCTATAAATAGGGGGGGGGTAGGTGGGTCATAAAGGGTATTGCTGTAGCGACCTTCTTTCCTCCTGCCGAGTATCTGAACAGTCAACTCGCCGCTCACGCTGCTTTCTGATCTCGCCATCATGGTCGGTGACGACGCCAGCGCTCGCCGACAGGCCCATGCAATTAATTTTGCCGATGCGGCTTTTAAGAAATCTATCACCACCGAGAAGGAACTGGCGACCTTCAAGGAACGCTCCCTCCCTGACGGATACTCGGCCAGACTCCCTACTCGCAGCGAGCGTCTCAATACCCATATTGAGGGCTCGCTTGTAATGTCGCTGCGTCACTTTGACGCGGGTCTGCGGCTGCCCTTCTGGCCGGAGTTTTGCGAGATTCTACGCTACTTTGGGATTGTTCCCGCGCAGATCAATCCCAACGGCGTGGCGATCATTATGGGATTCCTATGCTTCCTTCGGGAAGAGAGGATCTCTTTCGACCTCTCCGTCTTTCGCCGCATCTTCGCCTTCGCGGCGACCTCGGAGGGGGTCATCTTCTTTAGCAGTCATGTCTGCACTCTGGTCGGGACGGCGAACAAGGTCCATCGCTGGAGCGAGCAGCTGGTTGTCGTCCATGGCGACTTCGGCGGCGTTCCCGGCAGGCCGCACCAACCAGCCGATGTCGCCTTCCTTCCCCCCATCCTCGAGGGAGCTCGCGAGCAGCTCTTCGACTACTTCCGCGGTCGGCGTTTTGACGTCATTTTCTGGCGACTAAACGTCAGCGTGCTCGAGCCAGTCCTCCCGATCGAAAGTATGTTGAACTCGCCGTGCGCCCTGGTTACTCGCTCGTCATTTTGCCGCTGAAGCTAACTTCGTCACGTGTTTTGCAGTCGCCAACGAGCTTCCGGAGAAGCCGCTTCCCTTGGCGAAGGAAGTCGCTGCCACGCAGTCGGATGCTCCCCCTCCTGCCGACGTCGGGGAGAAGAAGACGGCTAAGGGGAAGTCGCGGGCCAGCTCGCAGGGTCCCGCGAGGAAGAAGGTGAAGACCTCGTCGCCGCGATCCGTCGATCGCCGGTCGCCGACGCCCGCGCGGTCACCCCATTTCCACCCCAACTACGGCCTTGGACAGGGGGTGGTGGACGCCTTCGGTCGCCCGCTCGTGACCTGGTCGGCGGGGGAGAACTCGGTATCGCTGAGCACCAACCTCCCGTCCTGGTCGACTGACTGGGAGGATAAGGGGGAGGCGTTCGCCGTCCTTCATGCCATCTATGGTCGAGCCGACGCGGAGTCCGTCATGGAGCTGACCCCGACGGAGCTTGCCCATCAGTCGGCCTGCGCGCTCGCGCGGTCTGCCGAGCTGGGGCATTACTCGGCGAGGAAAATGCTGGAAATGACCGACGCCCTCAAAATCGTCTCCAAGAAGGCCATTGACCTTGGCATGCAGTCCGCCCGCTGGAGGGACTTCGAGGTGAGTTATCCTTGGGTAGGTTGCTTGACTTGTATCGCTGCCAGGCTCTGACATTGGTCATCTCGCAGGCTGCCGAGATAGAGGCGGCGAAGAAGCTTTCTGAGTGCGAGGAGAAGCTCGCCACCTCCCAGGCCGAGTTGGAGGCGGCTCAAACTCGCGCTGCGGTGATGGAGACCAGGCTGATCGCTGCTGAAGGGCGGCCGAGCTCCTCAACCTCGCTGCCCGAGGACCCGGCGCGAGTGGTGAAGCAATCGCGCGTCCTCTGGGAGGAGAGATCCTCCGTTCGCCGCGAGATCGCGCGGGCGGCGGGGAATGTCATTCTCGCGCGCCTTAGGCTCGGGGGCCAGCTCGTCGAGGGGGAGAAGCCGCTCACTGTTGACGAGCTCATCCCCGAGCTGCTCGCCGAGGGGACTGTCCCGCCATACGACGCGTCGTTGCCGACCAGCTCCGGTGATTCTGACAGCAGCGGCAGCGGAAGCAGCAGCGGCAGCGGAAGCAGCAGCGGTAGCGGAAGCAGCAGCGGCGAGACCGCAGAGAGCGACGACTTTGCGGATATCGGCGATGTTGGGGATGATGAATATCGGCCTGATACTGGCGACGACGAGTCCTAGTTGCTCGCCGATATTCTTTTTGTTCCTTTTGTAAACCACATTTTGACTTAGTGATTTATACAAAGTTTTACCTTTTCCTCTGACTGGAGGTTGCTCGCTAGGCTCATAGGCTCGGAGAGGGACGCTCGCTAGGTCGCAGGGGATGGCCCCAACGTCGACCATCCGCTCGCCGGGACCTACTCCCCCCTGCGCCCGGATACTCGTGAACCTGCTGTGATAACCGCGCGGGTGGCGTGTGGGACGTACTCGCATGTCCCCCGGGGCTCGCTTACTCGCGCGGTTTCAGCTCGCTTCCCCGCATGGAATCAGCTCGCCTACTCGCGCGAGATCAGCTCGCCTGTTCGCGTGAGTTTTGCTCTCCTACTCGCGCGAGGCCTGCTCGCGCGTGACGAAAATTGGGCCGGGCTTAGTCGTCGAACATAGCCCGTGGGCCCCTCCTTGTTATCGAGGAGATCGGCCGATTCCCGAGGAGAGGAGCTCGTGGGGATACCGGTCTTACGACGCTGCTCAACTCGAGGTCTTGGATTACAATCGAGGAGATCGGCCGATTTCCGAGGAGAGGAGCTCGCGGGGATACCGGTCTTACGACGCTGCTCAACTCGAAGTCTTGGATTACAATCGAGGAGATCGGCCGATTCCCGAGGAGAGGAGCTCGTGGGGATACCGGTCTTACGACGCTGCTCACTCGGAGTCTTGGATTACAATCGAGGAGATCGGCCGATTCCCGAGGAGAGGAGCTCGTGGGGATACCGGTCTTACGACGCTGCTCAACTCGAAGTCTTGGATCACAATCGAGGAGATCGGCCGATTCCCGAGGAGAGGAGCTCGTGGGGATACCGGTCTTACGACGCTGCTCAACTCGAAGTCTTGAGTTACAATCGAGGAGATCGGCCGATTCCCGAGGAGAGGAGCTCGTGGGGATACCGGTCTTACGACGCTGCTCAACTCGAAGTCTTGGATCACAATCGAGGAGATCGGCCGATTCCCGAGGAGAGGAGCTCGTGGGGATACCGGTCTTACGACGCTGCTCCACTCGAAGTCTTGGATTACAATCGAGGAGATCGGCCGATTCCCGAGGAGAGGAGCTCGTGGGGATACCGGTCTTACGACGCTGCTCCACTCGAAGTCTTGGATTACAATCGAGGAGATCGGCCGATTCCCGAGGAGAGGAGCTCGCGGGGATATCGGTCTTACGACGCTGCTCCACTCGAAGTCTTGGATTACAATCGAGGAGATCGGCCGATTCCCGAGGAGAGGAGCTCGTGGGGATACCGGTCTTACGACGCTGCTCCACTCGAAGTCTTGGATTACAATCGAGGAGATCGGCCGATTCCCGAGGAGAGGAGCTCGTGGGGATACCGGTCTTACGACGCTGCTCCACTCGAAGTCTTGGATTACAATCGAGGAGATCGGCCGATTCCCGAGGAGAGGAGCTCGTGGGGATACCGGTCTTACGACGCTGCTCCACTCGAAGTCTTGGATTACAATCGAGGAGATCGGCCGATTCCCGAGGAGAGGAGCTCGTGGGGATACCGGTCTTACGACGCTGCTCCACTCGAAGTCTTGGATCTCAATCGAGGAGATCGGCCGATTCCCGAGGAGAGGAGCTCGTGGGGATACCGGTCTTACGACGCTGCTCCACTCGAAGTCTTGGATTACAATCGAGGAGATCGGCCGATTCCCGAGGAGAGGAGCTCGTGGGGATACCGGTCTTACGACGCTGCTCCACTCGAAGTCTTGGATTACAATCGAGGAGATCGGCCGATTCCCGAGGAGAGGAGCTCGCGGGGATACCGGTCTTACGACGCTGCTCCACTCGAAGTCTTGGATTACAATCGAGGAGATCGGCCGATTCCCGAGGAGAGGAGCTCGCGGGGATATCGGTCTTACGACGCTGCTCCACTCGAAGTCTTGGATTACAATCGAGGAGATCGGCCGATTCCCGAGGAGAGGAGCTCGTGGGGATACCGGTCTTACGACGCTGCTCCACTCGAAGTCTTGGATTACAATCGAGGAGATCGGCCGATTCCCGAGGAGAGGAGCTCGTGGGGATACCGGTCTTACGACGCTGCTCCACTCGAGGTCTTGGATTACAATCGAGGAGATCGGCCGATTCCCGAGGAGAGGAGCTCGCGGGGATACCGGTCTTACGACGCTGCTCCACTCGAAGTCTTGGATTACAATCGAGGAGATCGGCCGATTCCCGAGGAGAGGAGCTCGCGGGGATATCGGTCTTACGACGCTGCTCCACTCGAAGTCTTGGATTACAATCGAGGAGATCGGCCGATTCCCGAGGAGAGGAGCTCGTGGGGATACCGGTCTTACGACGCTGCTCCACTCGAAGTCTTGGATTACAATCGAGGAGATCGGCCGATTCCCGAGGAGAGGAGCTCGTGGGGATACCGGTCTTACGACGCTGCTCCACTCGAAGTCTTGGATTACAATCGAGGAGATCGGCCGATTCCCGAGGAGAGGAGCTCGTGGGGATACCGGTCTTACGACGCTGCTCCACTCGAAGTCTTGGATTACAATCGAGGAGATCGGCCGATTCCCGAGGAGAGGAGCTCGTGGGGATACCGGTCTTACGACGCTGCTCCACTCGAAGTCTTGGATCTCAATCCTGCACTCATACAGTTTGGAGATTAATCTCAAAGGCATCTTTGACAAAACTCTCCTCGGAGAGACGCTCTTGACCCTGCCAAATCGGGGGGTTGGTGTCCAGACCCGTTCCTAAGAATCCCTCTAGTCGGAAAAGAGAGATGCACTCGGGGAGACCTAGGCCGACATGCAAGGGGGGAGCTGATCTCGGCTGGTAGTGCAGAGGTTCGGTCTTACAAGAGTGCTTAAAGTCCCGAAGCCTCGTCCCATCGTCCGAACTAGGTTATTCAGTGAGAACGGGTTGAAGGCACGTATCTCGATTTGATAGTGAAGATCGCTTCCAGTTACGATTCGAATGGGGGTGGTGTTCATCGAGGGTCCTCCCCGGACGCACTCGGAATCAACACACACCCCTGGGCTCATTCTTGCCCTTTTCAGCTTCAGCAGGTTATCCTGCCTTACTGCTCGTTTGAGGTTTTTCCTTCTGGGTGCTTTACGAGGCCGGCCTCTCCTCGAGTCCGGGGGATCAGGGTGCGGATCTGTTCCTCGTAGTTCCTCCAGACGGAAGAGAGATGCACTCGGGGAGACCTAGGCCGACATGCAAGGGGGGAGCTGATCTCGGCCGACAGTGCAGAGGCCCGGTCTTACAAGAGCGCTTAAGATCCCGAAGCATCGTCCCATCATCCGTACTGGGCTATGTATGAGGAACAAACCGACCACTGCCTTCCGAAGTCGACTACGAGGCGGGCCATGGAAACACTCAGAAGCCTCGAGGCATCTTCAACACAAAAGGGACGAAAATCCGCATCCTTTGTTCATTTAAGAAAGTTTACAGAAATAGATACATGGGTTACCGCTATGGGTAAAATCTTTTCAAATCATCTCCGCTCCAGGTTCCAGACAGCTGCTCTCTCGCTTGGTCTTGTAGGTAATAGCCTCCTGTGGCCAAAGCCTCTTGGATGATGAAAGGTCCTTCCCAGTTGGGAAAGAGCTTGCCTACGGCGGCTCCCCGCCCGGCGGCGTCCACTTTCTTCATGACCAAGTCCCCTGCGAGGAAGTTCTTCAAGCGGACGTTTTTGTCGAAATGCCTCGCCATGCGCCTCTTGGTTTCCTCCTGGCGTATGGAGGCTAAGTCCCGAAGCTCTTCCACATAATCTAGGGAGAGCCTCTGAGCCTCTTCATTCTCTAACCGCCATTCCTCGCTTCCGTCTTCGGCCGCGATGACCCTCGGACTATGCACCTCAAATTCGACCGGGATGAGCGCCTCGGACCCGTGTGATAGCTTGAAGGGTGTTTCCCTTGTAGCCGAGTTCGGGGTGGTCCTGAGAGCCCACAGGACAGAGGGGAGTTGTTCGGCCCAATTCCCCTTGAGATTGGTGATCTTCTTCTTCAGCAAGTTGATGATGAGCTTGTTTGCGGCTTCTACTTGCCCGTTGCTACGAGGATGATGTACCGAGGCGAACCGAAGGTCGGTTCCCAATTGTTTACAAAAGTCTCCCAGTTCCAGGCTGGCGAACTGCGGCCCATTGTCGGTGATGATGGCCAGAGGGATCCCGAATCTGCATGCGATCTCCCCCCAAATGAAGTTCTTGACGATTTGAGACGTGGTCCTGGCCAGAGCCTTAGCCTCGATCCACTTCGTGAAGTAGTCGACCATTACCAGAACAAACTTCCTTTGCCCGCTAGCTTGAGGGAACGGGCCGATCAAATCCATGCCCCAAATTGCGAAAGGCCATGGAGCGGTAATTGAGCGAAGTTGCTGAGCTGGCTGGAGCGCAAGGGGCGCAAAGAGTTGACATTGGGAGCATTTTCTGGAATAGGCCTCTGCGTCCTTTCGGATGGTCGGCCAGAAGTAACCGTGCCTCAGAATCCTTTGCTCCAGGGTGCGGGTCCCGGAGTGACTGCCGCACTCTCCTGAGTGTATCTCTTCGAGGACCCGGGGAATCTCGTGCTCCGACAAGCACCGGGCCAGAGGGCCTGAAATGGTCTTGCGATAGAGTTCGCCGCCCTGCAGCAAGTAGTATGCGGCCTTGTACCGAAACTTTCTTTGGTCTTGCCCGTCAGATGGTAGTCGGCCTGTCGCCAGGAATGTGATGAACGGATCCCTCCACGAGGCCCGCTGATCGACCTCCATCAATTCGCCTTCTTCGATGGATGGTCGAAATAACTCGATGGCGGTTCCCCCGGCCCGGGGGCCGTATTTCGCAAGATTGTCTGCCTCGGAGTTGCGCTCTCGGGGCACATGCTCGACGTGAAAGGATCGGAACCCCCCGATAAGGCCTTTGACCTTGACCAGATATTGCTGCAAGACGGGATCTCGGACTTCGAACTCTCCCCGAATCTGGGATGCCGCCACCATGGAATCGGAAAAGGCCCTGATATCTCTGATTGCCAGTTCCTTGGCGAGTCGCAAGCCAGCCACCATGGCTTCGTACTCCGCCTGGTTGTTAGTAACCGGAAAATTGATCTTGATAGCTTGCTCAATCCTGGTCCCCTGAGGACTAACCAGCACCACCCCGGCTCCCACGGAGTGTCTCCCTGACGCGCCATCCACGAACATCTTCCAAGGGACCGGCCGAGAGACATCCGTGTCTGCCTCGACCTCGGCCGAGAAGTCGGCCAGGAAATCCGCCACGGCTTGTGCTTTGATCGCGACCCTTGGGGGTAGGAGATGTCGAACTCGCTCAGCTCCACAGCCCATTTGGCGAGCCTGCCGGAATGCTCCACTCCGTCCAAGATACTCCTCAAGGGATGGTCTGAGACTACTTTGATAGAGTGGGCTTGGAAATATGGACGGAGTCGCCTGGCCGAAACTACCAGGGCAAAGACCAACTTCTCCAGGATGGGGTACCGCGTCTCGGCTTGCCTTAGCACCCGGCTTACGTAATAGATCGGAAGCTGCTTCTTTCCCTCCTCTCGGACCAACACCGAGCTGACTGCTTCGGCCCCTACCCCTAGGTAGAGCAAGAGGTCTTCGCCGCCCTGCGGACCCTGAAGGAGGGGAGCTCGAGTCAGCTGTTGCTTGAGCTTCTTGAAGGCCTCCTCGCACTCCGGGGTCCACTCGAATTTCTGATTTCCCCGAAGGGCTTTGAAGAAAGGGGAGCACTTTTCTCCGGCCTTGGAGAGAAACCGGCTAAGACCTGCCAGCCGTCCGGTCAACCTTTGAACTTCCTTGGAGTCCCTTGGGGACGCCATCTCCACGATGGCTTTCACCTTGTCGGGGTTGGGCTCCACCCCTAGGGGAGTAAGGAGGTGTCCTAGAAACTTCCCCCTTCCTGCGCCGAAAACACACTTGGCCGGGTTGAGCCGCATCTTGTACTTCCTCAGGGTGGCGAAAGTCTCCGTCAGATCCGCTACGTGCTCTGCGGCGCTCTTACTCTTAACGAGCAAGTCGTCGACGTAGACTTCCAGATTCCGCCCCTTCTGCTCTCTGAAGACGTGATCCATCATTCTTTGATATGTCGCGCCGGCGTTCTTGAGCCCAAAGGGCATCATCTTGTAGCTATAGCACCCGTCGCTGGTGATGAAGGAAACGTCGCGGCAATCGGGGGGATGCATCCGGATCTGATGGTATCCTGAAAAGGCATCAAGGAAACTCATCACAGGAAATCCGACGGCGGAATCAACCAGCGCGTCGATCTGAGGCAGGGGATAACAATCCTTCGGGCAGGCTTTATTCAATAATGAAAAGTCGATACATAACCTCCAGCCCCCTCCAGACTTCTTCACCATTACAACATTGGAGACCCAGCCTGGATACTGGATCTCCGAAACAAAACCTGCTTCCAGCAGCTTCCCTACTTCCTCCCGGATGGGTCCCGCTAGAGCGGCGGCGCTCTTCCTTTGCTTTTGACGGACGGGGGCCGTCGCCGGATCCAGGTTGAGGCGATGACAGGCAACATCAGCATCGATCCCTGGCATTTCGGCGGCGCTCCATGCGAAGACGTCCGCGTTTTCCTGTAGGCAGGCCGCTATCTCCACCTTCCCTTCCGGGGGCAAGGCTCCTCCGATCTTCAGCAGCTCCGGCTTTCCTCTCAGGGAGATCACCTCCACTTCCTCCAGCTCCTCGGCAGCTTGCAGGCCCTCTTCTTGCTCCATCATCCTTTCCAACCTTTCTGCGTCGCCCATCCAGCTGATGGTGCTGACCGCATTCAGGTAGCATTCCCTGGAGGCCTTGGGATCTCCCCTGATCCTGACTTGGACGTCATCCCTGCAGTACTTCAGGCATTGGTGATAAGATGAAGGGACGGCCTTGAAGTAGTTGATGAGGGGCCGTCCGAAGATGGCATTGTAGCCGCTCGGTGCGTCGACGATGACGAAGCGGCATCGGATCGAAGTTCCCCCGAGAGTAACCAGCAACTCCACTCCTCCTTCCACCTCTTTCTTCTCCCCGGAGAAGCCGAAGAGAGGCCCATCCGCTGCCTGAACCCGGGACGCTTCCACCTGAAGGCCGACGAAGGTTCTCTTGAAGATGACATTCACCGAGCTCCCGTTATCCGCGAGGATTCGGTCGACGGTGAAGTCCTCGATTGCTGCTTGAATCACCAGGGCGTCATGGAAGGGGTTCTCGTTCCAGAGCATGTCTTCCTCCGAGAAGGTGATCTCGTTCAAGGGAGGGGGGATCTGAGACGTCGAAGCGACGCTCCTTTTGTAGATTTGGTGGAGACTTCCCTTGCGGGAAGCTCCTAGCCCCGCCCCTCCGTTGATCACTCCAACGTGCCCGCCTCCCGGACCGGGAATGACATTTCCCCTTCCTCCCTGATCGATCCTGTCTTCGTTCCTCCTCCTCTGCGGTGCCTGGTAAGCCACCTGCCCAACCTGGGCCTCCTGCTGTGGCTGCTCCCTCTCGGCCGCCGTCGCTTCCATTCTTCTCCTTGTTTCCCAGAACTCTGGGCAAGCCAAGGTCCCGTGCCCCTCCACTCGATGGATATCGCAGTAGAGGGGAATCGCCGCTTCCTGCTGCCTTTCCTGCCTCCTCTCCTGTTGCCTCTCCTTCCGCCGGCGCTTGGCGGCTCGCTGCGTGATGGACATGGTCTCCCTTCTTCCTCCTCCCTGCTCCCGAGGGTTGTAAGCCCTCCTTTCCTCCTGACGGGTGGGCTGCCTCCACTGAGGGCGGTCCCTCGGGTACTGGAACCTTCTTTCCTCGCTCCTCGCTTCTCGCCCTCCGACAGGCCTCCTGTCCTCCTGCCTTCGAGGCCTCTCCCGCCACTCCTGCTTCTCCGCCTTTCTGATCTCCCTTCCTCTCTCTTTCTTCTCCTCTTTCTCCCGCGGCCTTTCCTGCTTTCTGTCACTGCGCCCTTCCGGCGCCCTCTCCCTCTCCAGCAGCCTCCCTTTGTCTTGCCCAAGCGGTCGATCTCCGTCGAGCCGTGCCAGGAACTCCTTGTTCCTCTCCTCTCCCTGGATGAACACATTGGCTCTCTCCACCATCTCCTCGAACGACTTGGGTGGCCTGTGCCCCAACTCCATGTTGAACAGACCCTGCTTCAGCCCGAACTTGAGGGCCACCATCAAGGTGAACCCGTCTACCTCTTCCACCTCCAGCACCTCCTCCTGGAATCGATCGATGTACCGGCCCAAACTCTCGTGCTGCCCCTGCACGATCTTGAAGAGGGCGGTCGCCTCCTTCTTCCTCCGCTTGGACGTCGCGAACCTTGCTAGCAGGCCCCTTCGCAGATCCGAGAAGCAGTAAACGGACCCGGCCGGCAGCTGGTGGAACCAATCTCTCGCGCTACCTTTGAAGGTAATGGAGAAGAGCCGGCACTTGAGAGCATCGGACATGTTGCGAATGGAGACCACATCCTCGAACCACTGAAGATGCCCCACCGGGTCGTCCTTGCCGGAGTAGTACGAGAGGACTGGCTCTCTGAAGTTGTCGGGGACAAGGGCTGCGAGGATCTCGTCGCAGAAGGGGCTCCTCCCTTCCTGGCGGCGGCGAGTATCCTCTCCGCTCGAGCAGTCATACTCGCTCCATCGGCGAGTATCTCCGTACCTCGCCGAGAGTTCTGGTTCTCGGAACCGGATCCCCTGACTACTCGCCGGGTGATGTCGCGGGGGGATCGCCTGCTCTCCACTCGCCCAAGCGGGCTCCTTCCCTGCTCGCCGAGTTGGTATCTCCTCGCCCGGGGGTGTCTGGCGACGGGGGGAAGTCGCCGTCACCTCAGGCGGATTTGACAACCCGACGAGTATCGCTTTCTCCATTCTCCTTGCGAACTCTGCAAAAGCTGCCACCGTCACATACTCGCCACCTTGCCCCGGGATTCCAGCTCCCGCCGAGTTACCTCCCAACTCGCCCCGGTCTCCGTCATCGGCCATCTTCCAACCACGACTTTCTTCTTCGGTCGCTATCCACGCTCACCGCACCAAGTGTTGAAGCCGAGAAATTCTCAACCTCAGAAATCGGATTAGGCGACCTGAAGCTACTGGTCGACCGGTCAGGAAGACGATCTCTGGTTAGGAAACAAGGACGAATTGTACGAACAAGACCCCAGGTCGCTGCGGCAGGAAGGTCCCACCACGTACCCAGTTGCTTAGGAGAAGCAACCCCTTCTCAACCAGATTGGCCGAGCTAGGTACGAAGGAGGCGAGCTGAACGATAGCGAGTCAAGGGTAGTTACTGGAACTCGCGAGGGTTCAGGCCGAGAATTGCTTGTCCTCTCTTCGTACCCCTGAGGTCCTATTTATAGGCAAAACCAAGAAAAGGGGGGGGGGTCTTACTTATACCCCCCCCTGGCGAGTTGGCGACCTTCTCAAGGAACTCGCCTGGGAGAGGCGAGCATCTGGCCATAGTCGCCACCTGGCGAGTTGGCCTGGGGAGCTCGCCCTACTCGCCCAAACCTTCTGCGGCCCGGGATGCTGGTCTGGATCCCCACCCTGCTTTGTTGACTTCGACCTCTGATGACCTGGCGGTGGTAGGGCCCACCCTCGTCGAATATGGGTTGTACAGTACAGTATAAATATTGTCTAGTCGTTAGATCTGGTGGAATATACAAGTTGAAACATTATTTAGCAGGGACACATTTTAACGTGGAAGCTTACACAAAAGTACCCGAAAAGGTAAGAAATCAATTTTTGAGAATTCTTCAAGCTCATGGAGAGGACGCTATGAAGAAGAAAAGAGATATTGAGGAATCCATAGTTGCCTCTGATGATGGCTTGGGTGAGTTGGGTCTAGTAAAAAATCAAAGGGAAAAGAGTCAATGGATACTTTTGTGAGAAAGACAAGTCAATCAACGGTCAGTCATATATTCAAAAAAGATGCGCGCTAAAGAGCATGCCAACAAATTGCTCGTTTCTTCTATACAATTGATATTCCCTTCAATTGTGTGAAGAACCCGGAATTCATAAGCATGGTCGAAGCGATCGGCCAACATGGCCCCGGAATGAAACCTCCTTCTTCTAATGACATCAGAGTTAAATACCTGAAACAAGAGATGGACAGAACTTTACAATTACTAGAGGAGTACAAGTTGGAATGGAGAAAAGTTGGTTGCACAATTATGTCTGATGGATGGTCAGATAGAAAAAGAAGATCTATATGCAAATTTTTGATGAATAACCCAAAAGGTACTGTGTTCTTGTCGTCTATAGGTACTTCTGATATTGCTAAAACATCCAAAAAAGTTTTTCAAATGTTAGATGAGGTTGTGGAGAAGGTTGGGGAGGAAAATGTTGTGCAAGTGGTAACTGATAATGCATCAAACTACAAGGCGACCGGTCATATGTTGAATGAGATGAGGAAAAACTTATATTGGATACCATGTGCTGCCCACTATATTGACTTGATTTTAGAAGATTTTGAAGAAAAAATTGAGCTGCATAAGTTAACAATAGCAATGGGTAGGAAAATAATAACCTACATCTATTCTAGAACTTTGTTTCATACTTGGTTGCTTGATTTTACAAAGGAAAGAGAATTGATCCGACCTTCAGTCACCAGATTTACAACAGCTTACTTGACATTGAGATGTCTTTTGGAAAACAAGGGTGGTTTGATGACAATGTTTACTTTTTCCAGGTGGAAGTCTAGTAGATTTGCTGGTTCGAAGGATGGAAAATCAATTCAGAAAATTATTTTGAACACAGAGCGATTTTGTTCTCATGCCACAATATGTTTGAAAGCAACTTTTTCACTAATTAAGGTGCTTAGAATTGTTGATTCAGATAGTTCTATGATTAGATTTATATATGAGCAAATGGATAAAGCAAATGGAAGATTCAACTAAATTTTGATAACATCAAAAAAAGATAGTAATTTAATTGATTTGAATTCAAGCGTTTATAATTTAATATGCAATGATTATTTTCTTTTATTTATTGTGATAATATGCTATGTTATTTTTTGTAGATATGAGCCTATTTGAGCCATTATTGATGAGAGATGGTCAAGTCAACTTCATAGACCATTGCATACCACAGCTTATTATTTGAATCCTCATGATCACTTTAGCCCAACTTTTAGAGCTTATGCAAAAGTCAAAATTGGCTTTTATAGTTGTCTTCAATGAATAGTTCCAAACGAAGATGAGAGGACAAAGATAGATATTCAGATGGATGATTTCAAACATGCAAGAGACTTATTTAGCTTAGACTCTACAAAGGCAACTAGAAGTAAAAGAGCTCAAGGTTAAATAATTTTAAATTATTTATCATTTTGCATATTAATATCATTTTAATCAGTTACAATATTGTATTTTAATGCTGATTTGGTAGTGTACAACCCCGTATCCCGCGAGTGGTCGACAGGAGTTGAACCGGCCGGCTCAAACCGCAATGTGAACCCAGCATGCCGAGCCCGAGCTCGGTAATAGCCGAGCCGAGCCCGAGCTCGTTAATAGCCGAGCCGAGCTCGGCGATAGTCGAGCCGAGCTCGACGATGGCCGAACGGAGCCCGGCATGCCGAGACCGAGCTCGGGTAAAGGAACAGGGCTCGATTGTAGTCGAACCAAGCTCGACGATCCCCATGCCGAGCTCAGTTTCTGTTGGAGCTCGGCGATCGTCGTGCCGAGTCCGAGCTCGGCGGTAGTCGAGCCGAGCTCAGCGATAGTCGAGCATAGCCTGCCGAGAACGTGCTCGCCTAGGCCCAGGGCGAGACGAGTCAGGCCCCCTGCCGAGCGAGTGCTACCTCAGGTCCAGCTCGCATCTTGGCCATGACATACTTTTACCATGTTGTCCCCTTTTGGTCTGCCTGTAGTCCTCGAGAACAGTGAAGGTTGTATATTGGCAGGCCATCTTTTCCTATAAATAGGACCCAAGGGGTACCTCAGAAGGCAAGGCTTACTAATTCTCCGGCCTACTAGCGCTTTCTGAGGTACCTTAGCCCGGCACTTGGCTAAGGAGGGGAAGCGCTCTAAGATCTTCCGGGTGTGTGGTGGGACCTCCACGCCGGGCCCTTGGTCTAGCCCTTGGTTCTTCTTTTTTCTTATCATTTTCTTGCAGGAGCGAAGTAGGTGCGCGGCCACCCCTTCCCCAAGGGTCGAACTCCACAGAGACCTGTTTTCCGGTTTCAACAGGTAGGATTCCTATGACGATAATTGCCCGGAATAGAAAAAATTTGCAATTCACGTTTTAAGTTTGACATGTAGCTCTTCCGGATGTGAACGCAATTGGAGTGCATTTGAGATGATGAGCTAAATTTCACTAAAATATCCTCACACAACTGATATGTAAGATTAATTCTTATATTAGTATACTTACTATTTTTTATTGTCATAATATTTAATAGGTGCACTCAAAAAAAAGAAATTGTTGCATCAAAAAAAATGAATGATCTAATTTTTATGATGTACAATATGAGATTAATGAAACGACATGATAGAAGGGCTACCCAATTAAAGGAAAAGTTCTATATTTTCGTGAATATCCCTTCGAATGATGAATGGATTACGGAGAGGGAAGATCCAGTTCTTCTACGTAAGGGAAACTGATTGAGGATGCTTCGAAATACACATGAAATTTATAGCGACGAGAGTGCTGAAAGAAATGATGAAGAATACGATAAAAAGTTAATGAAGAAGGTAAGTTTTATAATAAATGAAGAATATTCTCAAAAATCAATTTTTCACTTTTTAGTATCAACTATCAAGTATCAAAAACTCATTTGATTAAATTCCTTTATTGTAGGTGAAGTCGAAGATCTCAGTGATCTTGATGTTACTGAGTATATTAGTGAGGGTGCATGAGATGCCGATGAGGATGTCAGTGACGGTGATGAGGAAGACGCGATTATTAGTGATGAAGATATGGCTGATGTGCGTGTTAATGATTTATATTGATGATTTTATGATAGACGTACTCACCAGTCTCACCTACCTACTCTTGGATTTGTTATTTTATTTTATACATTATTTTTGTATTTCCTATTTGATGAGTTAGATGACTCCGATTTGATGTGCCTATTAATGATTTGTGTGAGTTCATAGTTAAAGTTGATTTTACTTGTTTAATTGGTAAACAGAGATATTATTAACATTTTCTCATCTACTGTTAGTATGTTACTTGATATTATTTTACTCATTGAATTTGTCTTCAGTTGTAATAATTTTTTATGTTTTATTAGATGAACAATGCTGCATAACAAACCAGATCATGCTCTTGTTGAAATGGGGGATGGTTTTTAAGCTGAATTAGCTGGTCATTTTCTGAAGGTTAGTGTAATTTTTTTAAACATATTATGCAATTACATAGAATTCATCATTCATGTTATCAATTTATGTTTTGTTGATTTTGTGGGAGTGTTATGTTAATAAATTCTTGATATATCATTTCTTGGGCAAGTGCAAGTAGGTCTTTCTTAAATTAAGCCAAAGCTTCTCATATGTGATTACGGTTCTTTGTTTTGCTTTAATACTCCGCTGCAAAATTTGAACTTTATATGAACTTTATATTTATATTTGTGTGTATGTATGGCTGATTAGGTTCTGTAACTCAAGACTCTCTATGTTATTGCTTATTTTAAATCTTACTTTATGAATGTAGTAGGATCTTACGATCCTCGATCTGATCCTAGGACCGATCCGATCCGAACCAACCCTCGAAACGATCTCAGCTAGGATCTCGATCCTGACAACCTTGTTGGAGATGACGTCACAACTAGATTGTGAATTCAGGCGCTTCTGCACATGCCTCCCACAATAGAGAGTTATTTGTCACTTATATGACTCACGATTGTGGAGTTCTTAGAATGAGCAACGATGACACATTTAAAGTCATCAAGAGGGGAGACATGCGCCTGAAGACCAGCACGGGAGGTTTGCTGATTTTGCGGGATGTACGACACGTACCTAACATCCGCTTTAATTAGTCTCAATTGGAAAGCTAGGTGATGAGGGACACGCCAACGTTTTTGGTGGAAATTCTTAGAAGCTGATTAGAGGATTGCTCGTAGTCGCTAGAGGTTTGAGAGATACTACTTATATTATATAAAGGGAAGACCCGAAGCTGCTCAGCCTAATATTGTTAAAGATGGAGCATCCACCTCCATGAGACATAGAAGATTGTATCATATCAGCCAGAAGGGACTAGGATGGCTCTACAAGAAGAAGTTGATCACTGATATATTTGCAGATCTGTTGGAGATGTACGATTACTGTATGGCTGGGAAGCAAAACAAAGTATCATTCCAGAGTCACACTTCTACTAGGAAATTCGAGCCACTAGAGCTTGTACATACTAATATTTGTGGACCACAAAAGGTCCAAACGAGAGGAGGAGCATCCTATTTTGTGATATTCAATGATGATTTTTCGAGGAAGCTTTGAGTCTATGCTATTAATACCAAATATGAAGTCCTTAACACTTCTCGAAGATTCTACGTCGAGATGGAGAGAAAGTCTGAGAAGAAGCTAAAGTGCATCAGGTCCGATAATATAGGAGAATATATTGGTCCTTTTTGATGAGTAATGTAGAGATCAAAGGATCAGACATGAAAAGAATCCACCCAAGACGTCGCAGTTGAACGACGTAGCAGAAAAAGTGAATATGACACTGATGGAGAGAACGAGGTGCATGATATCTAAGGCAAAGCTACCCGACATGTTTTGGGGTAAAGCTTTGTATATAGTTGCACACGTCATCAATCTCTCACCCAGTTCTGCATTACAGGAGGATATTCTTAATAGGGTCTGGTATGGGAAAGATCCTTCATATAGTCATTTGAGGGTCTTTGTCTATAAAGCTTTTGTGTACGTCCCGAAGGACGAAAGATCAAAATTGGATTCTAAGACCCGACATTGCATATTTTTGGGATATGGATGCAACAATGAGTTTAGCTATAGGTCTTTGATCCGATTGAGAAGAAACTTGTACACAATCGCGATGTTGTATTTACTGAGGATCAAATTATGATTGATCCTGAGAAGATTGATGAGGCTGACCCTCATACTGATGTAAAGTCTCCTACGATTGGAGGTGATGACACCGAGAAGGCCGCCGAGCCTGATCAGATATAGGGCACTGAGCCACCTCTAGTTTATGAGGACACTATTGATGGTGAGACTACAGAGGATATCATTGATGATGAGCCTACACCAGCAGATGGGCTCACCCTGAAGAGGTCTGATCGAGTAAGACACGCATCATCAAGATATTCTGCTACTGATTATATTCTGTTGACTGATACGGGGGAGCCCGAGTGTTTTGATGAGGTAGTGCGGAGCTCAGATAAGAAAGAATTGATGGTTGCTATGTAGTAGGAGATGCAGTCTCTGCATGAGAATCATACTTATGAGCTGGTATGATTGCCTAAGAGCAAGAAGGCTCTGAAGAATCAATGGATTTTCAGAGTAAAGCAAGGAGACCCCTCGACATCACTCAGATACAAGACCAGATTAGTAGTGAATGATTTCAGACAAAACAGAGTTGATTTCGATGAGATTTTTTCTCCTGTTGTGAAGATGTCATCTATCTGGGTTGTTCTTGACCTTGCTGCAAGGCTAGACCTGAAGATTGAGAAAATGGATGTCAAGACCGACTTTATTCATGGCGATCTTGAGAATGAGCTATATATGGAGCGACCTGAGGGTTTCAGGGTGAATGGGAAGGAGAGCTTAGTCCGTCGCCTGAATAAGAGCTTGTATGTCCTGAAGCAGACCCCGTGATAGTGGTATAGGAAGTTCGATGCTCTTATGAGGGAGATCGGATTCAGGAGGACCACCCTTGATCATTGCGTATTTGTGAAGCAGAATGCTCCAGATAATTTTATTATTATACTCATATATGTCGACGACATACTGATAATCGAAAGGAGCACTATGCGCATTGCTAAGCTTAAGCGGTAGTTGAGCTCTAAATTTGAAATGAATGACTTGGGAGCGACGAAGACCATCCTTGAGATGCATATTCGGTGAGATAGAAGCTCCAAATTACTAGACTAGTGCCCAAGCACACGTGAGGAAAAAAGGAGATGTAGAAGGTCCCATATGCTTCTGTAGTTAGCAGTCTTATGTACGTAATGACGTGCACTCATCCTGATATAGTGCATGTCGTTGGTACTGCTAGCAGATTTCTCTTAAATCCTGGGAGAAAACATTGGGATGCTGTGAAATGAATCTTGAGATACCTACATGGGACGCAAAATTTGGTGTTGAAGTTTGGAGACAGTGAGCCAGAGATACTGTGCTACACTGATACAACTATGCCTGGAGATTTGGACTCCAAAAGATCAACCTCTAGGTACCTGATCATGTTTGTAGAGGGAGCATTGTCATGGCAATTGAGACTATAGAAATACGTCGCATTGTCTACTACTGAGGCTGAGTTTATTGCGGTCACTAAGGCAGGAAAATAACTTTTTTGGATGAAGCGTTTCATCAAGGAGCTAAGTTTCACTCAAGAGAGTCACACACTCCTATATGACAGTCAGAGCGCAATTCATTTGGGGAAGAACCTCGCTTTTCACTCAAGGTCCAAGCATATTGATACGCGGTATCATTTGATAAGCGATGTTTTTGAGCAGAAGGAGCTCGACTTGCAAAAAGTGCATAAAGATGACAATGGAGCAGATCTGTTCACAAAGTCATTACTGAGGGGGAAGTTTGAACACTGCCTGAGGATCGCCGAGATGACTGTTTCCTCCTTATCGTTGTGAAGGGGGCGAATTGTTGGGTATGGTTCCCATTCGATGTAGAGAAAACCATCGGACTCGTGTGTATCGAGTTCATGACACGTTGATGTATTTTTCTCCTCGTGACTCACGCGGTTTGTAAGACCCCATTTTTTGCTACACTACCGGGTCTTACGCCCAGAATCGTCGTTTGCGGTGTCACCGATGCTCGGTAGGGTCGCCAACACAGAACGCCAATCATGCCGGCATTAATGATCACTAAAAAAGTTGAAGTACAATATTGAAGACAATCAATTCAAGTCCACAAAAATCATTATATATATATATGAGCATGAATCATAGCAAGATCCATAGAGATAAAAGTACTTAAGCAGAACAGTAACATAGAAATATAAACGTCAAAGATAAACGGGCTCATGCCCGGTACATCATGGCCTCACTACAACACTTTCGCGGAAGCAAAATACACTAAT
The DNA here is from genome assembly GCA_039513925.1 of Platanthera zijinensis. Classification (NCBI taxonomy): domain Eukaryota; kingdom Viridiplantae; phylum Streptophyta; class Magnoliopsida; order Asparagales; family Orchidaceae; genus Platanthera; species Platanthera zijinensis. Next base: position 108,269,835 of record CM077098.1, on the reverse strand, counting down.
CACTCACGGATCCTGAGGCTGGTGCTCATGTACTAGACTGGCCCACCTCCATGTGCACTGCATTCCGCTGGTGCTGCATCTCCTGCTGCTGCTCCCTGTCTCCCATCCGGAGCCCCTAAAATATTTGGTCCACTGACCGTTAGTCAAAAAGACTAAGCCTGATTTCCCCCACCCCTCCCCTAGTGGATCCTAGGCACCGTGCGGGAGGAATGATAGGAAAGCTATGACGGTGGAGAGTAAACAAGAGTAGATGACGGTGGACCTCATCTAACAGTTTTATTATAACGTTCACAATGGTATAAAAGGAATGCGAGCTAGCAATACTATAGAAATAGAGCAGTAAAGAGTAGAAAGTAAAGTTCATCATAAAGAAAAGTAACAGATAACCACAAAAAAGTAATCATAGCTTATAAGCATGCCCACACAAGCTTATAAACTATGAGGTCATTTTGTAAGACCCAATGTATAAAAATTCTCATACCAATTTATATGTTGGGGGTAAGGGTTGAAGTATGTTGATGACATGATTTGCTATGATATGCGGGTTTAATGATATGTTCATACAAGTGCAACACACACATGACTCTATGCACACAGACCTTTAGTTCCCCGGTTTTGGAAGCTAGCTTCACTCCCAGGAGCCTCCGTAGTGGCCAACGGAGACAGTGGGTTGGGCCACCCCACTCCTAGGCGGGTATCCACACTACAAGGCCTAGCCCTTACGTGCGCCTCTGAAGGACACACCAGAGTTTCCATGTACTAATGCTGACAAACCCGCTAGTCTTTTCCTTGGCTAAGTGTAAACCACACCCGCCAAGTCATCGTATCGACGTAAGTGTGAACGACCATCAAATACCGAAGACCTACCACCTTATGCACATGCAGCAATGAATTCTCAAGCCATTTGCTCCCCGGACTAACCTGTCTGTTACAACTACCTTTCGAGCCTTTGGCTCGCCGGGCTAACTTGCCCATTTCCACAACCACCGAGACTACTGCTCGGATAATCCAACCAAGCTAACCTCCCGGGTCATCAGGGTGAGTGAAGGTGAAGCTCTAGTTTTTTACTAATTGCTCTTTAATATTTTAGTCTTATGGTTTAAGGTTAACCTTGGACTGCCTAGAGCATTTCCTGTGAAGGGCTCTCGAGGGCACTAGAAACTACGATGAGTTGAAGCCCAAAGTTACCTTTCATAAGATACTTATTATTGTCGGTATCTACGCATGTCCCAATTTGTTATCATTACTCTTAAACTAGCTCTAATCATATTTAGACTTTCCCTCTCCAAGGAAGGACGGTCCACCGTCGATTCTGAGCAAGCACAATTCTGCCCTTACACAATCGGGCTCTCACAACCTACCTTCTTTTGGTGACCCTATATATTCCAACCAGATCAGGTACACCAACAACCCTTTCCTATACAAGTTCCACATGCATCCCTACTTTTATAATTTCTACTAAGTGCAGACCAAATATCCTACATGATGTGTATGAATGGTGATACTCTAAATAATCATCCAAACATCCTAAGATTATTATTGGGGGTCTATCATAATACTTCATGAATAAATCCAGAAGATTATAATTTTTTCTAATTTATTTGGCATTTATTTTAATTTCTACAAAATCATGCCTCATGAGCCTTTGAACACCAAATGCACTTCCCTGACTAAATATGGCCTTAACAAACTTAGGATAACCTAATAACATCAAAATAACAGTAAATACCAAAAATCCCAATCTTCCAAGGTGGATTTGACCTTCAATAATTTATGGAACTAACCAGCACAATATTAATTTAATTAGAAGAAAATTAGAATCAGCCATCCAAAAATTATGAGAAAATTACTGAATGATAAATATGACTAGAAAATACTACTGATTATGAATTATGATTTTCCAACTCCAATTTTTCACATAAATGAATTATATTAAAATTTTCAACAAATGAACACTTATGAAGGAGCCAATATGAAAAGTCTTCCAATATTTTTATAAAAATTCACAAAACATTATTGTGTCCTAAAATGTTTTTTGACTAAGTTTCATCATTTTACAATAGACAATTAACCCTAAAATAAATATCTTGTGATTAGCTCAAACTTAGGGTTTATGAATGAAGTACCATGATTATTAATCCAAAATTCACAATAAAATTTCTACGGAACAATATCATCTAAATAAGTTCACTGCCTAAGTTTCATGAGCATCCAATTTCATTTGAGCATGTAATTATTTATTGGATCAAAGTGCCCTAAACTATCCATAGCTATTTAAAAGAGGGTATATATTACTAAAAATCCTAAAACCACTTTATAGAGCCTATATTTACTCTAGGAACACACAAAACAAGTTCCAATACCATTTAAGGACATATTGTCCCATGTCCTTCACAAGGCCTCAAACCTCAACCCTAGGGCCTACACTAGGGTCTTAGGGCATCTTCATCCCAAACCACTCAAAATCTCTTGAGGTGGTGTTTTAGAGGACGAGGAGGCAGGGACCAAGGTTTCATCCCTTTTGGATGAGGATTGGCCGCTCAACCCATCAATTTCTCCTTTGCCCTAATTAATCCTTGAGGGACCAATTTTTGGTCACATCAATTCCTACTTAAACCAACCCCAAATGGACTGAAATTTTTACCAGAGTCATATCATCACTCTATTAGACAACCACCAAAATTTTGGATGGTTTTGAGTTCATTAGACCCCTTAATTAAATCATACATGATTTATTAAATGTTTACAAAAACTATAGGAAAATATTTTCCAAAAATTCCAATTTTTCAATATGATGAGTATGTCTGTATAATTAGACCATGGTACAAATTTCAAGGTATTTTATTAAATGGTTTAGTGGGGGCACTCAAATTAGTCTCTGATTAACCCTAGGTATAGACTGCACTATTTTGAGTGCTGAGGTCAAACCACTGATCCAAATGAGTTGAAATTAATTTTAAACTAAACTAGACTTCAAGGGATACAACTTTTATATATATCATTTCCTCTGATTTAACATCTAAGTATTTTTAATAATTAAAACTATCTATAGCAGTATATATGACAAAATAACATTTAAAATGATTTAATAATAAAACAATCTGCACGAATCTTGACGCGCATCCGACGGCATCCCGTCATCGTCCCTAGCGAGCCAATGGCCCAGATTAACCCGTACTGGGCCATTTTGGCTGGCGAATTTCCGGCCACCCGCGCCTCCTCCCGGCCAGCCACCGCCACCACCACCTTCGTTGAGGTGGTGGCTGGCGATTCGCGGTGGTTGGCCGGCCGGAGGTGGCCGGAATAGTAAAATGTGCGTGGTAGAAAAAGCTTGAAAATCAAGCTCTCGGCCAGCTTGATCTGGGGCCAATTAGACTCGAATCTTGCGGCCAACCGAATTGGATCTATCCACTGGAGAAAGAGAGAGAGAGACAGGACCTTCTAGGAGGGCTGGAGCCTAGCCGATCGTCGTGTTGCCATTGACAATTGTGGCGTCGCTCGGTGCTCTGCAACAACACTATCAGAGGGCTCAAAATCCCTGGGGCAAGAGTGGAAATGATTGTTCTAGGTCTGGGGAAGCTTTTAAAATGCTTAGATGGGGAGAGGAGAGGTCATTCTTCAATGGCACCATTAATGACCATTTTGAGAATTTCGGCCAACTGAAATTCTCTTCATTACAGCCATCAATGGGGTCAGCCAGGGCTGTTGATCTCCTCAGAACTGATCAGGGGAGATGGATCAAGCCATTAGAGATGAAGAGAGGAGTCCCTTGGCCTTCCTTGGCCATAAATGACCTCTTCATCTTTCTCTCTCCTCCATTAAAGGGCAATCAGATCTTTCTCTCTCATAGTTACTATTTACAGAAAATGAATGACATTTTAGATAATTCTCAGCCTCCTAAGGTTAATGAGCCACTCAAATTTGGCTTAGCCCAAGTAGGTTGGGCTATGTTAGGTCAACTTGAGTTAATTTGACCTAAACTATGGTTGAGTTGACTTTGGTCAAATTGACCTTTTGGGTTTACCCCCAATGGGTTCTTGATGACCCATTGACCTCCTCTAAGGTCTAGGAAGGGTTGAGAAGGGTTGGTTTGACACCTTGGAGGCCACTTGACCCTTAATTAGGGTACAATGACCATTTTAGGGCTAGAGTTAACTTTGGTCAACTTGACCTCTTTAGTTGACCTCAATGGGTCCTTGGTGACCCATTGACCTCCCTTAAGGGTTAGTGTGAGAAACGAACTAAAACAAGCCGGAAGCGGTTTAAACTAAAATTTTATTATCAGAAAAAGGTATCTATTACAAAGGTATGACCTCCCTTATATAGAATGGAGGAGAGAAGAGAGAATACAAATAAGAGATGTGAGACTAAAAATTTACATGACACAAGCGGACTGTACAGACACAAACCGCACAAGCCGCGCGGTTAGACAGAAGGGCTAACCGCTCGGCAACTGTCAGAGAGAGAGAGAGAGATCGCCATGTGAGACCGCTAGACCGCCCGGTCTCCAAGTCGCCAGTGACAAACCGCTAGACCGCTTGGACCAAAGACAGCAACACACAACAACCAAACCGCTCAAGGGAAACCGCTAGTCCGCGCGGTTATCAATCCGCCAAGGCAGAGCGCCAGACCGCCCGGTCACCAACTTCAACACTCCCCCTCAAGCTGGAGCATATATATCGATCGTGCCCAGCTTGTCACAAATATGGAAAAATGAGGCGGATACTGGCTTGGTGAAGATGTCAGGCAGCTTTTTATCAGAAGTGACGAAGGGAGTGCAAATTTGTTCATTCAAAATCTCTTCACGAATAAAATGACAGTCGACCTCAATGTGCTTGGTTCTTTCATGGAAGACTGGATTCTTGGAGATGTATATGAAAGCCTTGTTGTTACAGAACATAGGTAGAGGATGGTTGTAGACCTCTCCTAAATCCAGCATGAGAGCTCGTAGCCATTTTAACTCACAAGTGGTCGATATCATACTCCGATACTCTGCTTTAGCACTGGACCTGGAAACAACAAACTGCTTCTTGCTCTTCCAGCTTACCAGATTTACCCCAACAAAGGTGCAGAAACCGGAGGTAGACATGCGATCCTCTTTGTCATCAGCGTAACTCGCATCTGAGTATGCTTCAACCCTCAGATGACCATTCTTCTGAAAGAGTAATCCTTTCCCAGGGGCTGCTTTGACATACTCCAAGATCCGCAAGGCGGACTGAAGATGGCACTCCCTGGGTGCTTGCATGAATTGACTCACCTTGCCCACAACATAGGAAATGTCGGGCCTAGTCACTGTGAGATATATGAGCTTGCCAACTAGACGCCTGTACCGCATAGTATCTGAAAGAAGAGGCGAATCATCTGCCCAGGTTTTGTCTTCTCCAATAGCCATAAGGTATCGGGAAGGTTTGGCTCCAGTCAATCCTGCTTCTTTTAGAAGGTCAAGGGCATACTTATGCTGGGAGAGGACTAAGGAGTTGGGCTTCCAAGAGATTTCGATCCCCAAAAAGTACTTTGGAGAGCCCATATCTTTTGTGACCAGATGTTGACAAAGATGCCGCTTTGTCAAGGCTACCCCTTCCTGGTCATCGCCAGTGAGAAGAATATCATCAACATACACAGCAAGAACCACCAGCCCCGAGGAGGTTTTGCGAATAAATAGAGAGTGATCGGCAGAGCTGCGCGTAAAACCAATGACCGCCACAATGCTACTGAACTTGTCAAACCAAGCTCGAGGGCTCTGCTTGAGACCATAGATTGCCTTCTTCAGCCGACATACTCGTGTCTCCCCCTGAGCAACATACCCAGGAGGTTGCTCCATGTAGACGGACTCCTGAAGATCACCATAAAGGAAGACATTCTTAACATCCAGCTGGGAAATCGGCCAATCTTTATTGACCGCCACAGAGAGAAGGACCTGTATAGTGCTGAGACGAGCCACAGGATGAGAGAGCGACGGCAGCGGAGATGAGGGAGATGAAAGCGGAGAGAGAGGAGTGGACGGAGATGGAGTAGGGGTGGATATCGCAGGAGGAGACGAGGGAACGAAGGGAATAACAGGAGAATCAGAGACTGGGAGAAGAGAAGAGGAAGCTTGGGGAAGAGAAGAGGAGTCATCCGAGAAGTAGGAGGCATTCTTGAAGAAGGTAACGTCAGCGGAGACAAACTGCTTACGAAGAATAGGGTCAAAGCAACTGTAGCCTTTCTGAGTGGTGGAGTACCCCAGAAAGACACATTTGGTGGAGCGAGGGGAGAGCTTATTACGGGTGGCAGACGGGGCATGCACAAATGCAGTGCACCCAAAGATTCAGAGAGGGAGAGGAAAAGGCTCCTTGCCCGGATACAGTATGGAGAATGGGGTTTTCCTGTGTAGAACTGAGGAGGGAATGTGATTGATGAGGTGGCAGGCAAGGAGAACAACATAGCCCCAATATGAGCGAGGGACATACATCTGAGTCATCAATGTGCGAACGACATCGAGGATGTGACGGTTTTTGCGTTCCGCCACCCCATTTTGTTGGGATGTATAGACACAGCTCGTTTGATGAATAATGCCATGTTGCACACAAAAAGAGGAAAAAGCATGACTCAAATATTCTTTAGCATTGTTAGAGCGAAATGTTTTAATATAAACACCAAACTGATTCTTAATTAAATGATAAAAAGAGAGCCATACATCAAAAATTTCAGAGCGATCTCGTAAGAGATACACCCAAGTACATCTAGAAAAATCATCAATGAAAGTTACAAAATAAGAACTACCCCGACCAATGGTGAGGGTAGGAGCAGGTCCCAAGACATCGAAGTGCACTAGATCGAATGGACGAGTGGAGCCCCGACCTTGATTCGGCGGAAAGGAGGAACAGTGATGCTTGCCAAGTTGACAAGCGTCGCAGGTTAGAGGAGTACTGGAGGGTGGGAGGTGGGGTAAAAGCTGATGTAGAAGCCGTGATGGAGGATGACCGAGACGGAGATGCCATTGGAGAAGATCCGTACAAGAAGAAGAGAAGTCTGACAAAGCGAAAATGGTGTCGAGGAAGTAGAGGCCGCCGCTCTCAGTCCTAGTAGCAATCGCCCGATGGGAGCTCGGATCCTGAAAAGAAAAAGAAGTCGGAGTAAACATCACAGAACACTGAAGTTGCTTGCATAAAAAGATAACCGACAATAGATTGCACGGAAACTTGGGCACATAGAGAGTGTCCGCTAGTCGAAGGGACGAAGTAACATGAACCACTCCCGACCCATGAACCGGGGAGGGAGAATCGTCTGCAACGAGGACCGGGGGAAACCGATCATGTTGTTTGAGGAGAGAGAAGTACTGAGAATTGCCCGTCATGTGATTAGTTACACCAGAGTCAATAAGTCATTTACCTTGAGTCACCACGTGGGCACTACTTGATGATGTGACCACGGAAGCAGACGACTTGGAAGAGGAGGCGAAGGAGTCACCGAAGGGGCGAAGATGGGGATGCTTCGTCCAGCAACGATCTGAAGTATGTCCGGTGCGACCACATTGAGAGCAGAGGTAGCAGGAAGAAGTACGTCCACCAGAATGGTGACTGCGGTTACCAGAGCCACTCCGCTGAGTTTGATGAGCATAGTTGTCTGGTGGAGAAGGAGCAGGCAGAAGCGGGCGCTGAAGGAGAGAGGTGACAGCGGCGATGCGAGCAGCGGTGGCATCTAAGGTAGGATATTCCGCCTCACCCAGAATTTGTTGGCGGATCATGTCATAAGTATCAGGAAGCCGGAGCAGATAACACACAACCAGAAGCTCCTGGAAGTGCTTGTATTATTGAGCCAAATACGCAGAAAAGGGGCGATTTTGAAGAATCTCAGTCCCAAGAGCCTGAACCTGTTGGTAGGCGGCAGCAGGAGACAAGGAAGGTCGGGCAAAGAGGTCCGCATACAACGTATAGATGCGGGATGTCTGAGCCCCTTTGGAGTACCGAGCGGCCAGATGAAGCCAAGCAGCCTTGACCGTCTCATCATGACAGATGACGGGAAGACACTCATCGGATAAACTGTAAGCGAGCCAAGTACGCACAAGAGCGTCACTCGCATCCCAGTCATCAAAGAGAGGTGAAGTGGTAGGAGGAGGGTCATCAACGAGATGGTGACGTTTACGTTGCGAGCGAAGGAGAAAGGTGAAAGAGACGCTCTAATCCGGGTGGTTGGAGCCGACTAGCTTGGAAGCAGTGCCAAGGTTACCGGAAGGAGTAGGAGGGAGAGGTGGAGCCGGATTGGCGATAGGGGTGGTGGCAGGAGTGGTGGCAGTAGAACCATCAGAATGAGCCATAGGAGCGAACAACAGGAAGCCACACGATTATGCAACGAGCCGCGCGATTAGGCAACAAGCCGCGCGGTTAGGCAACATCCGCGCGGAGGGGAAGAAGAAAATCTACAGCGGTCACGATGTCAGACACCAGCGGCCAGAGAAGCCACGACCAAGCCGCAGAAGGCAACAAGCCGCAGAAGGCAACAAGCCGCGCGGTTAGGCAACAAGCCGCGCGGTTAGGAAGAAGAAGATCTGCAGCGGTCACGATGTCAGACACTAGCGGTCAGAGAAGCCACGACCAAGCCGCAGAATCAAGCAGAGGGATAGTAGTCGAGCGGTTAGAAGACAGTCCGCTCGAATAGAAGCAACAGGCAAAACAAGGCACATGGAAACAGATCGCGGCGAACAGGGCAACAGGTCGCGACGAACAAGGGCGACGACAAAGCACAGGAACAAAGAGGTCGCGCACACCGAGGGAAACGACAAGGAGAGAAAGAGACCACGCGGATAGGTCGCAAGCAGGCGAAGCAAGCCGCGCGGACAGGAGGGCGCACAATCAGGAGGAAAGGATCGAGTCCTCTGATACCATGTGAGAAACGAACTAAAACAAGCCGGAAACGGTTTATACTGAAATTTTATTATCAGAAAAAAGTATCTATTACAAAGGTATGACCTCCCTTATATAGAATGGAGGAGAGAAGAGAGAATACAAATAAGAGATGTGAGACTAAAAATTTATATGACACAAGCGGACTGTAAAGACACAAACCGCACAAGCCGCGCGGTTAGACAGAAGGGCTAACCGCTCGGCAACTGTCAGAGAGAGAGAGAGATCGCCATGTGAGACCGCTAGACCGCCCGGTCTCCAAGTCGTCGGTGACAAACCGCTAGACCGCTTGGACCACAGACAACAACACACAGCAACCAGACCGCTGAAAGGAAACCGCCGGTCGGTTATCAATCCGCCAAGCCAGACCGCCAGACCGCTCGGTCACAAACTTCAACAGTTAGGAAGTCTAGGTGGGGTCAATTTGACTAAGGGAAGATCAATTGACCCTATGTAGGTTAGTTTGACCCATTTGAAGTTAGGGTTGACTTTGGTCAACTTGATCACTTTGATTGACCCCAATGACTCTTTAGTGACACTATGGACCTCCTAAGGGTTAAGGGTGTTGTGGTGGAGTCCTGAAGTCAAGTTGAGGTCTTAAAGTCAAACCCTAGAGATGATGCTTGAAATGAGCTATTTGCAGACCAAGGTGATTTCCACCTTCATGTCTTGGTTCACTTGGTCTCTTGAGTTTCTTAGGATTTTATCATGACCTAGTCATGACAAAACCACTCTTAGGGGTTTAGTTGTTTGAGGGATGTTACACGGCTACTCTTGAGTCAATTATTTTGGCTGTGTTTTTCTTTGCCTCAGATCTAACATGTGAAGATCTGTATAATCATACATTCATACCTAAGCCTATTGGTCCTCTAAGTCAAAGAGAAGAAAAAAAAGACTAGCAGCGCACGTGAAGTTGAAAAAAAAGAGAGGGGAAAGTTGATTGTCATCATGTAATATTATAATATATATGTATATAGGGGTTAATGTATATACGCGGCTTGTGCATATAGGCTATATACGCAGGGATGCGTAATACGGAAAATACACCTAGTAAAATGCATTTTTAGGAAAAGTGATCAACATAAAAGTTGTAGATCTCGACGATATCTACAACTTTCATGTTGACCACTTTTCCTAAAAATGCATTTTACTAGGTGTATTTTTAAATGGTGCGGAACCGGGCGGAACTATTGCGAATCGCAATAGTTCCGCCCGGTTCCGCGCCATTTGAAAATACACCTAGTAAAATGCATTTTTAGGAAAAGTCGTTAACATGAAAGTTGTAGATATCGTCGAGATCTACAACTTTCATGTTGACCACTTTTTCTAAAAATGAAGTCTCGTACCTAAGAAATGTACACAGGCTGCGTTTTTACATTAAATCCATGTATATATTATATATAGTAGCATCAGCTCTCCAATTTGAACGCCCCGAGAAAAGAAGCTCCAGAGAAAGGTTAGTTTGCATCTTCGTCATCGTCGTCTTGGGAGGCCGCCGCCGCCGCATTATTGCAACTCCGCCATCGCCGTCTTGGGAGGCCGCCTCCGATGCGTTATTGCAACTCCATCATCGCCGTCTTGGGAGGCCGCCGCAGGCGCGTTATCGAAATGCCGTCATCGCCATCTTGGGAGGCCGCCGCCTCCACGTTATTGCAACTCCGCCATCGCCTTCTTGGGAGGCCGCCTCCGACGCGTTATTGCAACTCCATCATCGCCGTCTTGGGAGGCCGCCGCAGCCGCGTTATTGAAATGCCGCCATCGCCATCTTGGGAGGCCGCCGCCGCCTTATTGCAACTCTGCCATCACCATCTTGGGAGGCCACCGCCATGTTATTGAAACGCCGTCATCGCCATCTTGGGAAGCCGCCGTCGCCGCATTATTGCAACTCCGCCATCGCCGTCTTGGGAGGCCGCCGCTGCCGCGTTATTGAAACTTCACCGTCGCCGTCTTGGGAGGCCGCCGTCGCCACCTTTTGTTGGGAGGCCGCCGCCACCACCGCTGCTCTAGAAGTTCGGACATCGTTCTACGACGTTGACGTGGTCTCGCTACACAAATCAAGGAGGCTCACCAGGGAGGATTTCGTAAATCTGCTATTTGCTCCTTCTGGTATCTTGTATTTTATTATATATCATTTGTGTAGCACGTAGTAAAGATCTTTTGTGGATCGAGAAGGGAAAGCCTGTAAATTTTTTGCGTGTTTTTATACATGTTCTAGTGGAGGCTTTCTGAGTTGGACTCCGATCATCTCATGGTTTTCACCCAATAGGGTTTCGACATTAAAAATGTTGTGCGTGTTATCTCTATTTATTTTGTGCATTTGTATTTGTTAAAACGATCGTGCAGGTGCTCTCGCTAAAATAATTTGCAGGTGCTAGGGTCGGATTTGCGCGCTCTCAAACCCAACACTCTTCCTCTCCAAGAATGGAGAAATCCCCTTGTCCTCTTCCTTGTGGTTGCTCCAGAGCGACTTCCTTCTGAGGGACGGTTTCTTGCATAATGACTCGAAACGAAGACCTCTGCCACTTTAGGGTAACAGGGCGAGCCGATATGAACCCTCTGATCAGGATACAAAAGGATCAACATCACGTTCACGAAATAACAAAATTGGGTTAGTTAGCTACCGCGCGACGGTAGCTCCAGTCTACAAAATCCCGTCTCGTCGACATCTTGCCGCATCTCGTCGACATGCCTTCGCCTCGCCGACATGAATGAACAACATCGCCGCGGCCGCATGGCGCTAACCTTCCGAACAATATCAACTAGAGCTCTGGTCAATTTTTGGGTCAGGACCGGCAAGCGGGACCGCCGCCCCTAGACCCCACTGTCATCAACCTCGAAGATTTTCAAGTGGTTCATACTTCAATTCCCCTTAACTCACATGAGCTAGCCCGATGTAAGAAACAGGAGTACTGCATATATTTACCAACTTCAACATTTGATACTGTGAATAGGAGTTGAGGCCACTCCAAAACTAATAGACATTGTTAATTGGTGTGAAACCACTCCAAAACTCCTTCACTCGATTTAGGTAAAAATAGACATTGTTTTACAAACTTCTTCAACCACTCCAAAACACCTATCTCCGAAAATCCACAGTATTCTGCTTTCAGTACTAATTGTGTATCTGTTCTAATTTGAAATTCTAAAAAAATTTGTCAGAAATCTTCAAAATCCTGCTTTCACCAATTATTGAAACAATCTTCAAATCTTACAAAGTGTCGATTCTGTCTCAAACTCATTTGAAACAATCCCCTGTGCTTTCAAACTATGTAAGAGCACCCTCTCAACTAACCCTCTCTGCATTCCATAGCTATACGGATGTATTCTAATTTGAGGATGTGACAGAGAGAGAGGCAGAGAGGGTGTCTCCATTCTCAAGTAGTTTGAAGCCTGCAAATGAAAAAGTACCCTCGCAGCAGCCGCAAGCTTTCTTGATTTCATCATTCTATTCATATCTATGTTTTTATACAGGAAAAACAGTTTCTGCCAGTAGAAATCCATAGGGAGAAAGAATGTACCAACGAAGAGGAGTTTCATCTTTTCCTTACATTGTCAAGGTAATGAGCTCTCCATTCTCTTAAATGTAGATTCATGTGGTTCAGTGAATTAAGGGAAAATTTTTGGTGCGTGAAACGCACCAAAAATCTGTGCGTTCTTAAATAGCTGGGCCCATTACATTTTACCGCTTTCCGTGCTTTTTTGACACTGCTAGGGTTTTACAGCGGCGAGGGCGTCTCTTCTTACAGCGGCGAGTAATGCGGGGGGAAATTTCTGCGCCGGCAAGAGGGGTTCTTCGCCATTGCTTGAACCGGTAATCTCCTTCTTCCTCCAGCCGATCCCCTCCTATCCCGCTAATGTTACCAACGGCGTGAGCATAGCTGACGAGAGGAACCGAAGGCTCCGATCCTGTCGTCGACTGCCAAGGTATGAACTTCCCACCGTTTCTATGTTGAAGTAATGTATATATTGCGTACAGCGCTGCCGCCGCTGAGTCCCGAGTTTTAAATGTCCAGATTTTGAAATGTCCAGTCCGTTTTTTGAACTGTTTTAGAGTTCCATTTTATCTTTGTAATGTTACAGTTCATTTTTTGAACTGTTTTACAGTTTAAAATTAGAATGTCAAGTTCGTTAACTTCAAAAATGGAGGAATGTTTTCTAGGTAAAATAATGCAAGAGCATTTTTTGATGTCAGTGATACAATCTAAAAGCATCACTATGCCTTTCAGTGTGTACCGCACTAATCCATTCAAAATAAAGTAATCAAATTTCATCAATACATGCAACACATTTTTTATGCCATTTTTTTATATTTCCAGTTCGTTATCTGAACTGTTTTACAGTTCTTTTTTTTCCCTTGTAAATTATACAGTTCATTTTCTGAACTGTTTTACAGTCCGTAATTACAACAAGATAAATCGTCGACTTATATTTTTATAACTCATAATTCACAATTATAACCTAGTACTTTTCCTTGTTTTACAGTTACATACCTACAGCGAGATAGATATATTTCGTACGCATTCAAATCACAAGTAAGAGAAATTTCCTGTGATGATCACAACCTAGTTGATATTATTTTTTTGTAGTTTTGTGAATGAGTACCTATTTGTTGTCTAATCTAATATTTCATACTAACATATGACTAATATGTCGAATCCTTTTTTCGCCAAAATGCAGTGCCAGGAAGTCCTTACCTTAACTGTAGGTGTGCTCTGTCCACATTTGTTGCTAAGGCGCAACCATTGCTTGAGGTTCTATCTGAGGAATCTAGAAGTACACTAAATGAAGCTTGCATACTTCCTTTATTCAGCGTACCAACGATACCTCAGAACATACCTCTTTTATTTTTTTATCATTCGTAGCTATAATCGTGATAAGCAGACATTCAAAATGGGCAAATATTATGTTTCTCTCAGCACGAATGAGATTGCCCTTATTTTGGGTTTACCGAATCGCGGTATAGATTTCGCCTTTGTAAGAAAACCATTTTCTCGAGTAACCCAAAAATCTCTGACGGAGGAAATGAAGAGTCTAGTGTCGGAAGAGTGGTCTCCTACGTTGGAGAGTAGGCGTGTTGACATTTTAGTTAGGTACCTATTAGTGGTTTTTTTGTTCCCGCAAATGGGTCTTAAAATTCCAGCCAGTTTAATACCCATCAAAGGGGTCAGTGACTTCGTAAAGTATAATTGGCCAAAGGCTATACACCAACACTTGCATGAACAGTTATCTGAGCTTAGTGGCAGGTGTGCACTTCGAGCACCTGGTGAGAACCTGGGCTACTTTGAAGGTTGCTCTGTGGTGGTAGTGGTAAGTGATATACTACTGTTTGCCTACTCAAATATTAATAGAGTCATGACTTATATAGTGTTGTAGATTTGGCTATACGAGCATACAAAATTACAAATGGTAGTTGACAAAAGTGCGCGACCTAGGATATGCAGATGGTCGTCCAAACTAAGTTACAGTGCCAAAGTTTGCTCTAGTCTCGTCAGAACTCTCTGGATTGACGATCAGGTTTGCCTTACCACTTTAGTTATTTTGATTAATTTTTTAATTTTTACAAATGAATTCTTATTATTATGATTGTATTGTAGGTGAGGACTACTTTCAGTGATATAACATCTGCGGAGAGGGAACTTCTTGGGGAAGATGATGACTCTGATTTTGAGCCGGTTAAGAAAAAGTCTGCGAAGGTACTATGTCTTACCTTAACAATAAGTCATCTATTTACTGAAGGCATTTTTCAAACCTAATACATTCATGTATTAGGTTTTGCCGGTTAAGAAAGTTGTTAGGTTCGATGTCAACCTAGGAGAAAGATTTGAGGGACAGAGGCTAAAGAGAAAGCAGAAAAGAAAGAGGGAAAAAATATTTTTAAGAAAGGTTAAGAGGGATAAGAAGGAAATGTTGACGGTTGCTGAAGGCTTGCAACGTTTGGAGGCTCGGCTTCAGGCTGCGATAGATGAAGTTCGCAGGGATGTCCACTCTTTACAGGATTTGTGTCAGTCGTGGTTCAAGCAACATAGTGCTGTCCCTGCATCATGTCCTCGGTCATCTCCCCCACCATCTCCCCCATCATCTCCCAATCGTTCTGCCATTAATCCTACTCAGGACAATACCTCCTTTTCTACCCCTGAAGTTACACTTGTTGATCCCACACCAGCATTGAGTCCTAGTAGTATGATACGTGATATTAAGTAGAGGGGTGATAGGAAAAAAAGGAACGTGGTACGCCGCCGAAGAATGAGAAGATAAAAGAAGCGGAGCAATACCCTGGCAGAGCTTTAATAACCCCTCGCCATCGCGAAATTATAGATTCTGTTCTGAGCCAATTTACAGAAAGGTATAAGTTTCATTGCTTATGTTCTTTTTTTTGGTAATGTAAAAGCGACTAATTTATTTTCATTCTCACAGGGATCAAACAATATTCCACTGCGGGAATGTTGTAATGAGCAGGGCATTAGTTGACGACCTACTAGGAAATGGTTGGTTGTCAGACGTACATTTAAATGCATATGCTTTAGTTTTAAGTGCCCAAAGGAAGAGATCGCCCAAGCACTTCAAAAGTTTCTTATACATATCTCCCGATCATGCTGTAAGTAAATAGTTATACATTTCAAAAGTTTCTTATATATTTTCCGCTCAAGCAGTTGTTTCTTAATGTACATATATTCTGTTTTATAAACTACTCATAATACAATGTCATGCAGTTCTACAAGAACAGTAAGTGTTCGAACAGCGAAATACTTATAAGCCACATTACCGCAGAGAATGTAAGCAAGACGGACATACTACTCATGCCAATACACGCACTCAGTCACTGGTGTCTTCTTGTATGCAACATGAAGCATTGTAGATGGGTTTTTTATGACTCTTTGCCACATTCGAGGCATAGATCTTCCCTTTCATCATTGGTATATTCAGTTTTTAGAATCGCTTAAATATTTTGCTAATCAATAATCAAAAAGTAATTCCAATATATTTGCTTGGAATAGGTAGGATCCTTCATCGAAGACGCTGCGAGTGCATTGCCACCGAATATGTTGGACTGGAAGATCGAACCAGTGGAAGGAATCCCCAAGCAAAGGAACGAGATTGACTGCGGGATGTTTGTCCTAAAATTCATGGAAGCTGTTGTGTCCACGAGTTAGATAGCATGGGAAAAAAACAAGGATTGGCAAGCTGAAATGCCACGTTTTCGTGCCGAAATTGCAGTCGGTTTTTTTCGTGTTTTTCATGAATTAATATTGTCTAATGTTCCGGGGCAACATATGAACAAGTAATTCATGCTAGCAGAAACATTATCGTAGAGCATGAAAGCTTGCTATGTTTTTGGAGTATTGTGTAAATGGGATTTAAATTACCATTATTTATTGCAATAGCTATGGACTAATATGCTAAAACATTATGATCTCTCTGTGTTTGAGCATTCTTGATATTCAAAAATATTTGCAACATCCATCTTGAAATACATTTTTAATTATTCATTATTACTCAAGTTTGCAACATCCAACTTGGAAGAATTCCTCTACATTCTTGAGTTAGTGTTTATATGAAATCATGAAAGTTCAAGTTTGTACTTTGGAACAAGTGTAAATTATCCTCTGCTAATAGGATTATCTAGGTTGTTATTTGATTACGTAGAGGAATTCTTCCACTCATTGATTGTAGGATTGTCATTGAAACGTCTCTACATTCAACGGCAGTACATATTCTGCTAGCATGATACTTGTGATGTTTATGCAATAACATTACAAATAATGAGTTACATAGTGATGCTCGGAGACTAATGTACCATGTGATTAAATATTTGCTGTCAAATGGGCTTGAATACATCCGGAACGCTGGAAAAATTGAAAGACAGGTTAACGAAGTAGTCATCAGTTGAATTATCAAATGTTGGCGTGTGGGGAGGAGAAGCTTGCTGCTCTATAGACTGGTTTCTGAAGAAGTCGAACTCTTTTGTGTTTGGAGTATCATCAACATTGATCTCTTTTCCCTTAGATCCCGCTTTACAACCTGAAAGATATTAAAACCAAAATTAGAACTTCGATTTGTAATAGAAGGAGAAATGCATATGTTACCAAATAAAAAGTAAATAAATTACGGGGTTTTTGTTTTCGGTTTGCTCGCTCCCAATGATCTTTCATACGTGCACTTGGAGCTCCTTTTGGTCGCTTCGTCGGGGGGTCATCCACATCTACATTCGTCTTCTTACATTCACTGGCATAGCCTTCCACACAATGGTTTCCGTTAACAACCAAGTTACCAACCTTTACTGTCAGGGCATTCATTGCACTTACAACATGCTCCTTTGCAATTAGAATTTTCAACTTGCCTTGCCAAATCATAGCTGAATCGCATTAGATGGTTTCTAAATATCAGGTTTGATTCATGATCTGTCAAAGAAGGCGTGTCGGGGAGGTAGATGCCCTTTCTGGCATTTAAAGTAAATCTTTTAAGAACATAAAGATCTGGAATCTGTCTAGCATTCCTTAGGTTATATATTCTTAAGATATGTTGACATAAGATACCTTTTGTCTCAAAACCACAACAGGAACATTGTGCAATAGTGGTTGCAGAATTATAATTTACATACCATCTTTTCCCTGCATCGACGGAATCGTTTTGGGTTGTGATATATAAGATGTTCCGATCGTCATATCTGTTCTCATCGACCACATTTACTCCTACGAGTGCTTCCATGAAAGTTTTCTCAAAAGTTGCATACATTTTTTTGGTGTACTGCTTTGAGATGTGTTTTAGTAGGACAGACATTTTGTATCTTAAGCTCACAGCACTGTTCGAGCACCTAAAATCTTCATCCCGCTCATTACGACGCCACAATGCAATAAGTTTTTCCATTCCCAAAAAACACTCAACTAGTGAACTGGTTGTCTTTGAACAACCATGAAGGCAATTATTGGCTGACTCACTTCTTTGGGTTGACAAAATGCCGAGGTCCAACACATCTTTATTGAATGATGTGGACCACCTTCTCCTGATATTATAAAGATCTCCTAGCCATCTGTTGTTATGTAAACCTCCCTTCGTAATCATTTCATGCTAATACCTATTAAACTCTTCCTCGCTGTCGCACTTGTTCATACAGTGATAGAAACAATTGCGAACACTTCTGTCATTGTTGAATGTTGGGACTTTTGATGAGGCCTTCTTGCAAATGTGCCACTGACACAACCGATGGCGAGTTGTGGTCAATACTCGCCCAATAGCAACTGCCATTGCTTGATCCTGGTCCGTGAAGATAGTAATTGGTTGCTTACCACCCACACATGAAAGAAACGTCTCGAACACCCAACAAAATGATTCGATTGTCTCCTCGGAGATAAATGCCCCACCGAGGAAAACATTCTGCCAGTGATGATTCACGATAATGAATGGTGCGCAGGCTAAATTGTATTTATTAAGTCTATACGTAGTGTCAAAAATAAGAACATCTCCAAAACAATCATAATCTATCTTGCTGTGCCCATCCACTCATAAAAAGCTTGTCAATCTATTCAACTCATCTGTACGAACCTCATAAGAGAACAAATTGTCAGCCAAATGTTTTTTTTGAAGTAACTGAAGCAAGCTTGAGGCGTCTCCACTCTCTATCAAAGCTCTTCTTTCTCGTTGTACGTAGTTGAACGCGTCGGTCTTTGAGAACCCTACATTTTCAACCCCACCATTTTCATTTGATATGAAGTTGTATGTGTCCACAGCTTTAATTCCAGCAGCCGTCATATTTTTCAGAATGCTCCCCTGCATTTCAGAAACATTGCGTCTAGATCTCAGTAAATGACTATCTTTCTCGGTAGCTAGCGGATGGTTATGCTCCTCTACAAATCTGGACACTGTCCAATTTTTGCCTTCTTCATCAGCACTGAATGTAATGGAAGCAAGACACCCAGTGCGTATATCTGATTTACGATACTTCATTGGGGATTTTTTCATATTCTTGAGCCCCGCTTTTGAGCAGGAATACTCACGCAGTTTTATTATGCGGTTATGAGTCCAGTGCGTTAAGTGCTGCTTACGAACACTAAATCCTATTCTGTGTGCATAGTCACAGTACAATTTGTATGCTTCCTCATCAGAGTGGACAATGGGGAACACAATAGGTTCTATCTTCACCTAAAGGTAGAAAGAGAAAAAAACATATCAACAAGGGAAACAAACCAAGTTATAGTAAAGACAAGCAATATATTTGAAAACTAAGTTAATTAGTACTGCTAGAAAAGTTCCCCAAAGAATCCAGTCTAAAAAACAGTAAATTCATACAGTTAGAAAAATGTATGAAAAAAATCAAGTCCAAAATTTAGTACAAAAAACTAGTCAGAAAATAAGTACATTTAAAACTTACTGTCTGAAAAAATGCAGTCATAAATTTAGTTAAAAAAACCAGTCAAAAATTAATACAGCTGAAACTTAATGTATTAAAAAATCCAGTTCTAAAATTAGTTAAAAAAAACCAGTAATGAATTAATACAGTTAATACTTACTGATTGAGGTTCAGAATCTGGCGGGTTTGAAGTGGCCATGTTTAAATTTTTGCTTAACAACTGAGAGAGGCGGGGTAGCACTACACTTTCTGAAGCCGGCAATGGCGGGGAACAAGATCTCCCAGCTTGACAATGGTGGCACCTTGAGCTAGGGTTTATGAAGTCGGGAATGGCGGGGAAGAACAATGGCAGAAGCAAGCAAACCTAGCATTAGCACCAAACCTAAACCTCCAGCTTCGCCCCTTCATTTTCTTAAGCCGACAATGGAGTTTGTAGTAGTTGAATGTTGGACCTGGCGAGGAAGAACGCGTGCTCGGAAGGCTGAAGCTTCGCCCCTAATTTTCGCCGGAGGTGCGAAAACTGGAAAAGGCGGAAAAATGTAATGGGCCCAGCTATTTAAGGACGCACAGATTTTTGGTGCGTTTCACGCACCAAAAATTTTCGCGTGAATTAAATAGACTCACAATTCTGTCTACATGCAGCTAATAGTATACAGTCCTTTCTGTTGCAGTGAATTAAATAGGAAATTACACCTTTGTTCGGGTTTTG
This sequence comes from Platanthera zijinensis, assembly GCA_039513925.1. Lineage (NCBI taxonomy): Eukaryota > Viridiplantae > Streptophyta > Magnoliopsida > Asparagales > Orchidaceae > Platanthera > Platanthera zijinensis. The sequence continues at coordinate 108,249,899 of CM077098.1, read as the reverse complement.
TTCATGCAACTATTGTAATATTTCAGGGGTTGACACATTCAACTGAAAACAAACAAAAGTAGAAATCATAGTGATAGATCAAAGCATCACCACAACAACAGTAAAGAAGCAGTGTTCAGAAATAAAAAAAAGTTTAAAATATAGACTTCATTGGGGGTGGCGTTTTTCCTCCAGTGATATTGGACAAAAACACTACTATCATACAATGTATGTTTGACATGACAGCTGTTATGCCCGCCATCAAGGAAAAAAAAAACTAATTTTGAATATAAAAGTGGATGAAGTTACTTAGGTGAGGTCGGGGTTTCTCGACCGCCGCACCAAACGGAGCTATAATAAATGACAAATACTAGGAATACCTCTTTGTTGTCAAATTTGAGAAGAAAGGCTAACTATAGAATCTAATGAATCAATTACTTGCTAACCGTTGATAATAGTATATTCTCAAGTACAGTTTTTGCATCTCCATATTCATGGTAACTCTTGCATATCTAAGTTTCTCGACAATTCCTTGCCCGTGGCGAGTGCGCCTTACAGCTGCGAATGAATCGGAGAACAAGAGAAATCGGTTTTCCTGCCTCCATCTCGACCATGTCCTCAATCCTTATATTTCCTGTGATTAAGCATGCACCACAGTTTCACCTTCCCTTGTATTGCTTTTCCCTCTTGTGGTTTACTTTAGCTTAAATTTCCATAATTATTTTCCCTCCTAATAATTAGATACCAACAATTGTTGTTTATTAGGAGCATACAATGATTTTGATTTGATTTTCGATTTATTTCATGACTTCGAACCTCTCTATTAGATCGCAGATGCATCTGTTTTTTTCGATATTCCCGGGTTGGGAAGTCTTTGAAACATCTGATCGGATATTACAATTGAAAGTATGATTAACTAAATTGAGACAATGAATGCTGCACCAATTTTGCACAACTGTATTAACCAAACTTTGCTTAACTGTATTCAGCCAACTTTGAATCATTCCTTTATTTATTTTTCAGCTAAGTAAAATAAAATGGCCAAAAATTATAAAAGTATGACAACACCTTACTTCCAATTTTTGATAATCATTAACTTAGTACATGTAGGTAACAACATATAGGATAGAAGACGACACCGCGTGTTCAGTCAAAGCAAGAAGAGGACTTGAGAGAACTTTTGGAGGTAGTTAATTAACCACTGATGTTGTTCCTCTTTTTATATCGTGTGCGGACCCGAGAATCATGACGCGCTTGACTTCCCCCTTTTTACCGTGCAATGCCGCCTTGGGTGCGCACGGGTGAAACCATAATGCGGACTATGCAACTTACTTTGCTGTTTTGAATTACAAGGGAGCATCGACAACAAGCGTAGCACAAGTTTTTTCATTGTGCACTCTGACTTTCGAGAGAGCACTCCATTAAAGAGAGGTGGACACTTGGTCCCAAACCCAAGTTGAGTGTCTAATTTGTTTCATTGGCCTGCCAAATTTTTCTTTCAGAATTCCTCTCTTGTATCACACTGTGCATCAAGTTTGACTGCAGTTTGTACCTTTCTGTACCATAGAAATGTTGTTTTTAAATTAGACAAGTCTCACCAATGTCATTTCTGGTCTTTTGTTAACCTGTGATTGATGCATTAAGCATAGTTTTTTAAAAAATATGAAGAAAGCTGAGGCCACTCAGGTTAGCCAGGGACTTTCAAATTCCTTTATTTATTGAAGATACAACAACAACAACAACAACAACAGAACCCATATAATCCCCAATCATTGGGGGTATGGGCGGGAGAAGATTGAAAACAGACCTAACATTTGACGTTATGCACAAAGTGGCTTCTCTCAGAGGAGAAAGACCTAACCTTTGACAATAAATGCACAAAGTGGCTGCTCATAGATACTACTGAAATAGTGGCCCCCTATACCGTCATATTTGCTGCGGTACCCTGCCCTCAAATCAAAGTCAAAGACATCAGAGATGGCAGACCCAAGAATCCATTTTGATTTATGTGCACATAACCATGCTTCCTTCATTCAGCATCAAGAGCATTGGTCTTGCACAATGCCACTATTTAGGGATGATGATTAAAAAAATTTATAAGCTTTTGAAATTTCATTGGTTTTACTCTTGCTTTTTCTCATTGATTCTTCTCCCCATCTTCAAATTTATTGATAGGAAAAAAATTTATACCTATTTGTAAGAAACCATTGAACCAACATTTGATTTGATTAAAACTCTAAGAAATCATCTGAGATGAGAACTGCTAAATCATTAGCTTGATGATAGAAGAGAAGTTTCAAGTCTTTTGGAATCTAATCATAGAACAAGTCAACAAAATAAAATTGACTGCATTATGATAAAAATAACTTTAATATCTTTCAATTTTAAATAAAAATTTATGATATCAAGTTGATGAAATTTACCTTTTTGTCTTTAGTATGTTGCATCATACCACAAACCTACATTTGCTGCCTGCCCTCGCGTCGAATGATGCCGCCTTCTCAATGTTGTTGCTCGCCAAATGTTGCCGCCTGCCTATACTATTATGTATATAACATTATTATTATTATTATATAAGAAACATATTAAATAAGGGAGTTTATATTGGCAGCTCGTATATCGATATTGGCAGCCCAATTATAATGGCAGTCAAGTAAATCGTTATTGGCAGCCCAATGGCTAATGGCAGCCCAAAAAATAGGTTTTTAAAAGTCATTTTTAGGAAAAGTGTTCAACATGAAAGTTGTAGATCTCGACGAGATCTACAACTTTTATGTTAAACATTTTTTCTAAAAATGTCATATAGGAGGTCTATTTTCAAAAGGCGCGGAACCCGAGCGGAACTATGCGAGTTCCGCCCGAGTTCCGCGCCTTTTGAAAATAGGCCTACTATATGACATTTTTAGAAAAAGTGTTCAACATGAATGTTGTAGATCTCGTCGAGGTCTACAACTTTTATGTTGAACACTTTTTCTGAAAATGTCATATAGTATGTCTATTTTCAAAAATCGTGAAACCCGCATTTTGGGCTGCTATTAGCGGTCATATTACATGTGTTTTTCATTAATTTTTGGACTGCCAATATCGATATACGGGCTGCCAATATAAACGCTCTTAAACAACTATATAAAAAGGTTGTCTTAAGAAACAATGTAGTCGCCGCCTATAACTTTTGCTGCACAGCTAATTTCGGCTGTCCACGCTCATTAATGAATGTTTTCTTAGCTACAAACAATTCCATCTTTAATGTTTGTACGGCACCTTTGGGTGGGAGAACGAATTATTTGCCACATAATGGAGTTTAAAATAATTGAATAAAAATCTTTAGTACATCTTATATGGAGCTACGTAGAGAACATGTAGCTCTTGCTCATATAATATTTTTGATGGAGTTGGCTTATCTTATCAAATTATTTGCGAGATAATGGGCGAAGTCTGCGTTGCAACAGAGTATCGTGCATGAGCGTAACTCGCTTTCATGTGGATGCATCTCATAAGAGAGCATCGAGTGAAGCCTTACCACTTCCTTCTACGTCCAAATCAAGCTCGTTAAACTCCCGCTCTCCCTGCAACTAAAACGAAGCCTTGTTTCCCATCATTGCCTGCCCTCGCCGCATAATCGTGCAGCCAAATGATGTCGTCCGTTGAATGATGCTGCTCGTTGAATGTTGTCGCCCGCCAAATGCGATGCGGGTGTAACCTGCAGGGGAGCATTGAGCACAGACGAGAGAGAGAGAGAGAGAGAGAGAGAGAGAGAGAGAGAGAGAGTATTTTTTTCTTGAAAAAACTAGAAGATTCTAGAATTCTCACTTATGAAGAGCTTTCCACACACTTTCAACATGACTCATGATTAATCCATATTATTATTGATGTGATTCCGAAAAAAATAGTTCCGGAGATTATTTGTCGCGATATTCAAACAAAACATTCTCGCACAATTTTGAGTCTGTCTGGTCTTCCAAACGGACTCACAAGCACACATGCATGTGTACGCACAAGCCCCCCCCCCCCCCCAATCATGGGGAACAGGGTAACCACACCCCCCCCCCCCATTTTGAAGGTGCGAGTAATCGCACCCCATCATGTGGGTACGGGTAACCACCTCCCATGAACAGGGAGGCAGTTGCACCTACCACGCCGACCGCGCGACACTTGTCGCACAGGTTGTGAGGTCTCCGTCGAACAGCCGAAGGCGCGCAGACTCCGCATGATTGGAGGCCGAGCATGCCGCGCAGATCCCATGTGACACCTGTCGTGCAGGCCGTGAGGCCTCCGACGCACAGTAGAAGGCTGGGTAAAACGTGCGACCTCAAATGCATGACCAGAGTCGCGTTAGTCGCGAGACCTCTGCTGCACGGCCAGAGGCCGAACAGGTTGCTCGACCTCCATCGCATAAGCCGCATAGGCCGCATAGGTCGCACAGGCTGTGCGACCTATGCCGCGCGGCTGGGGTCGTACTTGCGAACTCCCGCGCACAACCGGAGGCCGCGCACTCAAGCAGGCTCAACACGATCGGAGGTCGCACTGGTGTGTGGCCTCTATAAGACCAGGGGCCGCACAAGCCAAAAATTTCACGCATAGGCAGTGCATGCCTAACCCGCCTCTCTCCTCCGCACCGCCAGCCTCGGCTATCGCTCACCTCTACGCCATCAGCCTCAGTCGTCGCTCCCCTCCACGTCACCGTCCTCACCCATCGCTCACTGACACCACCGGCCTTGCCGCGCTCATCGCCCGAAGTTGAGCTCATTGTCAGCCACCTTGCTCATGCTTGTAGCGAACTCATCGCTTGTGGTGAGATCATCGCTCGTCGCCTCCCCCACCATAGGAGTGTAGATAGAAAAATCCCTCGCCATGGTGTGCGGAGAGTAAACTTATCCATCATGGTTGTATAACTCGTAGTTCGTCGAGATCAGAAATGCTTAAGGAAACGGTTATTTACAGACTATTCAGCTCGACAGCCTGAAGACTATTTTCATACCTCTCTAGGAGAGTACTCGACATCCTCAAGGAAGAGAATAGTGGCGAGTATTCTTCGATATGAGCGAGTATCCCTTGTTACTCGCTAATATGAGCAACACTTGTAACTCGCTAGTATGGGTGAGTAGCCCTTGTTACTCGTCATTATGGGTGAGTACCCCTTGCAACTCAACAGTACGGGCGAGTTCTCGCAATATTCGCTATAGGCGAGTATCACCTCTTAATCACCATGTGGAAGAGGTTGCTCTTTAAGTTGTGTGATAGGTATCTCACATAGGTGAAGTGTTATCACATATATACCCTCAAGATTTGTTTATAAATAGGATCTCAGGGGTATCAGGAATGACACATTATGATCCTAAAGTTCCATACTCGCCGAGGCTGTGCCTTCCCTGTACCTCGCTCTGTCTTTTGGTTGTGGATGAGAAGTTTTTCATAACTTTCGGGTACGTTTTCTGACTTCCCTGCTGAAGCACATGAGGTATGCTTGTAGACATCTCTCTCTTTTTCTAGCCATCCAAATTGTGGTGTTCGACTGCAGTCTGCACGATCAATAACCTTAGGCTATATATAGGTCCAAACATTTGAAGTTAGGATTTTCTTGGCTTCAACAATGGTGGTGCACATAATAAAATCCTCTGCCATGGATGCGAATAGTAAAATCCCCCACAATGATGTGCACATAGTAAAATCCTATGTTATGGGGGGTATGGGTAGTAAAATCTCCTACCATGGGAGTGTGAATAGTAAAATCTCATACCATATGGTGGTGCAGATAGTAAAATCCCACATCATGAGATGTGAATAGTAAAATCCTTCACCATTGGATGCAGATAGTAAAATCCTCTATTATGGAGGTGCACATAGTAAAATTCCACATTATGGGTATGTGGATAGTCAAATCCTCCATCACGTGGGCTCATATAGTAAAACATTCAATCATGGGTATTGTTGAAACCGAAAAATTAGTCTCTGTGGAGTTCAACCCTTGGGGAAGGGGTGGCCGCACACCTACTGCCCTCAAGCGAACAATCTACGCACAAGACTAGGAACACAAGGGACAAACCCCAGGTGTCAGCGTGGAGGTCCCGCCGCATACCCGGAAGACTAGTAAACTCTTTCCCTCTCAAGCCAAAGGCTGAGCTAAGGCACCTTCGGAGGGCTCTCTTGGCCGACCGGAACCTCTAAAGAGAATCTCAAGACCAACTCTCTCCTGACTAGAGGTGCCTCCTCGGGTCTATGTAAAAAGTTCCTCATCCTCCCTACCAATGACGTAACCTCGCCGAACAGTTCTACTTCGTGCAGCCCCAACTGGGTCGCCACTAACGTAACTACATTGTTCTGAAAGGCCATTAACTGACCTTCAAGGGCTTCTCGGTAACCTTACCTTGGGGTCCCCATGGGACGAGCGGTTCGCGAACATACCGCCCGCCTAAGACGAAAAGGATAAAACACATTCACAGGGCATCACAGATATTTAAATTACAGGAATATAAATTCTATACATCGGCACGCAGGACGACAACATAAGCAAAAATAGGCCTTCGAGAGCCAACATAAACCTGGGCTTAAGCCCGCTATTTCCCGCTTGGTACTGCAACACCTGTACGTCAACGTCTCGCTAAATGGTGGCAAAATAAATATCGGCTCCACCTCTGCATTGGGGCGGTGATGCTTATCTCCTAAGAGCAAATAATAAATAACTTCCACAGAGTTTTCCCTAGGAACCCCAGAACATCACCAATCCGTCTTACACATCCGTATGGGCTTCACACAACATGCCTAAATCCGTACTCACGCTTCCAGATACTAAATGCAACCAGCTACGGGGATGTACACATCGACCCGTCGGAGAGCCCGCTCCCCCCCCCCCCTCGTTAGTAGAGAGGGGCTTCCATGTGAATATGATAATTGAGGGCTTCACCTGCCCAAGAAGAAACTTTGTTACCCTTGACGAGTGTTTGGCGGCGGTGCCGGGAGAGGAGCTCTCGGCCGTTGTTATTGGAGGCGGTGTCAGGAGAGAAGCTCCTGGCCGATCTAGCTAAAGGTGATGCCGGGAGAACAAATCTCGGTCGGCCTTGCCCCGGGCGGCTGCGACGGGGAAGTAGAGCAAGGGTTCGGGCCTTGCTTTGGGCGGCGACGGCGAGGAGGAATAGCAAAGGCTCGGGCCTTGCTTTGGGCGGCGCGTGCAGCGGCGCTCCAACTGCCCTTTTTAGCCGGCGACGGGAGAGAAGAAGGTGGAGATGTCGGGCTTCCCCTGTTGGCCGACAGGAGAGAGGAAGGGGGCGGTGTCGGGCTGCTGTTGTAGGCTTACGGGAGAGAGGAAGGGGGCCTGGCTCGGCCTTGGCTTGCTTAGGCGGTGGCGAGAGAGAGAGAGGGAGTCGGGCTCGACCTTGCCATGCTTAGGCGGCGGCGGGAGAGAGAGAGGGGGCAGGGCTCGACCTTGCCTTGCTTTGCTTAGGCGACGGCGGGAGAGAGAGAGGGGGCCGGGCTCGGCCTCTCCTTGCTGCGGCCTTGAGGGAGAGAGGGGCGAGTGAGATCGGGAGGAAAGGGGGGGGGGGATTGCGGCTGCCCTCTTTTTTTTTTCCTTTTCCTGCTCCAGAAAACCCTCCCGGGTCCTCCTTAGGGTTGCCCCCCTTTTTCTTTTTGTGCTGCTCCCCTCCTCTTTATTCTCCTCCTTGCTTTTATTATCTCCCCCCCCCCCTTAATATATATATCATGAATATATATAGTAAATATATATATTACAACCAAAATATATATATAATAAATATACGTAATAAGAGACATAAAATCGCCATACGCATGCGCGAGCACCCACACTTCTTCGAACGGGACTGCATTAATTAAAATGCCGCTCATATCATCCCCTGAGCCGACACTTGGGGAAGATCCCACTCGGCCGGGTATGGGGTTGTACATGTATGTGGATAGTCACACCCCTATAGCGACAGAATTATCGGAAGACTTCCCTTAGAAATTATAAAAGGAATTTAGAGCTCTCATTTGAAAGGACATTGCCTTCTACGCCTAAAAGAGTTCTAAAGTCTTCCTTTGAAGACATGCAGATCAATGAAGTTTGGCCAGGGAGTCCAATCAAAAGGCAGTTTTTATAATCATTTTCTATAACAAAATTTGCACATGTAAGATATCACAATTGGATCACAAAAAGAATTATTTCTTATTACAACATATCTATTTTGTGATATCTGAGTTCTATTTTTAATCAAATTTGAGACCAAATGAAATGTTGTGTGATGCTGATTGATCTTGGTTGCAGATTTGTCGTACACATAATATTAGCTTTTCAATAATCTGAGATGTGTGTATGTAAAGAAAATAAAAAATATGTTAGTTGCAATGAAAATGTTTAAGATGATATCCTTGCTATAAAGTATGAGTTATAATAAAAGTGTAAAATGTTATTATCAATATTTAAATATTCGACTTACCTCATTGCTGTCATTATTGATCAACACCCCTAAGACTATATGAAAGCTTCTCTCCAAAGTAAGAGATCTCCATATTAAGATGAACCCAAAAAATGTGTGGACGCATGCTCCAACTATAAAAAATGAGAATTTCAATAAAGGCGGCCTAGACCGTTTAAGAAATTTGTAGTCAAAATTCATTGGCTCTGATCTCGTCTACTCTTAGGGCATAATATATGAGGCACTATTAAAATAAGCAAAATTATAAGAGTTGAGTAAAAGAGATGTCGTGTTATATCATATCGAGAATAGAGGTAGTGTTTCTTTAAAAGATTCCAAAGGAGCTATGAGCAAAAAAGAAGGTGGACTTGACATGATCATAATTGGTTGCAAATATCTCAACTAGATTTATATATGTTATTTTCACAAAAAATAATTGAACTAGTTAGATATCATATTATCTTTCTCCTCTTCCAACAAAAAAAATAAACTTATCCATATTTGCGGACTCTTTTCTCTCTTATTCAGACACTATTTTTGACTTATAAGTAGTCAAAATTTATTGGCTCGATGAGATGAATCCAAATTTATCATCTATTTTACCAAAATTCATTGGCCCCCTTTAGATCTACCCCTGTTCGATGGTCTCCCTAAGTTCCCCTTCGGCACTTGAAGATCCCTTCGAAGAACTCCTTCCGGGCTCTAAGAGATCTCTTTCGGCGCTCAAAGATCTCCTTCGGCGCTCAAAGATCTCATTCGGAGGTTGAAAATCCCTTCGAAGAACTCCTTCGGCACTTGAAGATCTCCTTCAAAGCTGGAAGATATCTTCGAAGATCTCCTTCGGCGCTCGAAGATTTCCTTCATAGTTCAAAGATTCCTGGAAAATTGCTTGAAGACCTCCTTTATAGTTCGAAGATCTTTTGAAGTTTTCTCGAAGATCTTCTTCGGCCTTTGATGATTCCTTCGTAGCCTCGAAGATCTCCTTCACTCCTCGAAGATCTCCTTTGCTCCTTGAAGGTCCCCTTTGCTCCTCGAAGGTCCCCACGAAAACAACTCGAAGACTTCATCCAACTCCGTCCTTCGAGCCCAGATCCTCGTTCCTGTATTCATCATTCTAGATTGCTTCCGAGCATCCAAGCGACTTCCGCGGTCCAGAAGAATTATTGTAACGAGCAGTGACCTGTCACCCTCGAGAGATAACTTTTATAATACCCCAAGGAATAGTGAAACTTTGTCGGCACTGATCCGAGCCCGTAGTTTTCCCCCTTTTCTGGGATTTTCCACGCTAAAAGATAATTTATTTGTTGTTGGTTTTCTCTATGACTGTTTTCACGCTCAACTCACTCTTGAGCGAAGACGATTCAATTTGAGCAGACCATAAGAATATCGAGCGACCCGCAAAAAATATTTTTGATCAACCAAGAGCTCTATAGACATAACTATGGATAGCTTTATATGTTGAGGTATATTTATATACGTGTTAATGGGCTCCTTAACGGGTCGGTTAGGATCCGATAGGAATCCAAACCCGTAGTCGGGGATTTAGGGTTTCGCCTATAAATACCCTAGCTAGGGGCAACGAGGAGACCATTTCCAAAATTGATGGTCACGCGGATGCTTCGAGCACTCTAACATTCTCGAAGAATTTCTTTCGTTTTGCCCTAGCCGTGCTCCGTCCCGCTCCCTCTCCCGTGACCTAACTCAATCGTTCGCGACTTTCACCGTCGCCGGCTTCATCGTTGTTCCTGTGCCGATCAAAGGAAGAAACCGCTTCCTCCGCCGAGATCATTGGCCGTTTTCCTCCTCCCGATTTTACGATTCCGGCGCCCCTCCTGTGCGAGTTGCGAGTTCGTCGCCGCTAGCTCCTGCGGATGATCGGAAACAGGCGGAAGATCTGTGCAGCGCTCAATTTAAGCAGATCGCCGATTGACTGTTGTTGATCTGCGCCGTTCACGAGTTTTCATCGTAGTGCAGAAAGAGGAGATCGGGGAAAATCGATTGTTGATTGAGATTTTTTTTTCCCTTCCGCCATCGCTGGATTATTGTTGTCTATCGCCGGAAGAGACCCTGCCGTCGATCCTCTCTCCCGTTAGATTTGCGCCGCTCAAGCTCGTGACAGAAGGAGACGCCCGCTGAGAGGAAAGATCCCTGTTTCCTGTTCGTGAAGGAGGTAGTTCGCCGGATCTGTTATCTCAGATCTAGCAGTCCGTCTCCTTCGAGGGCCGTGTGTTGCTGTTCTGTCAGATCGGAAAGAATCTGATTTTATCTAGCTTTGCGTTTTCCTTTTTGCAAGGAGGAAAGTTTGCCTAAGTGGAGGTTTCCAGCATAACATTTGCCTGGATAGATCCTGTCAAAGTTTAATTTTATGGCAAGGGGGAGGAGCTCAATTTCAGACCTACTATTGATTGGAATTTAAAGTTTTGCTGACTCATCTGGTTGCTCTAAGGATTCTGTTCTCTTGTCAAATTTTTGACGCGGGATTTCTTGCTCGCGCCGAGCATTGCCTTGGAACCTATTTTATTTACGGAGCATTGTCGCTTGGAAAAGCAAAACAATTTTTCTGAATTGGATCCGAAGAACTCATCGTCTCCGCGGCTCAGGTGATTTCTTTCTAGTTATTCTGCTCGCTTTTTTCTGTCTGCAAGTAGAATTACGCGTAGTGGAAAGGAACACACAATGTCCAAGGCGATCAATCACTCCTCTCCTGTGCCGATGATCAAGCTGGAGAAATTCTCCAACGCCGAGTTCAGTGCTTGGAAGCGCAACACTCAGTTCGGCATGAAGTACCTGAACATCTTCTACACAGTGCAGACTATCTTTGAGGACGTCAAAGGAAGCGAAGATGAAGATCAGTGGGTCAACGACGAGGACTTCTGCAGAGACTACATTCTGAATTGCCTCTCCAACAGGCTTGCAGAGACGTACGGCAAGATGCAAAGGGCCAAGGAGATCTGGGAAGCCTTGGAAGAGCAGTTCAAGGAGGAGGAGAACATGTCCAAGACGCACCTGGTGGACAAGTTCATGGCTTTCACCTTCACTGAGGAAAGGGAAATCCTGCCACAGGTTGCCGAGTTTGAAAATCTGGTGGACAAGCTCAACAGTGAGAATATCCCTCTGCCGGATGGATTCGTTGCAGGGGCGATTATTTTCAAGTTGCCCTCGGCCTGGTATTCCTTTAAGACTGAGATGTACCGGAAGAAGTCGCAGGTGAGTCTTAAAGACCTCAAGCGCTTCATCTGCATTGAGGATGAGAATCGGACTAGGCACGCTATAGAGACGATCAGCAAGCAGTCCTCTACTGCTAACATGATCACTCACCCTAAGCGAATGCCTAAGCCTGAGAAGACTCGCCCACCGACCAGTGCACCCGCAGTTGCTGCCACCAGCAAACATATAAAGAAGAAATTCAAAGGCAAGTGCTACAACTGCAACAAGTGGGGTCACTGCGCTTCCGAGTGCAAGCAGCCCAAACGGGGTGAATCGAGCACACCAAGGACTGAAAATCAAGTCAATATGGTTCATCAGACTGCGCCTACCGACTTTGTTGCCATGGTCGGTAACGGGACGACCAGTTCAGAGTGGTGGCTCGACTCAGGTGCTACATGCCACGTCTGCAACAATCCAAAGCTTCTGGAGGATACAAAAGAGGTGGAAGAGACTGTCACTGTTGCGAATGGAGCTATAGCTGACGTGCTGAAGGTCGGCAACGCTACCCTGACTCTCTCCTCAGGTAAGACTCTCACTTTGAAAAATGTTAAATTAATACCGACATTAGCTGCTAATTTAATTTCGATTAGTCTGTTGTGCGATGCGGGTATGTCTTTTAACATTAGTGGTGGTCGAGTAACCCTTATGGTTCACTCGCATTACTTTGGTTGCGCATATGTGGTTAACGGGATGTATAGCCTGAGTCTAGCACACGAAGTAGTAAATCAGGTTAGCTCAAATCTGATAGATCCTAAGACTTTACATGCAAGACTAGGACACGTCAATTATAGAAAACTACTCCTGCTAGCTAGAACTCACAATATACCCCTCGACACAAAAACTATCTCACCTCATCTCTAGCAACAGGGGCGCGGCTATTTCACCGATAGAAAGACGTGCTTTGTATTTTGCGATACTCCCATCAGGATTTAGCTTCTTCCTCAGAACCCACTTATTTCCAATGGTTTTAGCCCCTTTGGGCAAATCGACCAAAGTCCATGTGTTGTTCTGCATAAGAGAGTTCATCTCTTCGTCTATGGCTTCTTTCCATAATAGAGAGTCTCTAGATCGCATCGCTTCCTTATAAGTGGATGGATCAGCTTCAACTTGGTAAGTCACGAAGTCTGTACCGAAGCTTTTGGGCATTTTCTCTCTACTAGATAGCCTTCTAGTATCTAAACCAATCGTGTCTACAGGCTCAGTGTCAGAGTTACGTTGTCCTGGTCCAGCTAAAGGCTCAGTACTAGTGGCTGGCAGACTTGGCAGAGTCAGGTTCTTGTCCTTAAGGAACTTATCCTCAAAGAAAATAGCGTCTCTAGATTCTATTACAGTATTTGTGGAGAGATCCAGAAACCTGTCTGCAGCACTATCATCTGCACATCCAAGGTAGACGCAGGTATTAGTCCTGGGTCTAATCTTTGCTCTTCTAGAGTCTGGTATCCTAACATAAGCGATACAGCCCCAGGTCTTAAGATTGTCAAATCTAGGAGGCCTCTTAAACCAAAGCTCGTAGGGTGTCTTAGTCAACTTAGCATGAGGAACTTTATTAAGAATGTGATTTGACGTGAGGACGGCTTCACCCCAATAGGCCGCAGGCATGCCGGCAGTCAGCAACATGGAATTCAACATTTCTGTTAAAGTCCTATTTTTTCGCTCAGCGATACCGTTGGATTGTGGTGAATATGGGGCAGTCGTTTCAGGAATTATGCCATTGCTGGCAAGAAAATCTCTGAACTCCCCCGAGACGTATTCGCCTCCTCTATCACTCCTTAGCCTTTTAATTTTCATGTCAAGTTGATTTTCAACCCTATTTTTGAATATACGAAATTTTTCAAAAGCTTCATCTTTGGTTTTAAGAAGATAAATGTGACTGAATCTAGAGTAGTCGTCGATAAAAGTTATCAGATACTTCCGACCTCCGCGTGTGACAAAACTTTTGTAGTCACAAATATCGGAATGTATTAACTCTAGCAATTGTGTGCTCCTAGAGACCTGACTAAAAGGTGTTCTAGTTATCTTGGTTTGTGCACAAATTTCACATTTTTCAAACTTGGTTTTTGTGTCGAGGGGTATATTGTGAGTTCTAGCTAGCAGGAGTAGTTTTCTATAATTGACGTGTCCTAGTCTTGCATGTAAAGTCTTAAGATCTATCAGATTGGAGCTAACCTGATTTACTACTTCGTGTGCTAGACTCAGCCTATACATCCCGTTAACGACATATGCGCAACCAAAGTAATGCGAGTGAACCATAAGGGTTACTCGACCACCACTAATGTTAAAAGACATACCCGCATCGCACAACAGACTAATCGAAATTAAATTATCAGCTAATGTCGGTATTAATTTAATATTTTTCAAAATTAGAGTCTTACCTGAGGAGAGAGTCAGGGTAGCGTTGCCGACCTTCAGCACGTCAGCTATAGCTCCATTCGCAACAGTGACAGACTCTTCCACCTCTTTTGTATCCTCCAGAAGCTTTGGATTGTTGCAGACGTGGCAGGTAGCACCTGAGTCGAGCCACCACTCTGAACTGGCCGTCCTGTTACCGACCATGGCAACAAGGTCGGTAGGCGCAGTCTGATGAACCATATTGGCTTGATTTTCAGTCCTTGGTGTGCTCGATTCGCCCCGTTTGGGCTGCTTGCACTCGGAAGCGCAGTGACCCCACTTGTTGCAGTTGTAGCACTTGCCTTTGAATTTCTTCTTTATCTGTTTGCTGGTGGCAGCAACTGCGGGTGCACTGGTCGGTGGGCGAGTCTTCCCAGGCTTAGGCTTTCGCTTAGGGTAAGTGATCATTTTAGCAGTAGAGGACTGCTTGCTGATCGTCTCTATAGCGTGCCTAGTCCGGTTCTCATCCTCAATGCAGATGAAGCGCTTGAGGTCTTTAAGACTCACCTGCGTCTTCTTCCGGTACATCTCAGTCTTAAAGGAATACCAGGCCGAGGGCAACTTGAAAATAATCGCCCCTGCAACGAATCCATCCGGCAGAGGGATGTTCTCACTGTTGAGCTTGTCCACCAGATTTCAAACTCGGCAACCTGTGGAAGGATTTCCCTTTCCTCAGTGAAGGTGAAAGCCATGAACTTGTCCACCAGGTGCGTCTTGGACATGTTCTCCTCCTCCTTGAACTGCTCTTATAAGGCTTCCCAGATCTCCTTGGCCCTTTGCATCTTGCCGTACGTCTCTGCAAGCCTGTTGGAGAGGCAATTCAGGATGTAGTCTCTGCAGAAGTCCTCGTCGTTGACCCACTGATCTTCATCTTCGCTTCCTTTGAAGTCCTCAAAAACAGTCTGCACTGTGTAGAAGATGTTCAGGTACTTCATGCCGAACTGCGTGTTCCTCTTCCAGGCACTGTACTCAGCGTTGGAGAATTTCTCCAGCTTGATCATCGGCACAGGAGACGACAGATTGCTTGCTTTCGACATCGTATTTCTTTCTAAATTTCTAAGTTCCAATAGGAAACTAAAGTACACGTAGAAAAATTAGAAAGATGTCACCTGATCCGAGAAGACGACGAATTCCTTCAGATCCAATCCAGAGAAAATTGCTCCTCCAAAAACACAGTGACAAGGGGTTTCAAGGTCACAACCTTCCTCAGATCTCAACAGTAACAACACTCATGTGCAGATTTAGGTTGGAATGACTGGATCAACATCCATAAACATCACAGGGATAGAGAGAAACGACTGCTTCCTCTCACAGGTCCGACGAACTCCAAAAACGGCGTGATAGATCTCTAGAGAAGCGCGACATCTGCAGTTCTTACAGTACAAGGCTCCTGCCTTAGAACAAGAATAAGCCAAGCTTATTCCTCACGATCCCAATCAGTCAGCAACGCCAGGAAAAAAAAATTTGTAGGAGACGACAGCAAAGATCGGCAGCGGCGATGACGTTCACAGATCGGTGCTTTCCGATCGATGGCGGCGTAGTGCTTCACGATCTTAGCAGCGGCCCGAGAAAATCCCGAGCGGCGTTCGCTTCCCCTTCACGATCGACGACAAAACAGGAGCGGTGGCGACGCGATCCAGAGAAAAGGTGAGCGACGATGTAAAGAACGGCGACCAGTAGGCCTCTTCCTCCTTCAGATCTTTCCAGCAACAGGGGCACGGCTATTTCACCGATCGGAGAGGCAGAGATCACCTGCTTCTACACTAAAGTATTTCAGATGTTATCTGATGAAAGCTAGAGGTGAGATAGTTGCCAGTCATTCCAAACTTGATGACTTACGCAATTATTCTTTGCCAAAGGCTGAATTGTGTATCATTCCAAAAAGGAGTACTGAGGTTGCTGATATGTGCCCTGATATTATGATTATTAGTTATATCATTCCAAACTTGATGATATAATAGTCACAGCTTGTTGTATCATTCCAAACTTGATGATATAGCACAATTGTGGAACGTTAATAATAATCTTAATAATCGAAGGAACATGGTTTGATTCTATGAAATCAATTAATCTAATTTTGTGTAAATTAGATAGAGATGCTGTTTTGGGATTCTTTCCTCCTAGTCAGAGTATTAAGTTCACCCGCTGTTAGAACTAATCACTTTATTTCTGCAAGTGTTTGAATTCATAGAGATTTGTCTCATGACATTATTGTTGTAATTGTTTGCAGACAATATGGAGATTGGAGGAGAGACAGTTGATTTTGACCCAGATGATGATGATCTGCTGTTCGCCTAGATCAATTATCAGTTTGAGTTTTTCCAGTTTCTTGCTTTATTTCATGTTTGGAACATTTGGTTTGAGTTTAGCATTTTGTTATCTAAAACTCATATTTATAATTCTGAAAAATCTCTTTTGTTTTTTGTCATTATTAACTATTGAATAAGTAGCTCATTTTCTTTGCTAACACTTATATACAATATAGTAGGAGATTGTTGAGGTATATTTATATACGTGTTAATGGGCTCCTTAACGGGTCGGTTAGGATCCGATAGGAATCCAAACCCGTAGTCGGGGATTTAGGGTTTCGCCTATAAATACCCTAGCTAGGGGCAACGAGGAGACCATTTCCAAACTTGATGGTCACGCGGATGCTTCGAGCACTCTAACATTATACACATACTTCTTCACATCAATCTATAAGTTTTGCATCATTCCATGCTCCTACTTGTCTCCATATCTTTCTAAAACCTTCCTCCATATTTATGGGGTTTGATCCAAAAATCTTCAACAATCAAATATTTATCTAATTTCTAAATATTTAATAGTTTACCTACTTAACCAATGTCTATGGCCCTACTCTAAATAGGGGTGAACAGTACCCAAAAGACATGCTGATTCAAATTCTCAAGCTCATCATTTGTGGTCACGGTCTCGAATCTAGTCCCTTTTCGATCACCAGATTGCCGGCTAGCCTTATCTTTTCTTTTGTAACCGCATCTTTCAAAATATAAATTGCCCGTAGCAAGTGGTTTTCTCCGCTGTGGGTAAATCTGGCCTCACTGCCATGCATCCCTCTTTCCCGTATCTCTTTAGTCGAGAAGTAACCGTCAGCTCGCAGTTTCTCCCTCGGTGTCTCTTAGCGTGAAGTTGTGGAGATTCATTATGTGCACCAAAAAGCCATCGTCGGGAGCTTGCCTATTTTATTTTCCGCCTTCCAGATCTTCGTTCGCACAGCCAAACCCCGTTCCTCCCTCAAAACGGCAAAAATCTGTCCTCTCCCAACGGAGCTCACGCCCTCCAACTGACAACCGCGATGGCATCCGGCCCATTCTCCACGGGCTGCCCAAAGGCCCCAAACAAAGCCTAAATTGTAAACAAGTTTATACGCAGACAAATGTCTGGCAACTGGCATAGTAGGCCCCGGCGGTCATGACGGACCGGCGGCTTTTTAAGCGGGCCGGGTCAAGGAGCATGCTAATCACGGGTTGACCGGTCATAATTTAAGTGGCCGTCTTTTGCTGGCACCGCCTGTGCGATACGCGCGGAGAAACCGGATTGGTTCGGGTTTCTGCCGCCCTGCCAGCCTGTTCACCTAAATAACCCACCCATATGTCTGATATTTACGCAATGCCACGATAAATATTATGTTCCTGACGCGCATGCCGCCGGCATGCTTGTTCCACATGCTAATTCACAGTGGCAATTGTGAAATTTCCGTCGGCTAATGGCCGCCTCCGTACCCCCGTCGTCACAACTCACAAGTGTGGACGTTTCCAAAAGAAGCGGTAAGGATACCGCAGCCAAGGTAAGCCTCGGTGGTGATTTTTGCACTCCTTCAGATGTAACGTTACCTGCGTAATTTCCATCACCGTTACGGGTGATGGGCAACGCCGTAATTGTGCACTGGATGAGATTGGGAGCACAGGTGTACTTTTCTGCAGTGACGCGGGAATAAAATGTAAACTAGTGGATAAAATACTTACCGCGAATTATTTGTCATTAAAAAAAAAAACAGGAATATTTAAATAAACCGGCTTTTTCATACTTTGCAATTTGCATCTCTTAAATACGGCGTGTTTTTGGAACTTTATATTCTCAATTTTTAAAATTGGTATTTTTAATTTCTTAATTATAAATTTTCAGCACTTTCATCCTTATTCTAAAATTTTGAGGAAATTTAGGCCTGAACAGCACCAAAAATGCATATTCAAAAGTATTTATGTGCGGACAGTATCAATAATCCAGGGTGTAAAGTGCCAAATAAGCATTTTTTCGATCTTGTTCGGACCTGAAAACCATTGAAATTTCTGTTTATGAGTGCAAAATGCCAATTTTGAAGATTTGAAATGCAAAATATCAAAACAGTGCCAAACACAATATTTTGAGGGTGTGTGTAGCTGTTGGTGTAGCCGGCTGATACATTGCTGCTACGTGTCGACATAGGACGGCTTGTGATGCGTCCTGAGGCCACACGGCCGGCTACAGGAAATGAAATGGTTTAACTGGAGCGACGGTGGCTTGGTAGAGATGCCGGAGCGGTCAAAGTGGGGGGGGGGGGGGACGAAGAAGAGTGATGATAATAATCCAGGACGAAAGCCCCTTTATTTTTCTTCTTTGACCGTCACACCACCCGAGAGAGAGAGAGAGAGAGAGAGAGACCCCTTCTTTTAGATCCGCCCCTCGCCGGATTTCTCAGAAGCGAGGAGGAAGAAGAAACCAGAGGTGCAGCAGGGATCCGGTTTCTTTCGTGGTGGATGAAGCTTTACTGTTTCAGGAGACGAGGCCGTCTGATATTGTAAGTATACCTAACCCTTGATCTTGTTTCGGCAGCTGTTTGGGGAGTTTTTTTAACTGTTTTTGATGCATGCGATGCATGTTTTAATGGATCATGCATTCTACTTCAAACTTTATCCCTATCGGTCTTGTAATTTATTTGGGCTATTTAATTTTGGTGATGATTTACATAGTTGTTGTTTGCGAAAATGAGATGGACTTTGATTGCCGGGTTAGATCTTTGGTATTTGGAGCCCTAGTTTTTTCTCCGGGATGGAATCAACATTTTGGTGTTGTCGCGTCTCCTTTTTTTTTGCTGCACATCCATCTTCTTTAGATCTGTATAAAGCAACTGCAATCTTCCTCCAATTTGTAGCTGTTTTACGATTTTACTTCGTCTCTTCAAATTTTGTTAAAAACTGCAAAACTTTGTGTGGTCGGTGAGAATCTTATGTAGCTTTAGTTACTTGTTTGAATTTCTGATGTGCAGAAGAAAATCATCAACCTCTTAGTAAGGTTTTGAGCAAGTTCTTTAAGTTTGTATTTTCCATGGTAATTGATGAATGGTGTTATTACTTACTAGCATGCTGGGATTCAAATATTTTCCATGGTTTGTATTTAGTTGAAGCTGTCGGTAGCAAATACCATGTACTGAGTAGAAAAGGATTGTTCTTGACTTACAGGTTTTTTGTGCATACTTTGGCAACCTAGTTGTACATACATATTTAGTCCTAAGCTGTTTTTCGCGTGGTGGAGGCTGTGAACACAGTGATTATGAACTCCCGATCTCACCCGAGGGACTTCATCCACTTTTTTGTTAAAAACTTGTTTTTTTCCTGGTGGCGGTCATAACCATTATTATTCCAAACATACATTCTATGAAGGTGGTGTTTTTTTTCCAAACGGAGCCCTAATCGCATTTTATACTGCACTACCTTGTTCGTCAAATTTGCATCTAAATTTAAGGTAGAAGGGGGTGGGGGATTAATTGAATTCCTTCTTTAAATGTTTGATCATTCGGTTAGTTCCATAGATTCAGGGTCCTTTTGGCGTGTTCGTGGCTTCCTTGATCGTAGTGATAGCGAATTCTTCAACACCTGATCTCACCTGACGATTCCATCTTTATATGAATGCATCGGAGCATTAACATTTCTGCTAGTTACTATTTTTTTTTACCTTGGGCGGATTATTGTAATCTATCAGATGTACTCTGACTATTCAAAATTTGCTATGTACTTGTGGAGTTGCTCCGCTTCCAGCAGCCATGATTGGAGACAAATTCTTGGATTCAAACTAAGAACACCTTTTGTCCACAGATTTCTGTTCATTTCATGCTTGTTTTTTTTAAAACTTTTTATCACACAAAAAGTTGTTTTAGTATTTGTTTTCACTGATCATTCTCATTATATTTATT
The DNA here is from genome assembly GCA_039513925.1 of Platanthera zijinensis. Classification (NCBI taxonomy): domain Eukaryota; kingdom Viridiplantae; phylum Streptophyta; class Magnoliopsida; order Asparagales; family Orchidaceae; genus Platanthera; species Platanthera zijinensis. The sequence goes on along the minus strand of CM077098.1, from coordinate 108,229,727 downwards.
GGCAGGGTTAAGTCTTAATGTTGGAATAGTCCGCGCATTACATTGAAGTTTGTGCCTTGTAACTTAGACTTTTCTCCAAGTATGGCTTCTGTTAGTTTGGTATCATCATCCGGGATGAAGAATCCCGGCGGAGCTACCTTTGGCATGGATAGATTGCCTGATGAGATGAATGACATGAAGTTAAGAGATGATAAGGTAACAGAACCGGCAATCGAGTTGGTTTATTTTAGAATTCTATGTATGATTAATATCTTACTTGTAATGGATAAAGTATTATGAACAATTTTCAAGACTAATGCGGTGGACAATGCAGGAAGTTGAAGCAGCAGTGGTTGATGGAAATGGCACTGAGACTGGACATATCATTGTGACAACTATTGGTGGTAGAAATGGTCAGCCAAAGCAGGTAAGAGTCTACTGCTTCTAGTTTTTCTATCTTGCTCAATGTCCAAGCACCACTCCATTTCATTTATTATCTTTCTCATACATTGAAAGCTATTTATTTGTCGCAGACTATAAGCTATATGGCCGAACGTGTTGTGGGGAATGGATCGTTCGGAATTGTTTTTCAGGTTAGTACAGGCGCCTCTATTGTAGTGCCCTGTATTCATGATACTAGTAATTCAGTCTTTGTTGAAGTTCTGTCATAACAGTAATATGGGTGCACATTGAGGGCCGGTTTGAAAATTTTAGGGCGCTTTTGTGGTGCTGACTGTGGCTGAGTCAACTACCAAGCGCCACATTTGCATTTTGCACTTCAACTCTGAGGGACAAATGCCTCCATTCATAGCATTACTCCAGGCCATCTGCTTCCACTCTAGTTTGTATTCACGGTTTAATCGGGGCATGAGTCTACCTACAATGACATGCCAATAGAAGCACATGAGCTACATTTTTACTGCTTAATAAACTGTGCTAAGGATCTTGTCACATTCAACTACTGGCAAGCCAACGCCTCTAACTCGAACTCGACCTCTCCAGATTTAACATGAACTCGACTTCTCCAGCCTGCACTATTACTTTGCACTTAGATTTCCTCTCATCATTATAAGTGATCTATCTGTTTAAGATCATAACTTCTAAATGCCGTCCCTAAAAATTATTGGGCTACTGCATGGGGGCATACCAATATTCCCTCCATGTTCAACAGGCTTGACCCTTGGGGTATGGGCTGTGCTCCCTTGGAGGGCACTAGCCCGATTCGGGGGTCATCAGCCACTGTTCATAAGCATAATGTCTTAACAGTTATGATACTCTACTGCTTATTCAGTCCCACTTTACTGTTGTTAACCTTTTTTTACCTTGCTGTGTAGGCAAAATGTTTAGAGACTGGTGAAACTGTCGCAATAAAGAAGGTTCTTCAGGACAAAAGATATAAGAATCGGGAGCTGCAAACTATGCGTCTTCTTGATCATCCAAATGTGGTTGCCCTAAAACACTGCTTCTTCTCAACCACAGAGAAGGACGAGCTATATCTCAACTTGGTCCTTGAGTATGTGCCTGAGACTGTTCATCGTGTAATCAAACACTATAACAAAATGAACCAGAGAATGCCTCTTATATATGTGAAGCTCTACACATACCAGGTAAGAATGATACTCTTTTGTTCCTTGAAATTTAGGAGATGGGCTAAACCTAAGACAACATTGTTAGTTTAGTTTATGTATGATTTGAGTAGAACTCCGTCAAAATGAAAGATGAAATGAAGATTCATAAAGCCCATTAAACATTTAGAATAAGAGTAACAGTGACTATCATCTTTCGGTTTCCACAGGCCTTCTATTTTTAATGACATACTTGCATTTCAGTGAAATGCAACTCCAACCCACAAAATCTTTATAATATGTTATCAATGAGTTGTCAATTTTGTAGATTGATAACAAATTTATGTTGAAGCTCTTTCAAAAAAAATTTACAAAGAAAATTTTAGTAGTTTTGCCTTTTTTAATGATAATTCTTATCGGTATCTATTTCAGTGATATTTTCTTTACTGCTTATGGTGTGATGTGAAGTTACAGTAAATTAGAAGAAAATCAAGAAAAATGTTTTTTGGACTTCAAAATGCAGGGGATGATTTACTTTCTTTGGGTCACATAAATACATTTATATCTATGTTATGAGGGGAAAAAAATTCGCTTCATTTATCTCCTGTGTGTCTTGTACATCTGCCAAAATTGTTTGGTCGATTTGCTTATATTTTCATGCAAAACTTCTTCCTTATTTGGAAAGGCTTCTTCATGACAATTTTCAGATCTGCATTTTAAAGTTTATTGTATCGGTTATCCGCGAAGTCGGCATTCCTAGTAGAGATTCATAATCTCTTCTGAGAATCCTGGAAAAATGGTCATGCTTATACCTTCTCTTTGTGCCTCTCAGATATGTAGAGCATTGGCTTATATCCATGGAAGCATTGGGGTTTGTCATAGAGACATAAAGCCCCAAAATCTTTTGGTATGTTTCCTTCTATCTCTCACACCTGTTACCTGCCAATTGTTGCATGCAGAAATAATACTTTTTGAAAGAGTGAATTTTTTTAAAAATATACATGAACTCATCACATTTTTTAGTTGATATTTACTTAACATGTAATAATGAACCTTCTTAAAACAGGTCAATCCTCATACGCACCAACTTAAATTGTGTGATTTTGGAAGTGCGAAAGTCTTGGTACGCAGCATAACCTAATGAACGCCGCTCTTTTATGCTATGAATATTGCTATTTCCTGGTATTTACTCCACGCATTTCAACAGGTGAAAGGAGAGCCAAACATTTCATACATCTGTTCTAGATACTACAGAGCTCCTGAGCTGATTTTCGGTGCCACCGAATACACATCTGCTATTGACATTTGGTCTGCTGGTTGTGTTCTTGCTGAGCTTCTTTTAGGACAGGTGGAAATCTTCATCGAACTTGCAATAATATTTTGTTGATATTATTTTCAGCATGATTGAATAAGTCGTCTCTTTATTTGCAGCCTCTTTTCCCTGGTGAGAGCGGCGTTGATCAGCTAGTCGAAATAATCAAGGTTAGCCAGCGGTTTAATTCCGTGCATGACTTGATCCCTTGTTCTTGTATACTGTGCATTATTGCGTAATCCTGGTCTTGCAGATTCTGGGCACACCAACCAGAGAAGAAATCAAATGTATGAATCCAAATTATACTGAATTCAAGTTTCCACAGATCAAAGCTCATCCCTGGCACAAGGTACAATAGTCTCCTTCCCCATTCTCCTTAGTCAAAAGTTTCTGATATCAAACTCAGAATGTGGACTGGTTCTTCTGTTCAGATTTTTCACAAAAGAATGCCTCCTGAAGCTGTAGATCTTGTCTCTAGACTTCTACAGTATTCTCCCAGTCTTAGATGCACGGCGGTGAGCTTGCCTTTCTCCTTGTTAACATGTATCCATATCTAATCAGACAGCGATATAAATACGAGCTGTTCAATTTCAATTTAAAATTTTCCTTTAATACAAAAGATAGGCATAGAAAAATATAGTGACTGCACAGGCCACAGGGGTCCCCAAATGCATAGTGTGCAGTGAAAATAATACTTGGCTATGGGGCTCAAGTGACGGTTGGTATAATCGCTGTTGCACACTGCGCATGAGGGAACGTCGTGCACGACTGCTAGTTGAAACAAATCAAATGATCCTTTTTTATGAGTTTTCCTTCGGCTTTTGCAGTGGGAAGCTCTGATCCATCCCTTTTTTAGCGAGCTTCGTGATCCAAGTACCCGCCTGCCCAACGGAAGGTTTCTCCCGCCGCTGTTTAACTTCAAGCCTCATGGTGAGTTTGCCCGGCTGCGCATTTTATTTTATTATGCTTGAATATTAGAAATGTTTTTCAACAAATTTGATGTTGTCTGCTTGAGCAGAGATGAAGGGAGTTCCTATGGAGATTTTACTGAAACTGGTCCCAGAACATGCCAGAAAGCAGTGCCCTTTCCTAGGGCTGTAACATATGGAAAGAATGTTGGATCCAGCGAGTTGGCTGAGTTCGATCCCAGGCTGTGCAATCTTGTCGAACTTTATTTTCTTTATTATTTTTATTATTTTTTAGAGCTGTGTATCACCCCCTCGAGCTTTTATTAAGAACATGGAAATGTCTCCTGTAACCGTGCTTTCGATGCTTTCGATGCGCCTTTCCATTGCCTAACAAAACTGTAAACCATTACACAAAGCGAAAGATGGTTATGATGAGTGTTTTTTCTCTTTTTCGCTTTGAGAATTTTCAAAGGAGACATGAATGGGTTCAAGGGATTCTTCCTTCAATCACACAGATGGGTCAGCCTCTTGCTTCAGAGAATCATAAACCAGTCTATTCTTATTCCAACCGTTTGATGAGCGGACTTGATTTGAATGGAGATGACTGCATTCATTCGACACAATTGGCGACAAGGTTGTATGGACAAACAATTATGGTTTTGTGCTTCTTAATAGCTATTTTGGAATCTGCGGTTTCATACTGAGGTTGCTTGAACCCCTTAAAAAGGGATAAAGAACCAGGCCCTATTGATGAAAATATAAAAATAGTATAAGCTTTTTCATATTGCTATTCTCCATTTTCGCCCTCAAATGGTGATGTTATATGTGATCAAGTTTGTGCTTCGATGTCCAATATTATTTGGTTTTAGTACCCTAAACAAGTGTTATAAGTAACAATGTAACAACATAACGTTTCCTTATTGGGAAACTAAGTACTACTTTAAATTTCCTTACTGGGAAACTAAGCATTTCACAGACTATTAGTTCATGATATAGTTGTAATCATGAATGCATGCACAAATGACATTAAATTCCATGTTAGTGATGAGACTTTAGAGAGGTCAAAGATTTGAGTATGGGAGCTCCTGACACAAGTATGATTCTAAGATGTTCATATGCTAGGTGAGTAAGATTAGACTAAGGCTCCGTTTGGGAGGACTTATTTTCACCGGTCAAGCGGTCATGATCGCATGAACCGGGATTTATTTAAGTCCCGGTTCATGCGGTCATGACCGTTTGACTGATGAAAATAAGTCCTCCCAAACGGAGCCTATGGCATTGTGTGCCTCAAAATCTTAACATTATGGCGAGAATAGTATGGCGCAGCATGGATGCATCCACAATACTCGTGATTCAAGTACTTAGCAAGACAACCTTGACGGGCACATCGAATGGTAAGTACCATATATGCATTAACAAAGTAAAATCAGACCAAGACTTGATAAATAAAATGTGTGGCAAGGGTGTTGCATAAGCAAGCCAAGGAGGAAGTCATGACATGCCCACAATTACAGTGACATATAGTACAAGACCTGAGAGTGCAAAAGCTTAGCAGTGTAGAGCTTGTGACAATGGATGACAATATAAGCTGAGGCGCAAGATGAAATGGAGCGAAGAACCTTACTATAAAGACTTGATGTGCACGCCTGATGCATAGATGATAAATGATGAATTTAGACGATATGTATTGCATCAAGATGGGGATTGCACTAAAAAAAGACATGAATGTCTTTCATGAAGTTTACAAACGCACAACGGATGCTGGCTTGGTGTGCAATATTTGAAGGATGAAAGAAGGGAATCTAATCTTATCTTTAGCATCTGTTGTAATATAAAGTTCATAAATAATGTATGATGTGACATAAAATATTTCCGGTGTGTCGTAGAAGTCAAGAAAGGAATAAATAATGTATGATGTGACATAAAGTTATTCCGGTGTGTCGTAGAAGTCAAGAAAAGAATAACTTGTACTGTAAGAAAGGAATATTCTTAGAATATCCTTAGCGTGTGATGTAAGTTATCCCCTTACGGGATGACTATAAATAAGGGTGTGTTGTAATGTTTTATTCATCTCAGTCTTGGCAAGTATTCCAGAGCAATAAAAGTTTGAGTGTTTAAGTTCTGTTCTTCTTGTTGTTCTTACTCTTTCTTGTTGTTCTTATTCTTTCTTGTGCATCCCTTCTGTGTGATTGTACCTCTCTCCGTGAGTTGCAAACTTGGTATCAGAGGGATGGAAGCTTAAAAAACTTCCCCTTATTTCTCTTGATAATCCAGAGGTGTTCATGATTTGTTCATGAAGGTATTGACATGATTTGTTCATGTTGGCTTGCATATGGTTAGAGATAGTATGCTCTGTGGTTGCCCTTCTAGGGATCCTCCACATCAGAAATCTTATACCTGAACTTGTGGCAGAAATTCATTGTGAAAATAACGGAGTTGTGGCCTTTGAAGCTGCTAGGTGTGCGGCTGTGGGTATATGCTCAGGTTTTCACAAGAATTAAGCAACGGTTCTATCATTCCGTATGATAGCAAGTCACCTTAACATCAAAGGAGATTCTCGAAAAATAAGGCCTCTTACATCTATGGCAAATTCACAACCAGTTACTCGTTCTTCTTCTTTTTCTTACCCTCGAAATTCCTACAGTTCATCTTCCTCTGCAAAAAACTCTGATTTGCTTTATAAAGTCGATTACCTTACTGAAGATAGTCGCATCCCAGTCACCGACCTTCCCCTGCTAAATCCTTATAAAGCTTTCACCAAGAAACATCATCCTGTTTCTCGTGTTTTCCGACAAGCCCTTACTCCCAACAAGACGCTCGTTGCAAAAGAACTTGTCTTAGTCTCAAAGCTAGAACAAGTACCAATTCCTGCTACGGAAGCAGAGCAGATCTTCCCTATAAGATTGAATGAGGCCCTACCTGGGCAGTGGAAGGCCCATAGTTATTCACACATTCATTTTGGAGCTGTCAGAATGGCCCTTACTTTGCATGCAAGAAAAGGCCTCCCAGTAGTGGCGCGATTAGCCCTACTGGACACAAGGTTTCAGCAATACAGTCATGCCTGCATCGCGACTATCCAGACTACCCTGAATGCTGGCACTGTATTTATAACTTTATTCCCAAATTTCAACTTGAGGCTTGATGATCCACATCTCTACAACAACCTTAGTGTTCAACTTCAAATTGTTGGAGCACCCCAAGTTGCGGGAACATATGCTGCTACGCTCCACTATCAAATGGCTTATCGGGTCCAAAATCATTCATTCGACTTAAGTCTTCCTCAAGACACTGACGAAGCCCTATACTTGGAAATTGATGCCCGCTCGGGCTCCTCATGCGTTCATGTCCCAAAGCAGCTTCCGAAAGACGAGCTCATTAAACTCCTTCCAGAATCTTGGGTAACACATTACGAGAAGGTACGAATCAATAACCAACCGCTTCATTCTGTAAAGCCTTCATTCATAAGAAAAAAGGACGGTGCGGTAGAAATTGTGTTCAACAACGAGGACCCCTCCTCTAGCACGTCCCCCATCTTCGCCTCAGAAATAAACATGATTGAAGAACAAGATTTTGGGCTTGGTGCGCCCATACTTTCATTTACTGCTGACGGGTTACCTATCTACCAATTCAAAGATGATGAAGGGCATCAATACTTTGATATATGCTCCTGTGCAAATTGCAAAGTAGACTATGATGATGATTCCGAGTTCGATGATCTGCCGAAACGGCGGAGAAATAAAAAGAAGTCGACGCAACAACTGCTCAAAGAACGCTATGAAAAGGGAGATCCAAAGGTTGGATTGCTTGGCGAACAATCTGGCAAATTTGACTATTATGTCCTTTATTCTAAAGAATCAGAAATCAATATGCTCCAGCCAACATCCTATCATGAAGAATTCCCTCCCATGGAGTTCGATGAAGACAGGACTTCTCATACTTGGAAGATAAAGAACCCAACTACAAAAAATCCTGATGGGTCTACGAAGCATGTCTCTCACGCAGAGGCTACGTTGAACTGGCAGTCTGAAAATGCTATAGCACAAAACAAAGTCTTGAAACAAATAGCAGCCAGCCAACAAACAATCGAGAAAAAGCTCGATCTCGGGTTTTCGACAATCACTGGAGTCACTATGCAACTTCAGGATGAGATAACGGCTGTACATCACGAATTACTTCAACTGGTTAGTACTGTTTCTTTTAACTCGCCACTTCTGCCGCAAAAGGAGGCGGAGTTAAAGAGTCTTAAAGCCCAGCTTCATTCTATCCAAACCCAAAAACAATATCATTCTTCGGGATATTATGAAGCCCCGCCTTACTCATCATATTTACCACCTCTTCCAACATATTCTCAACCTATATCCACTTTCTCCCCATTTGACCACAATCCTTTCAATAGTGCTGCATTCCTCCCAAAACCATGCTATGAAATACCTCAGTCATCCAAACGAAAACCAGAAAAACATCTATCCCGAGAATCTTCTCCACAAGAGTTTCCTACAATCCAAACGTCTTCTCAGCTCATGATTGGTAATCCTATATCCTCATTCCTAAATCAAATAGCCACGCAACCACTGTCTTTAAGACAACCACCATCCCTGAAAGAAAAGTATTCTGAAGATTCCGACACCGAGGACATGTCACTCGAGATTTTGATGGTTGATCCACCCACAGAGGATCCAACTGTTGAAGATGATGAGACTGGCCAAACCCCCCACCAAGGGTCCGAGCAATCCAGTCAGTTCCCCAATGACCCTTCAAACGGTTTCTCATTCGACAACATCCCACCATCAAAATAGCGTGACCGAATCTATGAAATGCATGCCTGGTGCACCGTCGAGTTATTACAGCCAGGGGTAACAATGCCTGCTGTAGCGGACAGATTTGTGTCCAAATTTCATGGTAGACTGAGACAATGGTGGATTGCCCTGGGACCATATAGGCAACAAATGGTCAAATAAAGTCCAAATGTTGATGCCCTAATTATGCATGTCCACAACGAATTCTTGGGAGCATGGGATCATTATACAACTCAAGCCAGAGAAGAATACTTGAGTATGAAGTGCTGCTCGTACAAAAGAAAAGACCTAAAGGATCATTATGAGGAAATGTCGAAGCGATTCTATGCCATTAATGGAATCGACGATGTTAACTTAAAGCAGACGTTTCTAAATTCGCTCCCAGAGCCACTTGGAAACGAAACATCTCGGCTCCTCCAAGTCAAAAATATCCCGATTAGTCACACATCTATTGGTGAGTTATACCAGAATGTGTTACTCTCACTTGAGAAGCTATGCAATCAGAAACGGTTTCTCAAACAAATTGAAGATCAAAGTAAGAACCTTGGCTCAGCCTGTGATCGTCATGACCTTCAGATCAAGTGTGGCAAAGACAAATCTTGCACATGCGGGAAAAAGAAGAAGGACAAGCCTTTCAAGTATAAAAAGGATAGAGGAAAAACTTCTTTCCCTAAAAAGAATAAAAAGCACTGGAGTTTTCTCAGAAAGAAAAAATGAAGCACAAAATCCTCCAGATGTTATATATGCAGAAAGAAAGGACATTTTGCCAAAGAATGTCCTGACAAAGAAAGGAGCTCACGCCTCATTGCCAAACTTTCCCAAGTCGAAGATGTCGACAACGATGATATTGAGTCACTTTTCTCTATGGACGAAGAAGCTGGACCAGATACCATTCTCGCCCTCGGAGCTGATCTATCCGACTCCTCTACCGAATCTGATGATGATATAGTTCTCTTTGACAACACTATCTACACCACCGCGCTCGATGATAGTCTTCTTTGCCAACCAACTCCTTCTGCAAAAGTCCACGTCTTCACAGGAAAATGGGAAAAACCTATTCCGGTGATCGCATTCTTTGATACCGGAGCTGCATCCTCTATCATGAAGCCTAACATTTTACCAAGAGAATGTTGGACTTCCTGTTACAGATCATTTCGAGCTGCCAACGGTGATCTCTTCACAATCACTCTGATCAGTAAACCCATCAACATCCAGATTTTTCCAGGCTATATTATTAAGCATCAAGTTTATGACTCAGAACTCCCTGCAAAAGATTTACTTATTGGGTTTGACATCTTGCACTCACTAAAAAGGATTTCATGGAGCAAAGAAGGGCTAAGGTACAAAAATCACATATTGCCTTGGACAAAAACTCTCCATCTTTATCCATTAGAAATTCTGAGCCCCATCAGGGACGAGATTACGCGCACCTCCTGCGCTGAATCACACACGGACTTCCTACAGAAATGTGATCACTCCCTTTGGAAAAATCCTCAATTCTTTGTCTCCCTACCATTCAAAAGGAATGAAGATATCAATCCTACAAAGGCGAGCCATAAAGGTATGAACCCAGATCATTTTGCACTTGCTATAAAAGAAGTTGATCAACTACTATAAGAAGGGTTAATTGAACCCACTAAATCACAATGGGCCTGTGAAGCCTTCTACGTAAACAAAAGGACCGAGCAAGCTAGAGGAAAAATGAGGCTGGTAATAAATTACCAATCTCTCAACCATTTTCTTGAAGATGATAAATTTTCTCTACAAAGAGAGAAGTTCTATTCCAGAAACTCCCCCAGGCAAAGTTATTCTCGAAATTCGATCTTAAAACTGGTTTTTGGCAGTTAGGAATTCATCCTGATGACAGACATAAGACTGGCTTCTGCATTCCCGAAAGACACTACCACTGGACCGTCGTAGCTTTTGGTTTAAAACCAGCACCTTCCTTATTCCAGAAAGCCATGACAAAAATATTCCAGCCAATCATGGAAAATACTCTGATCTACATCGATGATCTTACTATTCTCTCCAGATATTGATGCCCATCATGCCTTACTCTCACAGTTTCATAGTTTGGTCCAAGAATACGGGATTATGCTATCCGAACGAAAGATGATTATAGGAAAACCAGACATTGACTTCCTGGGTATGCATATTTCGAATAGTCAATACCAGCTTCAACCGCATATTGCAACTCAACTGGATCATTCCCGAATGAGAACTTAACATTCAAACAAGTTCAACAGTTTCTCGGCATCGTAAATTATATGGCAGAATTTATTCACGATTTGGTTAAATTTAGATCTCCTCTCACTAATCAGCTTAAGAAAGAAGCGCCGCCCTGGAATGAGGCCTGCACTAATGCAGTTAAAAAACTAAAGTCCCTATCAAAGGATTTGCCCCCTCTCCAGATTCCCTCATCAGGAGAAGAATCCTTCAGACTGATGCTAGTGATCATTTTTGGGGTGCCATACTACTTGAAGAGTTAAATGGCAAACGAAGAATCTGTGGATACAAGAGCGGAGCTTTCAAGAGTGGAGAACTTCATTATCACTCCACGTATAAGGAAATCCTTGCTGTCAAAAGAGGTATCGAGAAGTTTCAATTTCATCTCATTGGACAACATTTTCTAATAGAAATGGATATGTCAGCGTTTCCAAAAATGCTACATTTCAAACAAAAGATGTTGCCCCAAGCCCAACTTCTGCGTTGGGCAAATTGGTTCTCTCAGTGGAAATTTGACGCCCAACATATCAAAGGAAAAAATAATTTCCTCCCGGATTTCTTATCATGAACTCAAAGAACGATCTCTATGATCTTCCCAGTCATCTACCATTTTCAGCCGGTAGATCTTCCATCACACATTCAGCACAAATTGCTGCATTTTCTCCTGCGAAAAAGATCGTTATCCTGCCTCCTGATTTTCCAGAAAATATATATCAGCAAGCACGGCCTAGATAACGGTCCTCTTGCCACTTTACCGTTCCATCCCGTTCTCCCTTTTCTTACCATACTCCAATGCAAGGCAGATTTTTATTATGATTTTCCTAAAGAAGCCTACATGGTGTTATGGTACTTTATTGAAAGCTGCCCATTTGGAATGATATTTGACAAAGGCAAGCTGCTCCAATATATCACCCAAAACGACGTATATCCATGCAAACCGCAACATCGACAACTCCTCAAGTGGCTCAGCTTATTTGGCGATACCAGCTTTTGGCGTAAAAACTTACGGCCTGAAGGCAATAGTCTAAATGGAGTACGCGAGCAGAAGCATGTTCTTATCCACTTCCGATGCCAGCAATATTTACGCAATCTGGACACTCATATCTTTATTCATAAACAGTATTCTTGTACTTTCTGGCATGACTACGAGTACAACAGCCCAGTTCCAACTATAGCCCATAAAGCACTCCTCTGTACTATAAACGGTGTGCCTATCACTGATGTCCCTCTGGGTCTGCCCACGGCTTACTGGCGAAATACCGGAGTTCTTCCCCTCCAGTATATTGATGAGATACAACACAGCCTCCATTGATTCCAAGGCTCTCGTTTACAGGCTCCACCAACACATCGCTCCACCCGTGCTTACGATGACGTGGAGCCATCACCTTATTTCACTAGGGGGAAAGGATGAAAGAAGGGAATCTTATCTTTAGCATCTGTTGTAATATAAAGTTCATAAATAATGTATGATGTGACATAAAGTATTTCTGGTGTGTCGTAGAAGTCAAGAAAGGAATAAATAATGTATGATGTGACATAAAGTTATTTCGGTGTGTCGTAGAAGTCAAGAAAGGAATAACTTGTATTGTAAGAAAGGAATATTCTTAGAATATCCTTAGCGTGTGATGTAAGTTATCCCCTTACGGGATGACTATAAATAAGGGTGTGTTGTAATGTTTTATTCATCTCAGTTTTGGCAAGTATTCCAGAGCAATAAAAGTTTGAGTGTTTAAGTTCTGTTCTTCTTGTTGTTCTTACTCTTTCTTGTTGTTCTTATTCTTTCTTGTGCATCCCTTCTGTGTGATTGTACCTCTCTCCGTGAGTTGCAAACTTAGCACAGTTAGGAAACGAAGGTCACCAAAAGTTTGAATACAAATTTTGAAGACGGACAGAAGATTCTAGAATAAGGGTCTGTTTGGTGCAGCTCTGGCGGCTGGAAAATCTCTATTCCAGCCGCCAGAGCTGCTTTATATGTGTTTGGGACAGCTCCTTATGAAGAGCTTTTCAAAAATATGGAGCTGTTTTGGAGCTTTTCAGAAATCTCCCCCTCAGCTTCAGCTTCTGCAAAATAGCTTTCTCTCTCACAGGTTTTGGAAATCTAATGGTTTCTTCAGTTGGAACATGCTCAAAGGCCGGACGGCCTTCCTCCGGCGATTCTGAGCCCCGGGCGGCCTTCCTTCGGCGATTTCGAACCCCCGACGTCCTTCCTCCGACGATTCCGAGCGCACTTCTGCACAGAACACCCAAACACTCTGCAGCTTTTCAAAACTTCTCTCCAGAGATCTATTTTAAAACAACTATATCTGGACAGCAGCTTTTCAATCCGCCAGAGCTGTCCCAAACAGAGCCTAAGTCTTTCGAAAGTTTCTAGAGTCACGTAAAAATAGAGATTATTCTAGAGTACTCTAAAACACTCTTGAATATCAAGAAATAATGTGTATACTTGTCCATACTCGTGAAATGAGTGTAGAAGAGTTTAGTAGACTAGTGTAAAATGATTAAAAGTGAGGACAACTTATCTGGCATGAGCAAAAATAAATGGAGAACCAATGAAAAACATATTGCATGAAAAAGTAAAATTAAAATGTGAGAGGGGCGTAGACTATAAATTCACAATCAAGGCAAATAAACAACCACAAATCCATCATTATTTTTAGTTCAAGGATTGAAAAAAAAAATCCTCCTCATAATCAGTAAAAAGCTTCCACATGTAACATTCACATGTAGAGGAAACCAGCTTCCTCCCCAAGATCCAGCAGCAAATATGCCCTTCTCGTCGAGGGTCCCGACTCCTGATGAAGCCCATCAACTGAGCCGCCCTCTACTCTAAACATCGCCGGAGTTCCTCTTAGCTTCTTTTCTGCCATCTCTTGCCAGGGTTCTCACTGGCCTCCACCCGGACTCTTAGCTTTTTCGGCCATCTCTACTCCATTACAACAATAACGGTGCTCGAATTTCTTCGAAGAGAGCACTCCTTGCCATCTCCCGTAGCCCTCCTCTCACTGTTTAGGAATTGGGTAACTGCAATGAAACTTGAGGTAGGTAAAAACAACGTTAAAAGTCAATATACACTCATTATGTACCCAAAACAACTAAAAATTTTCAAAACATCAGCACATGTGGCTTGCCGCTTGGATCACCTTAAGGCTGTGTTTGGCGCGGCTTATCACGACTTATTTGTTCCGGTGAGGTTGGGCAAAAATGTCATTGTCATACCAAAATCTTATGCCTCAAATTAGTTTTTTTTTTTGTAACATTTATATAGATACCAAATATATATTCTATGACAATGACGTTTTTGTCCAACCTCATCAGAGCAAAAAGCTACGATAAGCCGCGCCAAACGCAATCTAGGTTGGAATGATGTACGTAAAAAATAACAGGTGCAGATTCAAATTAAGAAAGACAAGAAAATAAAATAAACACTGCAATGGGCAGATCTCTGGTGATAGATACGAAACCCTTTTTTGGGTTGGTCGACTTAGGGGTTGCCCACAGTCCGTCCTAGCAAGCAGTTGACCGATTTCCTGTCAGCGGACTTGGAGCTTAGCCCCGTAAGAATCTCCCAGGAGGCATTGTCCGAAGAGATACTTGATTTCCTCTTTAAGCTTTGAGCAATCTTCTGTATCATGTTCTCGTCCCTGATGAAACTCGCAGTATTTTGTCTGGTCTCCCATATTTTTAGCGAGGGGTCTTGGAGGTGTTGAGGGGTGTGTAATCCCGGGGCGGCTGATCTCTCTGATGGTCACGTCGGCATTGCCCGTTCTGACGTTCTTGTCGGAATCTTCCTTCTTAGTGATGATGGGCCGGCTCCTTCTCCCTTTTTCGCTTCTGGTTGCCGTCAAACTGTTGACGATGAGCTTCAATAGCCTCGTCGGCTGTGATCTGCGCCTCTACGTGGTGCACGAGGTCGGGGTAGTTAGCGACGGTTTCCCTCATTAATGCTGAATAGAAGCCGCCAGGACGGAGACCCCCAAGGAACACTCCTCTTAACAGCTCTGGGTCAACCCCTGGAATTTGGCGAGCTTCTGCGGAGAACCTGCGAAAGAAGTCCTTCAAAGACTCCCCTTCGTTCAGATACCTGATAAGTGGGAAGGATCGAGGACGATCCTCCGATTTGCTATAGACTGATCTGCGAACTGTCTCGTTAGCTCTGTGAAGTTGTCAATGATGCCCGCCCTCAAGGAGTGAAACCATGTGCGGGCCTGACCCTTGAGAGTGGTTGGGAACACTTGACAGAGTAACTGATCAGGTGCGTTGTAGATCCTCATGATGGTAGTGAAGTGGTTGACATGTTCCAACGGATCGTCTGTTCCGTCGAACGTCTCGATATTCGACAGCTTGAAACCATGAGGGATTGGATGAGTCAGGATTTGTGGTGCGAGGGGGAGCTTTGGCAGAGTGGTCGTAGAGTATGAATATCCCGTCAGGCCGCCTGTCGGAATTCTTCCGCGATCACCTCCCGAATTTCTCACCGGGTGAACCTTTTGAGCAGGGGAAGTTGGGCCTCGTCTCCCCAGTTGTGGCAATGTCGCCCAATTTTAACTTCTGCACGAGCCGAGTGAGTGGGGCTGGCAGCATTAGAGTATTCTTCGTGCGCCTCTTGTCTTGGAGCTTCCTGCGCCCTGCCATGATTTGACAGTGACGAGTTAACTGGTGCTAGATGGGGAGCAGGAGGCGCTCCCAAATTCCTGAGCAGAGCAAGCATTTCAGTATGTTGCTCCTCCATTTGTTGAACTCGCCCCTCGAGGGCGGTGACAGGCGGGAAAGCGGCCTATGCGGTCAATGACACGTCCACCGGAGAGTGGGAGCGTGCTGGTTCAGTGTGTCCTTCTGGGACGAATCGTTCAGCTGTGCGGGCGCTTCTTTTCGCCATTAAAACGGAACTTGAATGTTGCAAAGAGGCAGGTCTTGACTTTTGAAGGATGTTGGGAATCGTGGTTCTCACAGACGACGCCAAACTGTTGCGGACTAACTCGGCGTCCTGTCGGACTGAAATAAACTGGACCGCCTTAGCTCTCGGGACGGTCGAGCACGCACACAGTCAATGAAGAGAGAGAGAGAGAGAGTTGACACAAGATGCTTTAACGTGGGAAAACCCCTCAACTGGGTAAAAAACCACGTGACCAGATCTATGCCGGTCAAAGTCCACTATCAGGTTGCGGTTACAATATGTTTAGAGAATCGAGGGCGACAGACCGCTCCTCGTTACAACTTGGTGGTGAGAGATAGTTTCTGACTCGCAACGGGCAACAGGCTGCACCGAGGGAGTTTTGGATGCTAACTTGGTGGCTGGTGTGCTTGAGCGTTGACGGTGGTCGTCTTCTTCCCTTCTCCGCGCACTTGGGGACTTGGCTCGTAAGCGGCTTGAAGATGACCCGAGGGAGGAGTTCGACAGAGCTCTGGCTTGAGGAAGAAGAAAACTCCGGGAGAGAAAAGGTGAGAAATGAGGAGGCCTGTGACTCCTTTTATAGCCTCCAAGAGAAGGTTATGGCGGGCCCCCCACTAACTTGGTGGTTTAGTGGGTGGTTACTTGTAAATCGGACGGCTCCGGATGCTCAGTAGTGATCGGCGGTGGCCAACCTGCAAGCGGCGGCGGCTGGTGGCGGCGACGGCGGGCGGCGGCAGTAGGCGGCGGCGGCGGTAGTTGGCGAGTGGGAGGCCCTCATGATCTCTCATATTGTGGTGGAGATCATGGGGAGTGGGTTGACTGATCAAACTCATGATCTCCACAATAGGAAGGATCATGGGGGAGATGGTTAAGTGCACGCACAAGCCTATAGATAAGGTTTCATCCCCATCACTAATATATTTACTTTTATAATAAAATAAAATAAATAAGTATAATGTTTATATATATTCAAATAAATATTTAATATCGAGCAAATTGTTTAATTATTATTTGAACTCCGTAAATTCTCTGAACTGTTTAATTATTATTATAATTGTTTAATTTTAATTACTGTTTAATTATGCATCATTGTTTCATACTTTCACACAACACTGCAAATACAGTTTTCCAAGCAATTTCATGAATTTTTTCATCACCATAAAACAGCTGATCTATGCACCACAGTTTCCCACCATTACTTTCTGCACCGTTGTAGCTTAGCCAAACAACCGCTAACAATAATAAATCCTAAAATACTGTTAGATATTTATATATATGTCTGTACGTGTGTTAGGCCGACTCGGAATAGGTTAACGGGTTCGTGTCATCCTAGGGCTTGCTCTACGCTGGAAGTACTATAAATACTCATTCCATACTTAGATGTGGTATCGTAGAATACTTTGAGCGGAACACTCTTCTACATTCTCAAAGTAACGCCTTTAGAGTTCGCTCCCGTTCTGCGAAAGAGCCTCGCCGCTCCTGAATTTTTCTCGCCATCGCCGTCAGGGATCGCAAGGAAGAGGGGAAAGGGTTCTCACGACGCTCTTATTTCTCCTGGATCTGTCGCCAATCACGGTGGTTGTTCGCGATTTCCTTTCCGCCCGCTAGCGAATCTCTCGTCGCCGTCGAGATTGGAGTCAGACGCTGGTTTCCTCCTGTCACTGTTCTGCAAGGAAGCCTTTTTTTTCTACTTTTGATCTACACGTTCTGTCCAGATTTGTCGTCGTCCAAGAATCCATGTTCGTTTTTTTTTCTCTCAAATCGGAAAGAGGAAAAAAGACACAAATTCGAGTTTTACCGCTGATCTGGAAGAAATCATCAAAAAGGAGGAAAAAATTCTCTCCTATTATTTCACGATTCTCTGCCGCCGTTGCACAGATCCGTCCGCCTCTGTGCTGATCCAGAATCCGTGGCGTGGGGAAGTTAATCATCTCCTCAGATCTGCACTCCAATGTTTCGATTGAATTTTTCTGGTATTCTTGGATCAGAACTCGTGTCTTAGAGAAAGCACAAATTTGGTTGGACTTAGATTTGCACTCAACCAAATCAGTGCCGTGAAATTCTACTGGATCTATTGCTGTTGGTTTCCTCCTATCCAGGTCTACAAGTGTATTGATAAGATCAAGTCTAAGTCGCTCAACCGGAGAAAAGCAGACAATTTTTTTTCTAGATTGGATCTGAAGACATCGTCTCAACCTCGCACGATTCAGGTGACTTCTTTCTGGTTGTTAATGTTATAGCTTTAGCGAGATGTCGAAGGTTACCTCCTACGACATTCTCAAGCTACAGTCGTTCGACCTCTCCGACTTCCACGCTTGGAAGTTGCACGTCCAACTTGGTATGAAGGAACGTGAGATTTTCTACACGGTCCTGAGCGACTTTGCCACTACCGAAGAGGACGTGAACGAATTACAGTGGAGAAAGGATGAAGACTTCTGCAGGGATTACCTCCTAAATTCACTGAACCCAATGCTCGCCCTGACCTACAATGGTCATAAGACTGCAAAGGAGATTTGAGATCACTTGAATGCGCACTTTCAGAAGGAAGAGGGGTTGTCGAGGACTCTCCTTGGGGAGAGATTCTTCACTTCAAAATTTAATTTAAACTCGTCAATCACCTCTCAAACAGTTGAACTGGAGAGTCCGCTTCTCAAGTTGGCGGACGATAAGTCCGACATCTTGGGTAATCTCTTTGTGTGTCTAATTTTTAGCAAGCTATCTCCTGAGTGGTTGACCTTCAAGACTAAAATGCACAGGCTGAAGGAAAAGATCGCATTAGATGAACTCACAAGGTTCATTCATATCGAGGATCAAAACATTGCTGGTAAGAGCTTGGAAAGTTTGTCAGTCCTCACAGGTTGTCAACTTTGTTGGGACAGCCGAGCTGGTCCTCTTGTACAACCCCATATTCGTTGGGGAGGCCCGAGAGGACTAAGACCTCAGTAGTCATGTTTGGGTCAGGCCTGGGTCAGCCCCCAGGGCAGACCGGCAGAGTTCTCGCCCTTAAGGTGCTCCCGCCCATTGGTAGGCGAGATCGTTCGCGCCAGGACTCAGGTCTTCACGTCCAGCGGTAATGACGTAAAAAACCACCAAGGGCGAGAACCCTCTCGGCGGGAGGCCTCGCCAAGGTGAGCTCAGCTAAGGCTCAGCGAGAGCCTTCTCGCCCGGGGTTCTCGCCAGGGTAGGTTCATATGGTGGGGCCTGGCACCCAGGAAAAAGGATTATTTTATTATTATTATTTCATTATCCTCGGTTTAAATTACCTGTATACCCCTGGGAGGACAGCGGGATTTGGCTATTGGCAGACCCATCAGGGGTATTTTAGTATTTTCAGAACAGGAGAAGACTATATAAAGACCCATAAGGGCTCTTTGGAAGGCAGGCTTTGATTATTCTCTAACTCCAGTGCTTTCTGAAGAGCTCCCAACCCAGCTATTGGTTTCGGAGGGGAAGCTCTCAGAGATCTTCCGGGTGTGAGGTGGGACCTCCCAGCTGAGGCTTTGGGTCAGTCCTAGGACCTTAGCAGCTAGTCAGGGGTCGAGATTTGAGAGAAGTAGGCGTCGGCTGCACTTTGGTTCGTGAACATTTGTTGAGGTCAATTTTGGCTTCAACAGTTCTGGTGCGGTGAGCGTGGAAGTGGTCGGTGCAAGAAAATCTTGAGTCGAATCCCATGGCAGGAGGTGAAGATGAAGGATCTGGCGCAGGAGAATCACCCACCCAGGGAGAAGAAGCGACGAGGAAGATGTTAGAGGATTTCAGGCGAGAGGTCATGCAGACGATCAGCTTGGCCTTCTCGGCAAGAAGTGAGTGGGAGACGCCGCGGGCTCCTGTGGAGGCGGTCCCGCTGTTAAGCGAGAACGCCCCGGGGCAGTGCCCCGGGAAGGAAGTCTCGGTGGAGGCAGGCGAGAGGGATGTGGCTGCGCGGGAGCTTTTCCCAGGCCAGCGTCCCAGGCAGGAGATTCTGGTGGATCTGGGCGAGAAGGAGGCGGCAGTGCGGGAGCTCTTCCCCGGGCACGGTCTCGCGGATCGGTACAGCCAGCCGAGGTCGCGGGATGGGCCCTCTCGCCAGGCAGGGGGCAAGACCCCTTTTAGTGAGCTCATCGTCTCGGCCCCAGTGCCGGAAGGGTTCAGGGAGCCGGATATGACCTACTACACCGGGAAGGATGACCCGGTTCAGCACGTGCAATGGTTTGAGGATGTGGTGTCGATAAGGTAGATGTCGGATGCCTTCAAGTGCAGGCTTTTTGCCATCACTCTGAAGGAAAGGCCAGGGACTGGTTCCACCAGTTGCCGGCGAGCTCGATCTACAGTTTTGAGGACCTGCGCAGGGGTTTTCTGTTGAGGTTCTCGACTTCGAAGAAGCGAAAGAAGGAGGCTGAGTGCCTGTTTGCGGTGAGGCAGAAGCCGGAGGAGACGTTGGGTCATTACGTTGACCGGTTCCAAGAGAAGATTCTCCTAGTCCAGGAAGTCCCGGGGTATGCACTGATACTTGCCTTCACCCTGGGGGAGACCGGGATTTTTCAGCATGGAGCTGAAGAGAGTGCCCCCTCTCTCTTTTGAGGAGCTCATGGAGAGGGCGGCAAAGGAGATAGACTTAGAGAGGGCAAACCCTGCATTTGCGAGGAAGCTGGCCAGGTTGGCGGAGGATGATGTGAAGGAGCCGACGACAGGGAGGCAGAGAGAAGTGAGAGAGCGGAGGGAGCCGAGGGAAGACAGGAGAAGGGAAGAACCCCGAGGGCAGGGACAGCAACAAGGGGGCCAGGGAGCTGAACAACCGATTGGGTTGGAGGCCTCAGGAAGGTCGCCCCCAAGGCCAAGGGGGTTTTCAAGGAAGAGACAACCTCCGGGAGCCGAGGAGACTTGAGCAGGGAGGATGGAGGCAGGGACCGAGAGGTCACCCCCCACCACCGCAGGAGGCCATGGAAGTGGGAAGAGGAAGAGGAAGAAGAATTCGAGGAGCAGGGAGAAGAGGAGGAGGAGAAGGAAGAGGGGGCAGGATGGCGTTGCCTTATTGTGACTTCCATCAGGAGGAAGGTCACGCAACGACCACCTGCCCGGAATTTCTAGAGATGAGGGAGGCCAGAGGAGCTGGAAGGAAGGATCCGCCTACAAGGATCGTCGAGGTGCAGCACGGAGAGGCTGAGGATAGATGTGAAGATAAGGTCGATGTGGGGACCCGAGGGGGGATCAGAGTGATCCATGGGGGAGTAGGGATCGAGACAACCCGCAAGGGGAGCCTTCAAACCATTTTCCGCAGAGGGGTCGCCTCGACCTCCCTAGCTCCCCCCCCAGAAGAAAAAATCACCTTCTCGTCCGCAGATATGCCAGACTACGAAGACCCGTTCTGCGATGCACTGGTGATCCAGACAGCGGTGGAGAACTTCACAGTCTCCCGGATACTGGTGGATAACGGGAGCTCCGTGAACGTAATCTTCAAGAAGGCCTTCGATGAAATGAGGGTGGAAGGAAAAAGGGTCCTGGATTCCGACGGACCGCTTTTTGGTTTTTCTGGAGAGAGGAAAGAGGTAGAAGGGGGAGTGGGCCTGCATGTGAAGCTTAGGGGGGTCTCGCGGAACTGTAGGTTCGTGATCGTAGACGCCCCAAGTAGCTACAACGCCATCTTTGGGCGTCCTCTCATCAGCGCCTTTCGCTGTGTCCCCTCCTCATTTCATCAATGCCTCAAGTTCAGTAACGGAGGGGTGCAAGTTAGGATCAGGGGGGACCCGAAGGTGGCAAGGCAGTGCTATGTGACGGCGGTAAACACCGTGTCGTGGATGGCTGAGGCGGAGGAGCTGGAGAAAGAGATGGCAGATCAGGAAGGAGGTATAGAAGTCGAGGAGGCGAGCCCGCAGGAGGCAGGGGACTTGATGATGGAGGAAGTGGCGGAGATGGGAGGGATGAGCCTGGGAGAGGCAGGGGAAGGAGAGCAGAGGCAAGAAGAAGGCCTGGTGGAAGCAATAGGGGTTGAAGAGGTCGGAGGAGAAGAAGTTGAGCAGGAGGAGGCAAGGGCAGGATGGGAGCGGTCGAGGCTGGAGCCGGCCGAGGAAGTGGTTGAGATGGAGGTACTCACCAGTGCGGGGCAGGTGCAGAAGGTGCGGATCAGCGGGGGCTTGAGCCTCGAGGACCAGGCGCGGATGCTAGGCTGCATCCAGAGCAACATCGATATCTTCGCGTGGAGCGCGGCAGACATGCCGGGTATCGATGCAGACGTAGCATGTCATCGCCTGAACCTGGACCCGAGGGCTCGCCCCATGCGCCAGAAGATGAGGGCCATCGCCACCAAGCTGGAGGAGCCCATCTGAGAGGAGGTCAGGAAGCTTCTGGAGGCAGGCTTCATCTCGGAGATCTAGTATCCAGGCTGGATCTCCAATGTGGTAATGGTAAAGAAGGGGGGAGGAAAGTGGCGTATGTGTATCGATTTTTCCCTGTTAAATAAATCATGCCCCAAGGATTGCTATCCCCTGCCTCGAATCGACGCGCTGGTTGATTCAGCCGTCGGTTTTTCTGCTATGAGTTTTTTGGATGCTTTTTCAGGTTACCACCAGATCTGGATGCACCCTCCCGATGTCAAGGATGTCTCCTTCATCACGAGAGAGGGATGCTTCAGCTATAAGATGATGCCCTTTGGACTGAAAAACGCAGGGG
The DNA here is from genome assembly GCA_039513925.1 of Platanthera zijinensis. Lineage (NCBI taxonomy): Eukaryota > Viridiplantae > Streptophyta > Magnoliopsida > Asparagales > Orchidaceae > Platanthera > Platanthera zijinensis. Next base: position 108,207,405 of record CM077098.1, on the reverse strand, counting down.
CAACATACCAACGCATGATGGATCGAGTCTTTTGAGATCAAAGGGGGAAGAATCTAGAGGTCTACGTCGATGACCTACTGGTCAAAAGCAAATGCGCGGATTCCCATTTGCGGGACTTGGAAGAAACGTTTGCCACCCTGCGGAGGTTCAAGATGAGGTTGAACCCCTTGAAGTGTGTCTTCAGGGCCAGTCGCGGGAAGTTTCTCGGACACCTCTTGACTCCGTCAGGGGTAGAACCCAACCCGGACAAGGTGAAGGCTATATTAGACTTGGAGTCACCTCGCAGCGCCAAGGAAGTCCAGCGCCTGACGGGAAAGTTGGCCGGGCTAAGCAGGTTCCTCTCCCGGTCCGGGGATAGGTGTTCTTTTTTCTTCAAAGTGCTCCGTAGTAATCAGGTGTTCGACTGGACGAATGAATGCGAAGAGGCCTTTCAGGGGCTAAAGAGACAACTCTCCCAGGCTCCGCTGCTCCAAAGCCCCAAGGAGGGGGAGGACCTGGCCTTGTATCTCGGGGTGGGGGTGGAAGCTGTGAGCTCCGTCTTGGTTAGGGAAGAGGGGAAGAAGCAGCTCCCCGTCTATTACGTAAGCCGAATCCTAAAAAAGGCGGAACTCCGCTACCCCATCCTGGAGAAGCTAGCTTATGCCTTGGTTGTATCGGCAAGAAAGCTCCGTCCATACTTTCAAGCACACTCCATTAGGGTGGTCACCGACCATCCTCTTCGCAAGATCTTCGAGGGGGTAGAGCACTCGGGAAGGCTGGCAAAGTGGTCTATCGAACTAAGCGAGTTCGACATCTCGTTCGTCCCGAGGCTCTCCATCAAGGCTCAGGCCGTGGCGGACTTCCTGGCAGACTGTGTCACTGAGGCTGAGGATGAGGAGCCGAAGTCCCACGAAGCATAGAAGATGATGGTCGATGGGGCCTCAGGAAGGCACTCCCTGGGAGGGGGTGTAGTATTGGTGAGTCCTCAAGGGGTTACCATTGAACAAGCGGTGGTTTTCCATTTCCCTGTCACCAATAATCAGACGGAGTATGTGGCTGTGATAGCCGGCCTTCGATTGGCAAGGGAACTGGAAATCCAAGATGTGGAGACCTTCACTGACTCGATGGTGGTAGCGTCACAGATCAGAGGGGAGTTTGAGGCTCGGGAGCCTACCCTCATGAAGTATCTATCCAGGGTAAGGGCAATCATCGGAGGGTTCCGTTCCTTCTCCATTCAACACATTCCCAGGGAAGAAAGCGCCGCAGCTGATCGGTTGGCAAAGTTTGGGCCTCGGGGAGGAGGGACCGTAACTGAACTTTTCCGACCAGCGATTGAAGAGGAGGAATCGATGGAGGTGGGTCGGCGATCCTCATGGGTGGACCCATTGGTAACCTTCCTTACCACAGGCAAGCTGTCAGAGGGGGTTAAGGAGGCGAAAAGCTTCAGGCGAAAGGCAACCCACTACCTGATGTTGGAAGGGGGCTTGCACCGGAAAATGTTATCAGGGCTCCTCGCGAGATGTGTGACCGAGGAGGAGGTCCTGAGAATCCTGAAAGAGGTGCATTCGGGAGAGTGCGGTAGCCACTCGGGAGGAAGAACGTTGGAGGCAAGGGTGATAAGACAAGGGTATTTCTGACAGACCTTGAGGAAGGACACAGTCGAGTTTGCAAAGAGATGTCTGAAATGTCAAGTACACGCCCCCCTCCAGCTCTTACCCGCACAAAGGCTTCGGAGCATCGCGGCCCCATGGCCCTTCGCCATTTGGGGAATGGATCTGGTTGGACCCTTTCCTCCAGCTAGCGGGCAGAGGAGGTTCCTCCTAGTCATGATAGACTACTTCTCAAAGTGGCTGGAAATCAAGGCCCTAGCCAAGGTTACCTCCCAGGTCATCAGGAACTTCGTTTGGGGGGAAATCATATGCAGACACGGGCTATCCCAAGCGATAGTGACGGATAACGGTCCTCAGTTTGCCAGTGAAGAGTTCATCAGCTTCTGCGCCCAACTGGGGATTGACCTCAGGTTTGCCTCTGTCCATCACCCCCGGAGCAACGGCCAGGTGGAAGCGGCGAACAAGATCATCGTGAACTTGCTCAAGAAAAAGGTGGAGAACCTGAAGGGCAACTGGGTGGAGCAGCTCCCTTCCGTCCTGTGGGCCTTGCGAACAACTCCGAACACGGCCACAGGGGAGACCCCCTTCAAGCTCTCTCATGGGTGTGAGGCTGTCCTCCCAATGGAGTTCGAGGTTCGGTCTCCACGGGTCTCAGCCGCAGGTGAGGGAAGCGAAGCTTGGAGGTTGGAGAACGAGGAGGGATTGCGCCTCTCGTTGGATATGGTGGAAGAGCTACGGAATGTTGCTGCTATCAGACAAGAAGAGATAAAAAGGCGAATGGCCAGGTACTTCGATAAACACATCAGGGTTAAGCAATTCGCCGAGGGGGACCTAGTGTTGAAAAAGGTCGACGCTGCGGGAAGGTCGGCCCCTGTGGGCAAGCTCAACCCCAGTTGGGAAGGACCTTACATAATAGAGAAGGTTCTGGCTAACGGGGGTTATTACCTCCAGGATGTGGAGGGAAGGACCTTGAGCCACACCTGAAACGGTGGTGACTTGAAACGTTTCTACCCTTGAAGGGAGAGAAGGTGTTGTAATATGATGAATAAATGTTATCATTTCAAAATAGTCTTTTCAAAATGTTGACTCTCTAGAAAATGCTATCACAAGAATAGGTCTTTCCTACCCTAAAAATGCTTTTGCTCTAACCGACTATGTCTCCCCATCTTGGCGATAGAACAGGCCTGGGTGAAGGAATCTTCATCAACACCTCGAGCTCGGCTCGGCCCCAGGTAGACCCGCTGCGCAGGCTCTCATCTAGCTGGCAGGTCCGAAGGCTCGCCTGTGGGGGAGAGGTTTGGCTTGATCTTCATCAACACCCCGAGCTCGGCTCGGCCCCAGGTAGACCCGCTGCGCAGACTCTCATCTAGCTGGCAGGTCCGAAGGCTCGCCTGTGGGGGAGAGGTTTGGCTTGATCTTCATCAACACCCCGAGCTCGGCTCGGCCCCAGGTAGACCCGCTGCGCAGGCTCTCATCTAGCTGGCAGGTCCGAAGGCTCGCCTGTGGGGGAGAGGTTTGGCTTGATCTTCATCAACACCCCGAGCTCGGCTCGGCCCCAGGTAGACCCGCTGCGCAGGCTCTCATCTAGCTGGCAGGTCCGAAGGCTCGCCTGTGGGGGAGAGGTTTGGCTTGATCTTCATCAACACCCCGAGCTCGGCTCGGCCCCAGGTAGACCCGCTGCGCAGGCTCTCATCTAGCTAACAGGTCTGAAGGCTCGCATGTGGGGGAGAGGTTTGGCTTGATCTTCATCAACACCCCGAGCTCTGCTCGGCCCCAGGTAGACCCGCTGCGCAGAACTCTCATCTAGCTGGCAGGTCCGAAGGCTCGCCTGTGGGGGAGAGGTTTGGCTTGATCTTCATTAACACACCGAGCTCGGCTCGGCCCCAGGTAGACCCGCTGCGCAGGCTCTCATCTAGCTGGCAGGTCCGAAGGCTCGCCTGTGGGGGAGAGGTTTGGCTTGATCTTCATCAACACCCCGAGCTCTGCTCGGCCCCAGGTAGACCCGCTGCGCAGGCTCTCATCTAGCTGGCAGGTCTGAAGGCTCGCCTGTGGGAGAGAGGCTTGGCTTGATCTTCATCGACACCCCGAGCTCGGCTCGGCCCCAGGCAGACCCGCTGCGCAGGCTCTCATCCAGCTGGCAGGTCCGAAGGCTCGCCTATAGGGGATAGGTTGAGTCCTTGACTTGTGGTCCTTGGTTCTTGATTTATGGTTACTCAGTGTTACAACAAGCCCGGCTCAGCCCCCGGTAGACCCGCTGCGCAGGCTCCCATCTAGCTGGCAGGTCCGAAGGCTCGCTGGTGGAGCATAGATCCAGTTTGGGGGAAGGTATCTTGTCATGACCCTGGCCTAGATCAGAGACAAAGCCCTAAAGGTCTCGGCCAGTAGAGGTCTCTGCCAGTTAGGGTCTCGGCCAGCAGAGGTCTCGACCAATAGGGGTCTCGGCCAAAAGGTCTCGGCTGGGGGATCTCGTTGAAGAAGGCCCCCGGCAGACCTGGGCAGGACGACCTAATCGATGGCGCAAGGCCCCCGCCTAATCAATCCCTAAGGAAGGTTACCCTAAGGAGACTAAGGGTCTCGGCGGAGGCTCACGCGGAAGCCACTTGGCTGACTAACCTATTCATTCAAGCAAACACCGGCAGTGAAAAATAGAACATTGCATTATATTTAATAAGTACAAAGGTTTGGAGCTTCTCGCTCATTACAAAAATGTATCAAAAGAAGAAAAAGAGAGCACTTCAAGGGGACGCACTATAATCCCCGCTGGTACTCTCGCCCGGGTCCTCGCCGGAGTCCTCGCCCGAGCTCGCCTCAGACGTCTCGCCGGCAGCGGAGGAGGACTTCTGGATATCCGAAGGAGAGTCAGGCGCGCCGGGAGGCTTCGGTATGGGATCGAATAACCAAGGGAGGAGTTGGCGGGCGTCGATGGTTACGCCGTCCTCCCGAAGCAGCTTCGCGTCTCGCAGCATCTCGACCGTCAGCCTGACGGTAGCCTGGGCGTTCGCCTGGAGCAGCTTGTCGATGTCATACACCGAGAAGTGTCGACTCTTCAGTCTCTCATCAAGCGTCGGAGGCGGGTCTTTCGCCGCTTCCGCACGCCGGAGTTGGTCCCTTAGCAGGACGTTCTCGCAACGTACGTCAGCCAACTCCGTGCGGAGCGCCATGGCCTGGGCGGAATCCTGTGGAGAAGATATCAATTCAGTAAGTATGGCGCAAGCGAGACTTCGAGTAGCGAGAGCAAGGGTCCGGGAAGATCCCGCTTACCTCGGCCTCGGGGCGTAGGGACAGCGCTTGTTGAGCATCCGCCAACTCTTGCCGAGCACCCGCGAGCTCTGTCTCCGAAGAGCGTGCTCTGGCCACCGCTTCTTCCCTCGCCTTGTACATGTCGGCGAAGTTCTTGTCGATGTTGATGCTTCGACGCGCGCACATATGCGCAAGCTCGAACCCGCGAAGCAGGGCCGGGTAGCATCGAAGCCAGGAGCCGGGTGGGCGTCTGGTCGAATACACTGGCGCCCTCTCGGCTATAGAGGTCGTAGCCCAACGAGAAGGCCTCACCGGTAACCTCATCCCGCTCCGACAAACTAGGGAGGAGCGTTGAAACTGCGACCCTGTTGGTTTCGGGATCCCATTGAAGCAGAGGCTTCCCTTCCGCGTCCACGTGCTTCACACCGAGGCCATAATTTCTGTGCCCTTTCGGCACTTCCCTGGGCGGGGTCCGGGCGGAGGTCTCGGCGACGACTCCCTCTCCTCCCGCCCTGTCGGCGGCCGGAGGGTTCTCGGCAGTAGTCTCGGCACGCCTCCTGGCGGAAGCACCCATCTCGCTGGCCATCTGGAGCAGCCCTTCGAAGGACTTGCCCAGGCAGGATGTCGGGCAGGCGAGACGGCCAAGTCCTTGCCCTTGTCCGCAGCAGATGGCTTTGGCCTCTTCAGCGATCGCGAGGCAGGAGCGGCTCCTTTTCGCTTCTTACCTTCAGGCGCCGAAGGCTGAACGGGTTCTTCCCGGCAGGCGCAAGCACTGGCCTCCGCGAGAGCGAGAGAGCCTCTCGCAACCCGATCCTCGACACTTGGGGCCACAGAAAAAGTTGGTGTAGAGGGACCTCCCGCTCTCCTGCAAAGATAGCGCTGTTCAACACAGGAAGATCCTAACGAAAGATCAAATCTAAGGCGGACCATACCTTCGCCCGGTGAACGGGAGGAAGGGAGTCGACATCTCGCCGGAGGAAGAGAACGTCAAACTCCTTTGTTCCGAAGAACTCTAGGAGTGCGCTCTCGCACGACCCCAGAACGGGCGGCTTGTAAGCAGCATTCTCGTACTGGACGGGTCGGAGCGGGACGTTGCCGAAGTCCCCGGTGACGTAGACAAACTTCTCGCCCCAATGGTGATGTTTATTGGCAAGGCCGGTGGTCTTGAGCAGCTGCCCGGAGAAGAAGACCACGCCACCTTTAGCGCGGAAGTTGAAGAGCTTGCGGAAGATTGGCAGACTGAACTCGATCCTCTCGGATCGCATGTAGCAGATGAATGCCACAAGGATCGCGACAGAGTTCGGGTTCAGCTGGGGGGGAACCACCCCATAGTAGCGGAGGGCTTGCCGATCTCCCGGCCAGAGGGGTAGGCAAAGCCCACCTCGAAGTGTTCGAGGGGGATGTCGAGCTCTCCCGCTTCCGGGGTATTCACCTTGTCGTGATTACCCGGGTTCCGTGCCGAGAAGCCAGCGGGAATGAAGCGGTTGATGATTAGGTTGTATTCGTCCAAGGTGAGCGTGCAGGAGAGGAAGAGATGCTTGCGGAATGCTTCCACGCAATGGGCGCGGCCCTCGTTCTCGCCCGACATTTTGAGTTTGGGGGTAATAGCGAGAACAATAGAGAGGAAGAGGCGGAAGCAATTGAGCAAAAGCAAGGAAGGGGAGTTGAGGTTCCGGATCAGAGAAATAAATGCGGTTGGTAGACTTCTCTATTTATAGGGAACTGTGGTCGTTACGGCTCCATCCGATGGAAAGAGAAAATGACGGCGGGGTACAGCTGTCACGATCTGGGCCGGCGACGCCTCGATTTTTCCCCCGCGGGATGACGACAGTCGGCGATCATCTCTAGTTTTGGCGCAAGCCATTTAGTTTTGGCGCAAGCATCCTAATTTCAACACATTCTTAAAATTCGCAGCACAATGAAGGAAGAAACAGATAATAATTTGCTCTCGCCGCCGAGAGCTGAATAAAATTAATAACAATTATTACGAAGGCATAAAGGTACATGACGGAAGGGAAAGCTAACGAGGGAGAAGGGGCGAGACCTAGATGAACTAATACAGTTCCCAGCGCCATCGCCCTCGCTCCCGCCGCCTGGTTCTCGGAGGCACCAACGGATTGAAGTAAGATGACAGGGTGGTACACCCTAGGTTGATCCGCCTAGCATGATCCCGGATCTGCGCAATGCACCTCCCTGGCGAAGACTCGGCAGCAGGCCCTCCCGGTCGATCAATCTCGCCCAAGAAGAAATCACGCTCCAGGGCCTCCAGCCTCTGTTCCACGGATTCGCGGAACGCTCTCGCCGCGACAGCATGGGCGCGGTCTCGCCGGATGAGCTTGGACAGAATGGCCGAGATCTTCCTCCTCCGCTCCTTCGCGTTCCCGGCGCCGTTCAAGGTTTCTTCTATCTCGCCGGGCGAAGGAGGAAGGGAATCTTCTTCTTCGTCGTCTTCTTCTTCTTCTTCTTCTCTCTCCTCGTTGGCTTTCGACCGAGAGCTAGGATCCCCTGCGAGAAGTGCGCCCAAGGTTTGTTAAGACATAACGACTAACCGACAAGAATGTCTCGCATACCTGCAGTCTGGCGAGAGCCATTGACTGGCGTCGGGTGAGAAGGCCCGACCCCTCCGTTTGTTCCATAAAGGAGGTGGAGAGGCTTTCCACGCCCTGGGCGGAAGGGCTCGCGCTCCATAGTCCCAGCCTGGCCAGAAGCAGGGAGAGAGTTGTCATCTCTCAAAGGAGGATCAGCCTCCTTAGTAACGGAAGGGTCAAAGGCCACCCCTCTCGCCTGCAGGGCGGGATCTGCCGTGGAAGGAAGCATCTCGCCGGTTCTCGCTTCATCCCCCCGGATGACAAGACCCGGGATGGCGGAAGCTGGCTCTGCGAGAAGATAGCTCAGACAAGGAAAAGTACGGATGAAATATTGAGAAGTGGCGGAAAAGATACCTATCACCCGGGTCTCGGCTGGAGGAATTGTCTCCGAGACCCTCGTTCGATCCTCAGGAGGGAGGGCTGACAAATCCGGGGGAATCGAGGAGGACCCGGCGACGTCGTTTGGAGCGGATTCCTGCAAAAGGTCACGTTAACTATTAGGCCTATGGCGTAATCAGCTCGGTAAGCACGGTCGGAAGGCATACCTTTTGAGGGGAGGGGTCCCCCGCAGGAATGGGAGTAGGAGAAGGTGAATTCCTGTTCTCGCGAGCAAGGTCTCGCCGGACCACCTTCGCTTTCCTCTTCCCCTTTTCTTCTTCGGCTCAGAGGGGCCGGTGTCTGAAGATTTTCTCGATAGCCAGGGCGCCACCGCAGCACTATTCGCTAAGGCTCGCGCTTGAGCCGCGAGTAACCGATCTTGAAGGTCCTGCGGAAGTGGCTTGCCAGCCCGCTTAGCAGACATCTTGGTATCGCGCATAGAATCCCGGGCGAGAGCTCAGTGAAGAAACAGCAGTTCGGAGGCAAGACTTATGGTCATCCGTCGACGTGTATTTATAGCCGCAGTAGGGCCCGCCGAAAGATTCTCTTGGCTGACGGGCACGTGTCCAGCGAATATTTTGGGGTTGGACTTGTCTTGTCGAGCGCAGGGCTAGCTCGAAAAGAGCGGGGATTGTGTACAACCCCATATTCGCTGGGGAGGCCCGGGAGGACTAAGACCTCAGTAGTCAGGTTTGGGTCAGGCCCGGGTCAGCCCCCAGGGCAGACCGGCAGAGTTCTCGCCCTTAAGGTGCTCCCGCCCATTGGTAGGCGAGATCGTTCGCGCCAGGACTCAGGTCTTCACGTCCAGCGGTAATGACGTAAAAAACCACCAAGGGAGAGAACCCTCTCGGCGGGAGGCCTCGCCAAGGTGAGCTCAGCTAAGGCTCAGCGAGAGCCTTCTCGCCCGGGGTTCTCGCCAGGGTAGGTTCATATGGTGGGCCTGACACCCAGGAAAAAGGATTATTTTATTATTATTATTTCATTATCCTCGGTTTAAATTACCTGTATACCCCTGGGAGGACAGCGGGATTTGGCTATTGGAAGACCCATCAGGGGTATTTTAGTATTTTCAGAACAGGAGAAGACTATATAAAGACCCATAGGGGCTCTTTGGAAGGCAGGCTTTGATTATTCTCTAACTCCAGTGCTTTCTGAAGAGCTCCCAGCCCAGCTATTGGTTTCGGAGGGGAAGCTCTCAGAGATCTTCCGGGTGTGAGGTGGGACCTCCCAGCTGAGGCTTTGGGTCAGTCCTAGGACCTTAGCAGCTAGTCAGGGGTCGAGATTTGAGAGAAGTAGGCGTCGGCTGCACTTTGGTTCGTGAACATTCATTGAGGTCAATTTTGGCTTCAACACCTCTCATTAGGTAAAATTCTTTTTCTGAATAATGTTAAAGTAGTGCATTCTTTAACTAAAAATCTGATTTCAATGAGTCTGTTAGATAAGGTTGGGATGTCCTTCACAACTCAAAACAGTAGAATGACTTAGCTTAAATAATGATAACATTCACCAAATTAGTTCGAACCTTACTGATCCTAAGTTGTTACATAACAGACTTGGACATGTAAACTATAGAAAAATGTTAGATCTAGCTAAGAATCATAACATCCCCTTAGATCTGTCGATTCGATTTGACAAGTGTGAGGTGTGTGCTCAGACCAAAATCACTAGAAAGTCTTTCAAATCGGTTTTTAGGAGCACGAAACTTCTTGAATTAATACATTCAGACCTCTGTGATTTTTATAGTCACGTCACTAGAGGGGGAAGGAAATATCTAATTATATTCATAGACATTTTTTCTAGATATTCTCATATGTATATGTTAAAATCGAAAGACGAAGCTTTTGAGACATTTAAGACCTTCAAGTCTCGTGTAAAAAATTAGTTAAACCTGAAAATTAAGAGATTTAGAAGTGATCGAGGACCAGAATACATTGTTACTGGGTTCAAGAAATGTTGTGCCTCTGAGGGAATAATCATTGAAACCACAACTCCTTACTCACCCCAGTCAAATGATGTTGCTGAACGCAAGAATATAACTTTGACAGAGATGTTGAATTCTATGCTCCTAACAGCTGGCATGCCTAATTCCTTTTGGATAGAAGCAGTTTGTACTGCAAATCACATTCTGAATAGAGTGTCTCATTCTCAGCTCACTTCTACCCCGTATGAGCTGTAACACAGTCATCCTTGTAGATACGATACTCTAAATACTTGGGGTTGTATTGCTTATGTGTGTATATAAGACCTTAAGAGGCCTAAAGTGGGACCTAGACCAACGACATGCGTCTATCTAGGTAGTGCAGAAGATAGTGCAACCGACAGATTTCTCGATCTATCCACGAATACCGTGATAGAGTCTAGAGATGCCATATTCTTTGAAGATAAATTTGTCAAGGATCATGGTTTGTCTGTTTTCGGGTCTAATGATATGATTTCAGAATCTATCGTAGAACCTGCAGCTCGCCCTTCTGGCACTACTCCCCAACCATTAGAGGTGGAACCTGTTCCACTTAGAACTTCTACAAGAGAGAGAATCCCTAAGAACTTTGGTGAGAATTTTGTCACCTATCACTTAAAGGATAATCCATTCTCCTACCAAGAAGCTATGTGATCTAGAGATTCGTTGATGTGGGCAGAAGCCATTGATGATGAGATGGACTCGCTGTTGAAGCCAAAAATGACTTCTGTGGAGTTCGGGGTCCCAAAAGAGGGGTGACCGCGCACTTACTACACTCAAGTGAACAATCTAGGCTCTAGACTAGGAACGTAAGGGACAAGCCCAAGGTCTCAGCGTAGAGGTCCCACCGCACACTCGGAAGACTAACGTACTCTTCCCCTCCTAAGCCAAATGTTGAGCTAATTAGGCACCTTTAGAGGGCCCTCTTGGCCGACCAGAACCTCTAGGGAGGATCCCAAAATCCACGCCCGCTTAACTAAAGGTGACACCTCGGGTCTATGCACAACGCCCTTCAACTGCCCTACTAGTAGCATAACCTCGCCTAACAGTTCTATTTATCCATAGCCTTATTTGGGCCGCCACCAACGTAACATAAACCTCCTAGAGCTAGCAAAAGCATCGCGGACACTCCACATTACAGGAATATACATTTCATACCTCGGCACGCAGGTCGGCAACATAAACAAAATAGACCTTCAAGGGCCGGCACGAACTTGGGCTTAAGCCCGCTGCTTTCCGCTAAATAAAGAATGCACAACTTCCTCAGAGTCTTCTCCGGGAACCCCAGAACATCACTAATCCGGCTCATACGTCTGGATGGGCTTCACACAGTATGCCTAAACCCGTACTCACACTTCCGGATGCTAATGCAGTTAATAGTGGGGACGTACATGTCAACCCGTCGGAGAGTTCCCTTCCTCCACCCATTGGTGGAGAGGGGCCTCCATGCAAATATGTAAATCGAGGGCTTCACCTACCCGAGTAGAAACATCGTTACCCCTGACGCGTGCTTGGCGGCGGGGCCGAGAGAGGAGCTCCGGGTCGATCTTGCTAGGAGTGATGAATCCTCACTTCCTCTTTTTCTGGTGGCCGAGCCCTTGTTGGAAGAGGAAGCAAATCTTCCTCTCTTTCTCCACTTCTTCATAGTGACCGAGCCCCTTGCCGGCAGTGGGAGAAATGAGACCTCCAGATCCGACTTGGTGTATGACTCGAGCTCCGGCCGGCGCCGGGAGAGAAGCTCCCGGCCGACTTAGCTCCGGACGGCTGAACTTGCCCCCATGAGGCCGATCCCGGCTCCAAATGTCCAAACTCAGCCCTACATGGCTGATCCATGCTCCAAATGGTCGGATCTGACCATAGGCGGCGGCGACGGGTGATGTGGAGGCCGAACCTTGCTCTTTGCTTGGCCGGTGATGGGAGAAAAGAGGAGGCCGAGCCTTACTCCATGCTTGGCCGACGACGGGAGAGGAGGAGGAGGCCTAGCCTTGCTCCATGCTTGGCCGGTGACGGGAGAGGAGGAGGAGGCCGAGCCTTGCTCCATGCTTGGCCGGCGACGGGAGAGGAGGAGGAGGCCGAGCCTTGCTCCATGCTTGGCCGGCGACGGGAGAGGAGGAGGAGGCCGAGCCTTGCTCCAAGCTTGGCCGACGACGGGAGAAGAGGGAGAGGGGGGAGATGGATCCGACTGCCTCCTCTCCCCCCCCCCCTTTTCTCTTTTTCTCTTCTGTTGTCCCCATGCCCACTCTTCCACCTCCTTTTCTTTTGTTTTTTTCTTCTTTTATGCCTCTGCCTCTCTCATCCCTCCCATTTCTATTCTATCAAATCTGATGTATATATATAATATAATATATATATAATATATATATAATATATATTATAATATTAAATATATATATATTAATATATTAAAAGTTTATGCACATAAAACCTCCGCACACACGAGCACCCGCACGTCTTTGAACGGGGCTGCACCAAAACATCGCTCGTAGCGCGTCCTAAGTCCGCCACTTGGGGAGGATCCCGTTCGGCTGGATACGGGTTGTACACAATCCCCGCTCTTTTCGAGCTTGACACAAGCTCAGAAAGAAATGTCCAACCCCAAGTATCCGGCGAGTGGGAGCCGACCCAAAAGAAAAATTTTGAGAGAATCCAAAATTTGCATTCAAAACAGTAAACTCTCCGTGCCCCTTTTGATCATTTTGAACCACTCGATACTTGTAACGCTCCCTGCTATCGAACTTCCCTTAAACCATTCCTTACAATAAGTACATAATTCCTCAAGATATTGTGAAACAACAAAGTCATATATTTTTGCACTCTCTTGTACATGCGGAGCTAATCCTTTCCCCTCAGGTGTGTGATGAGCTAAAACCCGAACATGCAAGTATACTTGTCGAATCGTAGTATCAAGGTCGTATTTAAAACTCGGGGATGTCAAGTACTGCTACTCCCGCTCGAACTATTATCCTACCGGAAAACTGTTGGAATTTGAGAATTTTTAAAAGTAAAATAAAAGATGATTTTTTAGACGAAAAACTTATAATAAAGAGATAGCATTCGATCAATGATTCACCATAAAATGAAATGAGAGGGATAAAAAGGTATAGTTTTAAATTTGTAAATCATACTCGACCGTGACGGATCCGATAGTAGGAAATAATCTCGCTAGAGAATTAAATTCCCTGACTTATAGACGTTTTGACCGAAATCTCTTTCTAGTCAAAAAGGCCTAAAGACGCATTATCGAGGTGACCCGCACTATTGGATTTGACTCCAATTCAGAAGATTTACGTCATCCTATCTCTAGGATTGTGTTCAACTCCTTCCTTCTTTGAGTGATCTTTCACATTCACGAGCCTCTCGGCTACTTAAATATGAGATCCAAAGCCTACTACCGTATACCGGAAATACGGAGTCGACAAAATAAAGATCAAAGAAGGATCGAGTAAAATTAAGCAAAAATAAAACTACGAAATAAAAGAAACCCTCATTTCATTTTATGGATTCTCACGATCGAAGGCTAAGAGAAATTAGCTACGCATGATTGAAAGGAAAACCACAATAAAAAGAGAAGAAAATTTCATTTGTATTAATTGATAAAAAGTGAGTACACAATAGTAAATAAGAAAAGATTGCACTAAAAGAAAGAACTATTACAACAATAAGAAAGAAATCTAAAGAAGAAAATTGCACTTGAACTCTCTTGCTCTCTCCAAGATCCAACCTCCAAAACATGAGACCATGGGCTCCTTTTATAGATGAGGAGGGAAGATTCTAGAAAATGGTGGAAATGAAAGGGGCAATAGGGGGGCCGACCATGCATGGGGGGGGGGATGTTCATGCATGTAATAAATGAAGGGGGGGGGGGGGAAATGGGAGGATGCATGTATTTAATTTATGGAGATGCAATTGAAAATTGTAAAATAAATAAGGGGGATGAATGGAAGTGTGTAGAAGGGAGAAAGAGGGAGGAAAGGTGGTCGACCAATGCATGTATGTATTGCATTAAATGATGGAGAGAGAGAGGGAAGATTTAATGTAAATGGAGAGGGAGGGGCTGCTTGGAGTGGTCGGCCAAGCATAATGGGCTGCTTGTGGTCTTGAGTAGGCTGCTCCAAATGGAGGAGGGCTCGGCTTGGACAAGAGCTGCTCCAAAGGTGGGATCGAGTTGGGCTTGAGGGCTGCTCCAAAGGCTCGGGTAGGGCTAGGTGGCTGCTCCAAAGGCTCGGGTAGGGCTAGGTGGCTGCTCCAAGTTGGGCTTGATTATGAGGGCTGCATGTATCAAGAGGATTTGAACCTACAAATAACAAGACAAAACATTAGACACATAATATTATCATTGAACATAATAATTAAATAAAACTAATCATCTCATAATATGATATAATGTAATATAATATAATAAGACCAAACACAACATAACAAAACATAAAATAAATGAACAAAACACATAAGACATATACTAATAACTAGAAATATTTATATAAAAGACGTTAAGTGAGAAATATCATAAAATAAACAAACAAATATAAACAAACTTAGGGATTTCTTAAACTAAATTATACCAAAAACACGATGACTAAAAGTAGTCTTCAGTGTGCCTACCACCCTGCTCAGCTAATGAGAGCCTGAACAGCTAGTCTACCCAGGGCCGAGCCGCGCTCGGGGTCCCTTACCCCCACAAGCGTGCCTACGGACCTACTAGCTAGAAGAGAGCCTGCGCAGCGGGTCTACCTGGGGCCGAGCCAGGCTCGGGGTAGTGCAGAACCAAGGACCAAGAATCAGACCTCTACCCCACAGGCGAGCCTTTAGACCTGCCAGCTAGATGGAATCCTGCGCAGCGGGTCTACTTGGGGTCGAGCCGCGCTCGGGGTAGTGCAGAACCAAGGACCAAGAACCAGACCTCTCCCCCCACAGGCGAGCCTTTGGACCTGCCAGCTAGATGAGAGCCTGCGCAGTTGGTCTACCTGGGGCCGAGCCGCGCTCGGGGTAGTGCATAACCAAGGACCAAGAACCAGACCTCTCCCCCACAGGCGAGCCTTCGGACCTGCCAGCTAGATGGGAGCCTGCGCAACGGGTCTACCTGGGGCCGATCCGCGCTCGGGGTAGTGCAGAACCAAGGACCAAGAACCAGACCTATCCCCCGCAGGCGAGCCTTCGGACCTGCCAGCTAGATGGGAGCCTGCGCAGCGGGTCTACATGAGGTCGAGCCGCGCTCGGGGTAGTGCAGAACCAAGGACCAAGAACCAGACCTCTCCCCCACAGGCGAGCCTTCGGACCTGTCAGCTAGATGGGAGCCTGCGCAGCGGGTCTACCTGGGCCCGAACCGCGCTCGGGGTAGTGCAGAACCAAGGACCAAGAACCAGACCTTTCCCCCACAGGCGAGCCTTTGGACCTGCCAGCTAGATGGGAGCCTGCGCAGCGGGTCTACCTGGGGGCGAGCCGCGTTCGGGGTAGTGCAGAACCAAGGACCAAGAACCAGACCTCTCCCCCACAGGAGAGCCTTCGGACCTGCTAGCTAGACGGGAGCCTGCGTAGCGGGTCTACCTGGGGCCGAGCCGCGCTCGGGGTAGTGCAGAACCAAGGACTAAGAACCAAACCTCTCCCCCACAGGCGAGCCTTCGGACCTGCCAGCTAGATGGGAGCCTGCGCGGCGGATCTACCTGGGGCCGAGCCGCGCTCGGGGTAGTGCAGAACCAAGGACCAAGAACCAGACCTCTCTCCCACAGGGGAGCCTTCAGACCTGCCAGCTATGGGAGCCTGCGCAGCGGGTCTACTTGGTGGTCTCCTCAACTAACTCCAACCACCGAGTGAGCCTACAGCCCTGCTAGCTTGATGAGAGCCTGGTCAGCAGGTCTGCTCGGGGTCTCCTCTCCAAACAACCTCCAACCACCGAGTGAGCCTACAACCCTGCCAGCTTGATGAGAGCCTGGTCAGCGGGTCTGCTCGGGGTCTCCTCTCCAAAATAACCTCCAACCACCGAGTGAGCCTACAACCCTGCCAGCTTGATGAGAGCCTGGTTAGCGGGTCTGCTCGGGGTCTCCTCTCCAAACAACCCCCAACCACCGAGTGAGCCTACAACCCTGCGAGCTTGATGAGAGCCTGGTCAGCGGGTCTGCTCGGGGTCTCCTTTCCAAACAGTCATTTCCCTCTCATGCCATAGAAGAAACCGCCTGAAATTTCATTATATTAGGAGGGCACAACAACATTTACAGGTAATGAAAAAAATGTAAAACACTCCTACATATGCTTCCTAAAAATGATAAACTATTAAGGGAAGCAAAAGTGATACAAAATTTGAGAAATTACTTATAGCTCGCGAAGGTTTAGCCTTTAAGTTAAAGAGAAATCAATTGAGGTTATGTTACACTCGGGCAATTTATTAATCTTACAAGCTCTTATTGAAATAGTAAGAAAAATATGCTAAATTCAACTGGATGATCCGAGCTTTCTACTCCAATTCGATATATTTTTGTTCAAAAATTGAAACAGTAGTCCATTTATTTCAAAATTTTATCATGCGAGCAATCTGATTATCTGGAACGTCATGGCTACATAGGACAACCAATCTAGGATTACTTATAGATAAAATATAGGATGAGATGCGCAAAGTTCGTGCAAATTCATAATTCATAAACTGCTAATCTAGATAACTTTGAGACAAAACCAAAAACATGAAAAAACATGCAGAAATGTCAAATTAAGATGACATACAACACTCGAGCAACATTTTAACAGCTTTATAATTAGAAATAAACATCCAAAGATGGGAGCTTGAAGATTGGTCCATCCAGCTTGAAGAATTTTATCCTTCTCCTCATAGATTTGACATGGCAAGCTCGGGATTGCAAGACATGTAGATAACTTTGGCGTAGGAAAAAATCAATAAAATTGGAAAATATCTGTTGAGATTATCATCTTACTTTTTATTATTTCTTATAGTCTGCTTAGGGTCTGAATTATTATTTTTAACCGGGTTGCTTGCAAGTTGCGAATATAGTTTTTCTTAATCATCAGAATATGATCAAGCCCCAACAAGCATCATCACTGATAAACTTGTGCCAATTGGGAAAATTATTTGGGGTCAATCCATTGGTACCGAGAAGCTAAATTAAGGTCGCAATGAAAAAAGAAAACTAGTTGATAAGGTGCTAATGCCAATCCCACCAATAGAGAAATTGGTGACCTCCTGAACAAAAAGGTACAAATCAGGGTGAAATCATCGAGGGGAACTGAGCAATGTAAAAAACATGATATTATTTGCCTCAACTTATGACATCTTAAAAGAACCAACCTAAATGATAATACATATTTTCGAAATGAAAATGACCTTTAAAACTATCGAAACTATTCCAAAAATTAGAATCGTACATTCAAAAATCAATGCATGATAGGGAGAAAATATACTTCCTACATGTTTGATATTTTTGAGATCATTTACTCGTAATCTTCTCAAGCACAAAGGTAGCAACAATGAGATCCAGAAAAAACTCTTAACAATCCAAGAAAACCAAGGGTTGTACTAAGCAAACAGTGAAATTCATATCCAAATAAGCACGGAAAACCATATAGATAAAAAAACTCATTTAAAGCAAAAACATATACGCCACCTGAATATTTTAATGCATCCTCATAAGCAAGGAAAAATGTCAGCATAATTGCAACAACCAAACTAGTAAATGTCAAACCGTAAAGTTCATTGCACAATATTGAATAACAATAGCAACTGGAAAATCTTCAGCATCATAAACCCAAAATCAACTGGAAAACTAATATTAGATTTACTATTTTAAAGTTTTTATTTTACTGACCGCAGTAAATGATCCTTAATATTGACCACATCTGAGATACATACCATATTATATACTATTCTAAATATTGAGTTTGAAAATCAATGAGTTGGAGAATGTCAAGAAAAATAGGGCAATATGAAAATGTTTTGAGTTGAAGTGAAAAACTAGGTCAACCCAAAAATAATAATTCCTTTGAATTTTCAAACTGTAATAGGTAGTTCATTTTACTTTCTAAATTTTAGAAAAAAAGCAATTGATTTGACTAATCTTTGAATCGTAGCGAACGAATACATAATCCTTGCTAGGTACTATTATTTGAGTATAACAAGATCAGTTTGGCAATATAAATTTTATAACAAAACGACAGGTTCAGTAACTCGATAAACCGTCTCAAACACAAATCTTACCAGTCTCAAAGCATTTGTAATGATCAATGAAATAAAGAACTCAGGAGAATATGCACTTCATTTGTTAAATAAAATAGTAGTATCTTTTAGTAGAGTTTGTGAATGTCTAGATGATTCCAGTAAAGCTGAACCTTTTTCGAAATTCAAACCATCCGTAAACAAAGTATTACCGAAAAGATCATCCTGCAAGGCTAACATTATCGCAAATGTCATACTCTTGTTGGCTCAACGACGTATTGCAAAGTAACAAAACACGAGCGAACAAAACAAGTATGGATATTTCTCAAGCAAAAGCTCCCGAGTTAAGGCGCGACATAATTAGATGAAAACCTCATTTCATCAAACAGGTGCAAATCCCACTCCAGGAGCTATGGATTGGGGGTAAAAATTGAAATCTACCATTAAAACGCATTTTTGCCAACCAGATTCATGTGAACTTTATAAAACAAGTCCAATTTCCGGTCATAAGATGGCTTTAGGTCCTTCACGAATGGAAACTAAAGAAATTTATACAACAAGCGAAAACAAAGCTCACATTGCCAAATGATCCTCGTCTTGATCCTCGCCTTGTGAGATCCAAAATTGCTTCGAAAAGCTCGACAAACACTTGAAAATAAATATTAGTGCTCAAAGAGGATTATTAAACTCAAAATTTATTCCTTGCACTTAACATTTGATTATATCCTCATGAAATGAGCTAAAACAACTCAATGACTTTTTTTTCTTTTTGCTAAGATCACTAGCCTAGTGAATCAAAATGAAAGCCCGGGAGATGTCTTGAAAGAACAACAAGTTGACAGACCACTCAAATCATTACCTTAAACACATAAACACATAAACACATCGTCTCTACTCTACTTGAAGCTTACGATTTAAAAACAATGATGGGACTAGAGCTCAAGGTCCCACTCCGCATTCATGAAGACCCGCTCTTTTAAGATGAACCTGATATCGATAAAGCATTCCACACAAGAATGACCTTCTCAACTACATCTCAACCTTAATTTGGAAAACAAGAAACTGAGGGGGGACTTCTTTCATCGCATGACCCCGGTCGTCACTTGGTTCCTCTTCTATAACCATGACGTTCTCATGAGTTCTTCTGTGCTGGTCACACTCCACGCTCACCGCACCAAAAGTGTTGAAGCCAAAAATGACTTCTGTGGAGTTCGGGGTCCCAAAAGAGGGGTGACCGCGTACCTACTACACTCAAGTGAACAATCTAGGCTCTAGACTAGAAACGTAAGGGACAGGCCCAAGGTCTCAGCATGGAGGTCCCACCGCACACCCGTAAGACTAACGTACTCTTCCCCTCCCAAGCCAAATGCTGAGCTAATTAGGCACCTTTAGAGGGCCCTCTTGGCCGATCAGAAACTCTAGGGAGGATCCCAAAATCTACTCTCTCTTAACTAAAGGTGACACCTCGGGTCTATGCACAACGCCCTTCAACTGCCCTACTAGTAGCATAACCTCGCCTAACAGTTCTATTTATCCATAGCCTTATTTGGGCCGCCACCAACATAACATAAACCTCCTAGGGCTAGCAAAAGCATTGCAGACACTCCACATTACAGGAATATACATTCCATACCTCGGCACGTAGGCCGGCAACATAAACAAAATAAACCTTCAAGGGCCGGCACGAACTTGGGCTTAAGCCCGCTGCTTTCCGCTAAATAAAGAATGCACAACTTCCTTGGAGTCTTCTCCGGGAACCCCAGAACATCACCAATCCGGCTCATACGTCTGGATGGGCTTCACACAGTATGCCTAAACCCGTACTCACACTTCCGGATGCTAATGCAGTTAATAGTGGGGACGTTCATGTCAACCCATCGGAGAGTTCCCTTCCTCCACCCATTGGTGGAGAGGGGCCTCCATGCAAATATATAAATCGAGGGCTTCACCTACCCGAGTAGAAACATCGTTACCCCTGACGCGTGCTTGGCGGCGGGGCCGGGAGAGGAGCTCCGAGTCGATCTTGCTAGGAGTGATGAATCCTCACTTCCTCTTTTTCTGGTGGCCGAGCCCTTGTTGGAAGAGGAAGCAAATCTTCCTCTCTTTCTCCACTTCTTCATAGTGACCGAGCCCCTTGCCGGTGGTGGGAGAAATGAGACCTCCAGATCCGACTTAGTGTATGACTCGAGCTCCGGACGGCGCCGGGAGAGAAGCTCCTGACCGACTTAGCTCTGGACGGCTGAACTTGCCCCCATGAGGTCGATCCCGGCTCCAAATGTCCAAACTCAGCCCTACATGGCTGATCCATGCTCCAAATGGTCGGATCTGACCATAAGCGGCGGCGACGGGTGATGTGGAGGCCGAACCTTGCTCTTTGCTTGGCCGGTGACGGGAGAAAAGAGGAGGCCGAGCCTTACTCCATGCTTGGCCGATGATGGGAGAGGAGGAGGAGGCCGAGCCTTGCTCCATGCTTGGCCGGCGACGGGAGAGGAGGAGGAGGCCGAGGCTTGCTCCATGTTTGGCCGGCGACGGGAGAAGAGGGAGAGGGGGAGATGGATCCGGCTGCCTCCTCTTCCCCCCCCCCCCTTTTCTCGTTTTCTTTTCTGCTGTCCCCCATGCCCCCTCTTCCACCTCCTTTTCTTTTGTCTTTTTTCTTCTTTTATGCCTCTGCCTCTCTCATCCCTCCCCTTTCTATTCTATCAAATCTGATGTATATATATAATATAATATATATATTATAATATTAAATATATATATTAATATATTAAAAGTCTATGCACATAAAACCTCCGCACTCACGAGCACCTGCACGTCTTCAAACGGGGCTGCACCAAAACATCGCTCATAGCGTGCCCCAAGTCCGCCACTTAGGGAGGATCCCGCTCGGCCGGATACGGGCTGTACACTCGCTGCTACATAACAATACTTGACATCTAGTTGACTTGCCGAAAAGCGCTAAAGTTCTAGGATTGCAAGTGGGTTGAAGAAGAAACTGCATAGTGATGGGTCTATATTTATATATAAAGCGCATCTCGTAGCTAAAGGTTATAAACAATAAGGGGGAATAGACTATTTTGATGTTTATTCACCTGTACGTCACCTATTGATTATCAGAATTCTTCTGGCCTTGTGTCTATCGAGAACTTTATAGTTCATCAGATGGATGCGAAAAAATCCTTCTTAAATGGAGAGCTTGATGAAGAGATCTATATGACACAACCTGAAGGTTATGTGCAGAAAGATATAAAAGATAAAATGTGCAAATTGGATAAATCAATCTATGAGCTTAAACAAGCGCCTAAGATGTAGCACACGAAGTTTGACCAAGTGGTAAAGAGCCTCGGATTTTAGTCCAGTCTCTCGGATAAATGTCTTTATCACCGCTCATTGTCTAATCAGACTGTCATCATATGTTTATATGTGGATGACATGTTGATTTTGGGATCTAATCTTACCGCAGTTAGGGATATTAAATCTACTCTGACAGAAGCTTTTGACATGAAGGACCTTGGTCCTGTAGATACCCTGTTAGGTATGAAGGTTAGAGTTGACAAAGATCGAGTTACTCTTAGTCAGGCTCATTATATTGATCAACTTCTTTCTACCTGGGGATATGATAACTGTAGGCCGATTGAGACACCGTTTAATCATAATGTCAAGTTGAGTCCTAATGAAGAGACCAACATTGATCAAGTTAAATATTCCAAAATAATTAGTTGTCTCATGTACGCCACAAGTTGTACAAGACCAGACATTGCTTTTTCGGTTAGCATGCTGAGCCATTTTACCAGTAATCCAGGCAAAAAGCATTGAGAAGCCCTAGACAAGCTGTTAAGATACCTAAGAGGTACTAAAGATCATGGTCTGTACTACATTGGTTACCTACCTATTGTGGAAGGACATTCTGATGTCTCGTGGTGTTCAGAAGCCGGGAACAGCAAGTCTACCAGTGGATATATATTCATCTTGGGTGAACCTGCTATTACTTGGAAATCCAAAAGACAGACCTGTATAACATTGTCGTCTATGGAAGCTGAGTTGTTTGCCTTAGCATTGGCCGGTGAAGAGGCAGATTTGATCAGGAACTTGATTTTAGACATTCCCTTGTCTAAGCTACAAGTCAACTCGTTGAGCTTGTATTGTGATAATCAAGCAGCAGTCCAAGTCGTTAAAAATGCCTTCTATAATACTAAGAGGAGACATGTACGACTGAGATATGCGTTATTGAATTATCTGAAAGAACAAAGAATTATCACTTTGATCGATGTACGTTCAAAGGATAACCTGGCTGATCCATTGACGAAAGGAATGCCCAAAGACCGACTAATCAAAACAATGTGAGAAATGAGACTAAAGGCGATTTAGTTCGGCCTTAGTTCAACAGTAGACGATTTAGTTCAGCCTTTATCCAAACGTTTTGATTATTCTGATTTCCTTTGTCAAAGCAAGTATGTTGTGTTCCGTTGATGCTCTTGGTTGCTGAGTTCGGATCTGGTAAATTATTTTATCCAAACTTGATGCTAACAACTTCACCTGGATTCGACTTTTGCCTTAGAGGAGAGTGTTATTCCAAACTTGATAACACAATCTGACTTGCTCTTGTCTCTTCTTCTGGAGATTGGTTCCATTCCAAACTTGATGAGTTACAATTAACTTTAGAAGGACTGTAACCGTGACATTCCATATAGGATCTCAGATATAGCTATGGTGTCTAGAAGTCTGAAATCATTTCGGTTGAAACAGATATCAGGTTCTGAGGTAAAACTATAATATTCTGTGAACTTGTCCTCCCAGCCAAATTAAGATAATTAATACTAAGTTCTTTTAGTAGAACTAGATATTTGAAGACTTGCAAATGATAGAATTTATTCTAAAATGAAATTCTCTGTTGAAATTGCAGGGACTGCTGGGATAGGAGGAGCACTGGTTGACTGGAATCCAGATCAGGATGATCTTTTGGATGATGAGTTTTAGAGTGTTATTAGTTTATCTTTTGCTAGTTCTGTTCAGAGAATTGTTTAACTTTTCTTTTATGCACTGTTTGTTTTGACTTTCTAGCTCTCTGTTGATTTGTGACGCCAGACGTATAGGGCCTGTTTCTTGTTGTACCTGAGACTATTTCTGTGTTGTAGCTGAGTTTTGTTTTACTTATGCGTGCATATTATTTTGTGCTTAAGTCTAATTTTGTTTGAAATAGGTGCTGGACACGGTTGTGTATGATTCACGATTGGTTGAACTTTGCACAAACCACCCTTTATCCGAAGTCTGGGTTCACGACAGACATATGAAGAGATTGTTAGATATATATATATGTCTGTACGTGTGTTAGGCTGACTCAAAATAAGTTAACGAGTTCGTGCCATCCTAGGGCTTGCTCTACGCTGGAAGACTATAAATACTCATTTCATACTTAGATGTGATATTCGTAGAATAGTTTGAGCGGAGCACCAAGCAGATTAATGATCTTTACCGAACTACAAAACAACATTACCAGAGACATTATCATGAAATTCAGTCAAAAATTTTAAAATGCAGCCATGCTCTTTTAGTCAAAGAAATTCAAGATCAAACAACATGTATTCACCACTATTTACTTCAAACATGATAAATTTAGTTAATATTCACAAAAAAAACTAATATCTAAAATCCGATCATCACAAACAAAAAAACTTAATATCTAAAATACGAAGATCAAACAACAGGAATAAACTTAAAATAAATAGAATACAATCTTGGTGTTTGTTATAGAGGTTTACCTGATATGTAGGTTAAACTGATCGATCGAACAAATTATATCCTGAGCGACGATGGGTTGTTGCTGGACAGGGAGAACGCAGGAGAGAGTGATTGCGACGAGAGATGTCGGCGGGAGAGAGGTCGCCTGAGAGAGTTGTCGCCGAGGAGAGAGAACGTCTGAGCTCACAGGAGACCAGAGACGGGAGAAGGGCTACAAAAATAAAAGCTGCGAGGAACGATGATGAGAATAAGAGAATGAGTTTTAGGTTAGATTATGTGAGAATTACAATCGAATTTCAAAACTGTTCCTAAATTAATTTAATAAATGACTTTTTGTTATTATAAAAAAAAGATTAAAATGAAGTTAAGATGTAAAGTCCCTCTAATAAATGAGTTGGAGCTTGCAAAGGGCAAAAATATATAAATTTAGGATGTGATGTGCGGATCCTGATTCCTGGAGTTCCTGCGAGAATTTCAGGGGTTGGAGTTCCCCTTTTGCGAATTAATGGGACAAAATCAGAAAAAATGATGAACATGAAAGTTGTAGATATCATCGAGACGAATAACTTTCATGTTGAACATTTTTTGATTTGAAGTCGTTTAGACCTCCGATTTAAACCCCGAAAAAATCTGTCCGAAAAATATTAATTTATTACATCTGACCGTAAGAGTTGATGACTTAACTATTAATTAAGGCGTTTGTTAACCACTACCTGTTATTGGCTAGTCTTACCCCAAAATCTCCTAGTTTTTCGCGCTTTTTCGAAATACGCCTTGTAGTCGAGATCTACAACTTTCGTGTTGAATACTTTTCCTGAAATTGCATCTACAAGACGTGTTTTTTAAATGCGCAAAATCTGGACATATTTCTAAAGTACGTCTTGTATATGCATTTTTAGGAAAAGTGATTAACACGAAAGTTGATCTACAACTTTCGTGTTGAGTACTTTTCCTAAAATTGCATGTACAAAACGTATTTCGAAAAAACGTGAAAAATTATGAGATTTTAAGGTGCGACTGGTCAATTACTAATTGCAGTTAACAATCATGTGATTGTATTTCAAATACGGCCATATTAGAAATAAATCTGTGATGTTATTAAGGGTCTGTTTGGGACAGCTCTGGTGGATTGAAAAGCTGCTGTCCGGATAGAGCTGTTTTAAAATAGCTCTCTGGGGAGCAGTTTTGAAAAGCTGCAGTCTGTTTGGGTGATTTGTGCAGAAGTGCTCTTTAAAGAGCGATTTTCTATTTTTGCTGTTTGGTGGAACAGCTTTTGGAAGCTGTGTTTTTAAAAACTCACACACATAAATATTTAAAAATTACTGATTACAGTAGTCTTGTACATAGTTCTACACCATAGCTAAAAAAGTCTTGTTGAATCCCGCGACTGCGTCTTTCAATCCTTTTGATCACCTGGTAGAAAAAAAATGAATATGTATCAAAAATTTTTTATTTTAAAGCCCCTAAACATTTACTAAATCATAAATCAAATGTTGACCTGCGCGCACTGTATATTTCTTCGGCAATGCTATCTCGCACAGTAGACATCTGTTCTGCTCCAGCAGCATCCCACATTTCCCCTTCAAGATCATTCTCTGTCGCATGGTCTCCATCCTCTGAGGGAACGAACGAAGACTCACCAGCATCACAAGCATTAAACTCAGGATCCCAGCGAGACGGATGTCTCCGGATGAAGTTATGTAAGGCCATTGTTGCTAGCACTATGGAACGCTGTTTCTTGAAGCTGTACTGTGGCATTTTGCTCAAAATATGCCACTTTTTTTTCCACACTCCAAACGTTCGTTCGATCACACTGCGAAGAGATGAATGAGCCTTATTGAAATGTTCGTGCCTGCCTTGAACAGGCCGAGTCCCACGGACAAAGTCTGGCAAGTGATATCTTGTTTCTGGATACGGCTTCAAATAACCCGTCTTCAATGGGTATCCAGCATCCACTAAGTAATATTTACCTGCATTTTTTTGTTTGCTAAACAGGTCAATATTCGAACATACAATAAATTATATTGAATCTAAACATATTCACTAGTATACCTTGTGGGGGATGCGGAAACTGTAATCTATCGTCTGCCAAAGCGCGTGCGAATATGCGACTATCATGAGCAGATCCCTCCCATCCAGCCAGGGCAAATGTAAAACACATGTTAAAATCACATACTGCCATTACATTTTGCGTAGTCGTGCCGTGACGTCCTATGTATCGTACTTGATCTACTACCGGTATCCTCGCATCCACATGTGTACCATCTATAGCACCAACGCAATCCTTGAAGAATGGCATGTAACGAGGGTCATACCTTATTGAGGTTGGAATATCTCTGAACTGACGGTCAATAGGCTGTATAACATCAATTGACAGTAGCAGAAGAGATTTAAGGCCTTTAGCAAAATACCTACTAATTGTTTCTGTCGAGTGTTGGAACCGTTCTTTCGCTAATCTAATGGAACCTCCTTGTGCTAGAATATACAATGTAATCCCTAGGATCTCTCTTGAAGACGTCCGAAGTGATCCTTGAAGTTCATGATCTACTTCCAGTTTATGAAGTAAATCTATGAAAATGCGTTTAGACATCCTAAATGCATCATGAATTCTATCTGGATGTCCATCTAGTAATTCTTTTATCCATTTAGCACCTGTTTGAGTGGATGTCATGCATGGGCGTGTGTCTCGAACAAGGTAATCCACCAAGCACGCATGCCTTCTGGAATACTCATGAAAATCTCCCTAGTGGACTTGTCCCTCATGCGCTCGAGTGCAAAGTAGTATACATCCAGGTTTTCCATTATCTCTGGAAGGTTTGAAATCAACTCCACCACCTCCTTGATAGTGACTACTGGTGGAGGCTTCACAGCTAGAGTGGACTGATGCAACTCAGACATCAAAGACATTGCAATTCCCCTGCTCTTCCCGATCTTTCTTCTTTTAACAGCCGAGGAAGACGCATTCCCAGAAGGCGTGGAAGCACCTCCTACATCTTCTGGGTTACATTCGATGTTATCTGCCACATCATTATCTTCCAATTGAATCATGTCCACGTCGGGTGGCAAGCTCCCAATTGAAGGAGCCCAGGAGTCTTCTCCAGTTGCGACAACCAAACTGAACATGTTGTTCAGTTTTTCCTCCAAGTCTGGTGCAATTCCACCGGCTCGAAATTTTTTTGCCGCTGGAACAACCTGGTCCAACCAATATACCAATATTAGAAAGAGTTAGACATCAAAAACCAATTTTATGAAATCAAACACTAATTTGGTCTAACCTTGATCTTCTCTGCCCACCAATCTTCTGATGCGGCAATAGTTCTTTTCTCCGGATCCCAACACACACACACACACACACACATTCAACACACACACATCCAACACACAAACTCAACACACACACAAACACAATCATTTATACAAACACACACACACATAGCCCAACACAAACATACACTCATTCACACACACACACACACACATAAAGCATACACACATAAAAAAAAATTAAACAACACACACACACACACAAATTCACACATACAAACACACATCCACAAAATCAAAAACACACACACACATCCAACACACACACACACACATTCAACACACACACATCCAACACACAAACTCAACACACACACAAACACAATCATTTATACAAACACACACACACATAGCCCAACACAAACATACACTCATTCACACACACACACACACACATAAAGCATACACACATAAAAAAAAAATAAACAACACACACACACACACACAAATTCACACATACAAACACACATCCACAAAATCAAAAACACACACACACATCCAACACACACACACACATTCAACACACACACATCCAACACACAAACTCAACACACACACAAACACAATCATTTATACAAACACACACACACATATCCCAACACAAACATACACTCATTCACACACACACACACACATAAAGCATACACACATAAAAAAAAATTAAACAACACACACACACACACAAATTCACACATACAAACACACATCCACAAAATCAAAAACACACACACACATCCAACACACACACACACACACATTCAACACACACACATCCAACACACAAACTCAACACACACACAAACACAATCATTTATACAAACACACACACACATAGCCCAACACAAACATACACTCATTCACACACACACACACACACATAAAGCATACACACATAAAAAAAAATTAAACAACACACACACACACACAAATTCACACATACAAACACACATCCACAAAATCAAAAACACACACACATCCAACACACACACACACACACATTCAACACACACACATCCAACACACAAACTCAACACACACACAAACACAATCATTTATACAAACACACACACACATAGCCCAACACAAACATACACTCATTCACACACACACACACACATAAAGCATACACACATAAAAAAAAAATTAAACAACACACACACACACACAAATTCACACATACAAACACACATCCACAAAATCAAAAACACACACACACATCCAACACACACACACACACATTCAACACACACACATCCAACACACAAACTCAACACACACACAAACACAATCATTTATACAAACACACACACACATAGCCCAACACAAACATACACTCATTCACACACACACACACACACACATAAAGCATACACACATAAAAAAAAATTAAACAACACACACACACACACAAATTCACACATACAAACACACATCCACAAAATCAAAAACACACACACACATCCAACACACACACACACACATTCAACACACACACATCCAACACACAAACTCAACACACACACAAACACAATCATTTATACAAACACACACACACATATCCCAACACAAACATACACTCATTCACACACACACACACACACACACATAAAGCATACACACATAAAAAAAAATTAAACAACACACACACACACACAAATTCACACATACAAACACACATCCACAAAATCAAAAACACACACACACATCCAACACACACACACACACATTCAACACACACACATCCAACACACAAACTCAACACACACACAAACACAATCATTTATACAAACACACACACACATAGCCCAACACAAACATACACTCATTCACACACACACACACACACACATAAAGCATACACACATAAAAAAAAATTAAACAACACACACACACACACACAAATTCACACATACAAGCACACATCCACAAAATCAAAAACACACACACACATCCAACACACACACACACATTCAACACACACACATCCAACACACAAACTCAACACACACACAAACACAATCATTTATACAAACACACACACACATAGCCCAACACAAACATACACTCATTCACACACACACACACACACATAAAGCATACACACATAAAAAAAATTAAACAACACACACACACACACACAAATTCACACATACAAACACACATCCACAAAATCAAAAACACACACACACATCCAACACACACACACACACATTCAACACACACACATCCAACACACAAACTCAACACACACACAACATTCATCCTCAATAACACACACACACACACACAAATTCACACATACACACACACATCCACAAAATCAAAAGCACACACACACATCCATTCATGTAAACTCACACACATATCCAGAAGTTTGCAAAATCGGAAAGGAAAAGGGGTATACCGCGGGGATGCTAGGGCTGGACCTTGGAGAAGCCAATGGAAGCAAGGGTTGGAGAAATTGGATGCTAGGGCTGAGCTCTGGGGTCTTCGATGCCGCCGCTGGCCTGGAAGACGAAGTCGCCGGAGGCCTGTGGGTTCGGGGAAGAAGTTGCCGGAGTTGCTCGAGTCTGCGGGTGCGGGGCTGCGGGATCGGGGATGGCCTGGAAGACGAAAAAATCGGGAGACGGAGCCGATGTCCGGGAGTCGGGATGTCGCCGGAGTTGCTCGAGGTCGCCGGAGTAGATGTCCGGGAGTCGGGATGTCGCCGCTGGCACCGAAAACGGGATGTCGCCGCTGCACAGAAAGAATCGGGAGACGGAGGAGAGAAATGTCGCGGCCGCTGGGCTTTGGGTTCGGGGGAAATGAATCGCGTTTTCTGGAGAGCGGAACGCAGGGGGGGAATAGCTGCCCTAAAAGTGCTCTAAGAGCAGCTCTTCGAAACGCGCTTTTTAGGATCTGCTCTCCCAAACAGCAAATTAACAGCTCTGACGGCTGGAAAAGTGCTTCTCCAACCGCCAGAGCTGTCCCAAACAGACACTAAAAGCAACACGATCAAGTAGATCGAATCTGCTCCCGCACCTCCCTAAGATTCGTGTTATTTGTCAACAATCCCACAACTTTTATTCCTCCAAGACACCTGCCGAGGGAAGAAAGCCTGCACAGGAGAAGGGCGATCGAGAAAGAGGGAAAAAGGTGAAGTTTGAGGCATGCCTCTAGGAAAATATTACTGCGATTACTGCGACAAACAGTTTCAGGACACGTCGGCCGCCCGGAAGCGGCACCTCTCCGGCGTCCAGCACCAGCGTAATCGCGCCCTCTGGTACGACTCACTGAAAGGTATTCTCTTCGATATTTGGCATACTTCTTCTCCTCCCTTTTGCCCTCTACCGAAATTTAACCCACAGTTCAGTCTGAGCTCTGGTTGTGGCAGATACACATGGCGGCTTTCTTCTCCATCACGGCGGGAGTCTTGCCAAGGGTGTATGCCACCATTTTGTCCGCACGGTATGGATCCAGCATTTTCCCTAATAATTGCATGGAAGCCATTGCGAAATCAAAATCTCATTCATGGAGAGGAATCATCTTCCTTGAAAATTATCCCACCTTTATGACTTCTACAGTTCTACGAGAAAGTCTTCCCGGGCCGATGATCCGCTGATATGCCATATCGACTTGGCCTCTTCGGGCAGGGTACCTCCTCGTCGGATGAATCCATTTTTCCTGCATATTCGGGTGAAAACGCCGAGCTTAGCTCCTCTGAGGCTAAAAAGTTCGCCCTTCTTGATGATGACTCGGTGTTGAGAAGATATTTGATACGCCTCTACAGCGATTGCAAGATTGATCCAGAAAACAGAGCAAATAATAGATTGAAGAGGGAAAAATGGATAGGACTTTCTTAGATTCAAACACCTTCTCAATAACACACAAACATAATTAAAACACACAAGCACACAGGGATAACCTCTTCCCGGTGGTCAGTCACTGCACCTCCAGACGGAACGATAAGCAGGCAAGGCGGAAGTCCTGACTTCTCCTCAGCCGCACATGCACAAAAGTTCTCCAAAAAGACAGTCCATTAGGTTACAACATACATATTTATATTAATAAAGTAAAAGACTGAACTGCCCTCCTTCATCCGCTCCTAGTCCACGCTGTCTCCCGCCTTTTCCACGTGTGAACGTATCATTGTCTCCCCCATCGAAGGTTCCTTGTCCTCAAGGAACGGAAAGTTTGGGTAGCGATGTTGCAGAAGATAGAGATCCTCCCATGTTGCTTCTGCCTCCGAGCCGTTTTGCCATTGAATCAACAGTTGGGTGATGATTCGTCCCTTGCGCAGTAGCATTCGCCGCCTGAGGACCTTCAATTGTTCGACCAGCAGTGTGCCCTCCTCTGTGACCGCCACAGGTAGCGGATTGTGTTGCACCGGGGCCTCCCCCTTACATTCCTTCAACTGAGAAATATGGAAGGTATGATGGATCTTGGCATCGGGAGGTAGCTCCACTCGATACGCTACCGACCCAATTTTCTCCACGACCTTGAATGGACCGAAAAACTTGGGTGATAATTTATGAACCCAATGAACCCGCATGCTGGTTTGCTTGTACGGTTGGATCCGAATGTCGACCTGAGCCCCTATTTTCAAGGACCGTTCGCTCCGCTTCTTGTTTGCGAGGACTCGCATTCGATTCTGCGCCTGTGCCAAATTGTATCGCAACATGGAGATGACACGTTCTCGGGCCTCTAAGGAACGATCCACGTCGTCCATTAAAGTCGACCCTTCTAAATACGGAACATGTAGCATCGGTGCCTGCCCGTAAACCACTTCATAGGGGGTCATTTTTGATGCACTGTGGAAGGACGTGTTGTACCACCATTCCGCCAGAGATAGCCACTTCGACCACTTCTTTGGTCGCTCGAAGCACATGCAACGTAAATATCCTTCTAGGCAACGATTGACGACCTCGGTCTGTCCGTCAGTTTGCGGGTGATAGGCCATAGATAGATTTAACCGGACCTGCAACGCGCGAAACAATTCTTGCCAAAATTGACTAGTGAAGATAGTATCTCGATTACTTATAATGGATTTGAGCAGCCCATGGAGGCGGACGACGGAATCCAAGAAAATTTGTGCGATGGTCACTGCAGTGTACCGATGAGAAATACCCACGAAGTGAGCTTGCTTGCTCAATTTGTCTACCATGACCAATATAGTTGTTTTCCCCTCACTCTTTGGTAGTCCCTCGATGAAGTTGAGTGAAATGTCTTGCCACACCCGTTCGGGTATAGGCAAGGGCTGAAGCAGCCCCATTGGTTTTTGGTGGTCCGCTTTGCATTGTCGGCACACGTCACAACGTTGGATATACGAGTAAACTTCAGGCTTCATTCTTTTCCAATAGAACATGCTTTTGAGCCTTTGATAGGTGGCCGTAATGCCGGAGTGACCCCCCATTGGCCCATCATGGAACAACTGCAATAACTTGGTTTTAAGGGCCTCATCTCTCCCCACCACCAACCGCCCCTTTCTCTTCAAGATCTGGTGCTGCCATTGGTAATTCTGTTTACAACTTGGGTTTGCTTCCTTTGCCGCAATGATTCGCTGTACATGCTCATCATGCCGCCAAGACTCTTTGATCCCTTGCAGCAAATCTGATTGGAGAGTAACCATAGTATGACATGAAGTGTCCGGTCCGGCCTGCTGCCGTGAGAGGGCATCCACACATATGTTGTCCTTTCCCTTCCGGTACTGTATTTGAAAGTCATACCCCATGAGCTTAGCAATATATTTTTGTTGCGCCGGGGTTGCTATCTTTTGTTCCAAGATGAAACGCAAACTTTGGTGATCGGTCCGAATAAGAAAGGGACATCCCGCCAAATAATGGCGCCAGTGCTGTACGGCCATCACAATTGCCAATAACTCTTTTTCGTACGCAGAGAGGAGCGCATTCTTAGGCCCCAAGGCCTTACTAAAGTACGCCATCGGTCTCCCTTCCTGTGAGAGGACAACCCCCACTCCGGAATCCGCTGCATCCGTTTCCACAACGAAGGTGGTCGAGAAGTCTGGTAATCGCAGAACGGGCCGTTCGCAAACAGACCTTTTTAAGCGCTCGAAGGCCGCGGCCGTGGTGGTGTTCCACCTGAATGATTTCAGCTTCAGCACCTCCGTGCGGGACCGTGCAATTAGACCATAATCCTGAATGAACCTTCGATAGTATCCGGTGAGTCCCAAGAACCCATGCAACTGCTTGAATGTGGTTGGTTGTGGCCACGCCAACATGGCTTGCACCTTATGGGGATCAGTCGCCACTCCCTCTACTGAAATAACATGGCCCAAATAGTGAATTTGCTGGAGGCCAAAGCTGCATTTACTGCGTTTGGGGAACAATTGGTACCGTCGCAATGTCCGGAAGGTGAATGCTAAGTGTTGTATGTGGTCCTCCCAGGATTTGATGAAAACTAAGATGTCGTCGAAAAATATCAACAAAAATTTGCGCAACTGCGACTCAAACAATTTATTCATCAATCCTTGAAATGTTGATGGCGCGTTTGTTAGCCCAAAGGGCATAACAAGGAATTCGTAGTGACCTTGATGTGTCCGGAATGCCGTTTTATGCACATCTTCCTCGACCATTCGGACTCGATGGTATCCGGCCCTCAAATCCAACTTCGAGAAAAATACCGCTCCATGCAGCTCATCTAACAACTCTTCAATTAGGGGAATAGGAAATTTGTTTTTGATCGTGTGATGATTTAACTGCCGGTAATCCACGCATAGTCGCCAAGTACCATCGCCTTTCTTTACTAACACCACAGGTGAGGCGTACGCACTAGAGCTTGGCCGAATGGTCCCTGCTGCCAAGAATTCTTGTACCAATTTCTCAATCACCTCTTTTTGTAGTGGTGGGTAACGATACGGTCGGATATTCACCTCCACGGATCCTCCCTTGAGTGGGATGCGATGGTCATGTGCCCGAGGCGGCGGTAGTCCGACTGGTTCAGAAACAGGTCGGAAAACTCCTCTAACAACGACTGTAGCTGGTCGGCTGCATCATGGTGCAAGTCCAGTCCGGACAGCACACAGGTGGGGAAAAAAATCTGCATGTTCTGCCTGCTGTTCGGACACATTCTCCGGAGGTTTATAAAGTACCATCATGCACAACTGACCCGGTTTCTCCAGAAGTTTCTGCAACTTGTGTTGTTTAATCCATGTACCCGTAAAATTCCTCGAACCGCGGGGTGATATTTGCTTCCCTTGACTCACGAAATCCATTGTCAAGTTGTTGAAGTCCCACTGAATAACCCCGAGTGTCACGAGCCATTGAATGCCGAGTACCACTTCACAACCGCCTAAGGGAAGAAGTAATATGTCCGCTGCGAAAACCACTCCCTGCATGCGCCAACAGAAATCTGTCACCTTGTGCGAGCTGGATATAGTCTGTCCATCGGCGACTGCCACACTGAATGGGGAAATGGGTGCCATATGACATTGCAACCTCGCGGAGGCGGCGTTGTCCAAAAAATTATGTGTGCTCCCGGAATCAATCAACACATTTATGGGTTGGCCTTGATACGATGTCGTAACCTGCATTGTATAAAAATGAGGTATGCCTGTTAGAGCATGCACCGACAACTGTGGCGTGGGCTTGTCCTCTTCCGTTTCTGGCAAGATTTGGGCTCCCTCCTCCACAATATCATACCCCTCTTCAGTTTCCTCGTCCGGGACGAGCTCTAAAGCATAAGACTACCGCCTATCTAAGCATTTGTGTCCTGGGGTGAACTTGCCGTCACACCAGAAACAAATTCCTTTCCGCCGCTTCTCATCCATCTCTGTTGAAGTTAGCATTCGGCCCTGCCGGGGACGCTCCCCTAAGCCTGCAGGAGTGGTCGACACAGGTTGTACGTGTAAGGGAACAGACTTAGTCGGAAATCGGAATGAGGTATCCTGCGCTCTAGTATACCGATTTGACCAAGCGGGGCCAGGTGAGGCGGATTGCCCAGCTCCAAATTTCTTACTACCCAATGCCTCTCGCTGCTCATGCAAACGGGCTAGAGAGAAGACTTCCAATAAGGTCTTAGGTTGGAACATACGCTCCCCACATTCTATGTCAGCTCTAAGACCCGCCAAACAGAAGCTGATTGCATGCTCCTCTGAAATGGTGACGCGGTGCAACAAAAGATCGAACTCGTCAAGGTATGCTTGCACTGACGTCTGTTGTCGGAGATTCTTGAGCTCGCTCATCGGGTCGTCAAACAAAATGGAGCCGAAACGGTGGTGCAGCGCTTGACCGTACTCGTCCCAACTTGGCCACTCCCGTGTCAAGCGCCCTTTCATATAAGTTTGATGCCAATACAGGGCTTTTTCCTCCAAATGGATGGAGGCTATTTTGACCTTGATATCCGGTGGTGTGCTGTCAATCTCAAAGAAATGCTCGCACTTGTAAATCCAGTCCAACAATCCGTCACCATCGAATCTGGGAAAGTCGATGCGGCCCAACCTGGTAGTCATATGTGAAGAATGTTGGGGCATGCCGACCTCTGAGTGAGAAGCCGCGCCCCCCGACTCTCCTGACCGGTCCGTCCGTAAGGCTGCGAACATGGATCGAACTTCATCCAACGTCTTGCTATGCTGGCTTTCAAACAGCGTTTGGACCTCCTCGATAGTGCATTGATGGCGGTCCGTCAAGGTCTATACAGCTTTCGCCAGTTCTTCTTGATGTTGTTTTAGGGCGTCGAGATCATGGTGCACATCCTTCGACCGAGTACCGTCCGATGTCGGCATGGCTGACCACGGGTCGCAGGAGGAAGGCTCTGATACCAGTGATACGCCTCTACAGCGATTGCAAGATCGATCCGGAAAACAGAGCAAATAATAGATTGAAGAGGGAAAAATGGATAGGAATTTCTTAGATTCAAACACCTTCTCAATAACACACAAACATAATTAAAACACACAAGCACACAGGGATAACCTCCTCCCGGTGGTCACTGCACCTCCAGGCGGAACGATAAGCAGGCAAGGCGGAAGTCCTGACTTCTCCTCAGCCGCACATACACAAAAGTTCTCCAAAAAGATGGTCCATTAGGTTACAACATACATATTTATATTAATAAAGTAAAAGACTGAACTGTCCTCCTTCATCCGCTCCTAGTCCACGCTGTCTCCCGCCTTTTCCACGTGTGAATGTATTAATATTTTAGGGCTGCTATCCCCGGTGTACTAGGGAGTGGAATGATCATTTCATCCTTAGAAATCTCTTGAGAACTTAAAATACCTCAATCTCCTTTGGAACTTTGCATCTTTTGGGATATGTATAGTTTTTTTTATCGGTTATTACTCCTATTCTTGGGCCTTTAGCCTTCACCTGCTTGAACTTTGTCTTCTTCTATGTTGGAATACGACTTCTTTTGGTTCTCCTTGTATAGTAGCTCCACAACTTTTGTTGGTTTTCCTAGATAACTAGTTTTGAGGGCTTGTTTTGGTTCTCATTGGCAATTAAGAGTGATGATTTCTTTTGGTTCCGGGCAAGTTGCTCTGAGGGATTGTAGTTTTCATGGGCGGAACTAGGATTTTGACGCAGCCCAGACACAGTAAATTTTAACAGACTCATTCAGATTTTGCATAGACAAGTAAATACAAAGGCATTCAGTTTAACAAGTGAGAGAGTATTCAAATTTTTCTAGTGAAAACATAACTACACTTTGAAGTACTGACTTGTATAATTACTGATGTAAAGATAAATTAAATGAATTGTTTCGACCAATTTGTATAGTTTTCAGGACACTCATAACTATCAGTTGTAATTTAACAAAAATAATTGCAACACTTCCTATTTTAAGGACTTGCTTAAATAGTTACTTAAATAAATACTTTAGTATATATCTACCAAAAGCTTGAGAAATCTAGAGCATATACTATTAAAAAAAACTGAAATGAAGGAGCCCTTTCAAAATGATGATGATGAAGCAGAGTTTTCAGCTTTCTCACCAGAGAGAGAGAGAGGGAATACAATAAAAATACAAGTTTTACCTTCTGTCCTGCTTCCAATCATAACATAAAGATGAACAAAATTTGAAATCACGGTGGAATAAAAATGATAAACAAAATCTGAACTAAAGTTCACATTACCTGCTTCCAATAGTGAGGAGGAAAGAAATAGAGAGGGAGCGCGGGGGTGAGGGAGTGAGTGAGAGAAGGAGCGCAGGGGAATGAAGAGTGAGGCAGGGGGAGAGAGGGGCGGGAGAGAGGGAGAGAGGGAGAGAGAGAGAGAGTGTGTGTGTGAGAGAGAGATGGATGAGCAGGCCACCGCTGAAAGAAGGACGGAGCTTGAAAGGTGGAAGGTTGAAGCCCGAAGACCCATGGAGATGGAGAGTTGAAGATCACTATCTAGGTCACGATTCACGACAGTGGACAGTTGAGGAACACACGCAGCAGCTTTAGTGGTCTCATCAAAATTTTCCCAAAATCATGCCCGGGCACTTGCCCGGACGTGCCTCCGCGTAGATCCATCGGTGGTAGTTTCCTCCCCCTCTCCAACGAAGTTGCGTCTATTTTTAGGGGCTGTTTGTTTGGGAGATGGGAGTGGGAGTGGGAGTAGTGAGAATGGAACTGTGGGAGATGGAGGGAGGTGACTGCGGTCTAAAAGAAGCCCAAATGGAGTATGACAGTGGGAATGAGAGTTTACCAAATAGTTTTAAAGGAGCGGCAGTGTTTTTCACTCAACGGAGATGGAGCAAAAATGCACAAACAATCATGCCATTAATCTCGTGATCAACAATTGTCTCACTCCTCTCTTTAGTATTGTTTTTGTAAACTTGAAATTATTACTTACACCTTGTTATTAATGTTTTTATTTTTTAGGTCTGATTGTTTTCTTTTACTTATAAGAGACATCTAATTAAGAAATTGGATGCAAACTTCAACCTTGGGTTTATTGGTTGAAATTTCTCTCTTACTATTTGGTGTCTTGGCATTATTTTTGGTTTTGCGTGTTGTAGAACTTGTAAATAACGCTGTTATATTTTCAACTAATTATACATGGATATTTTCTTATAGTAAAATAATTTATTTTTGTCTCTTAACATTTAATTTTTGTTAGAATACTCCTCCGAGAGGGCATTTCACCTGCGTAAAGTCGTGGATAAAAACAAGTTTTCATTAATCTTTCTGATAAACTATGGTGACAAGTTTTACTTCAGTTAAAAAACCAAAATTAATAGTATTGTTGAGAGAGCTCAAAACTTGTATGTATTACTTGTGTATCAAAATACAAGGAGATAATACAAATATATAGGAGAGAAAAGGAGAGAAGAAATCCTATACAATGGTGTGGGACTAAAAGGAGAAGAAGGAAAAAAATAGAACATGGGCCCAATAATGGACCATTTACATGGGCTTTTCTAACACTCCCCCGCAAGCTGGAGCGTACAAATCGTATGCGCCAAGCTTGTACAAGCACTGATAGAAGTGTGTACTGGGAAGAGCCTTAGTGAGCACATCCGCAACTTGTTCTGTCCCGGGAACATGCTTCAGGTCGATCTTTTTCATTTGAACATTTTCTCTGATGAAGTGACAATCAACTTCAATATGTTTAGTTCTTTCATGGAATACCGGGTTCTTGGCAATATGTATAGCCGCTTGGCTATCACAAAGGAGAAGGGCTGGGGAAGGAAGTCTTATACCCAGATCGGTAAGAAGACTTTCCTGCCACGTTAGTTCAGATACTACATACGCCATTGCCCGGTATTCAGTCTCAGCAGATGATCGAGCCACAACAGTTTGTTTCTTGCTCCGCCACGTGCAAAACCCACTGGTTGACCGTCGATCATCAAGAGAACCAGCGTAATCAGCATCTGAGTAAGCTGTCAATGTAGGAGCTGAAGATGAGGTCTTGTAGACCAATCCTTGACCAGGAGCCGTTTTGAGGTATCTGAGAATGCGTTCAACGGCGTGAAGATGAGATGTTCGCGGGGAATGCATATACCAGCTGACAGTACCAACTGCGAAAGAGATATCTGGTCTAGTTACCGTGAGGTAGATCAATTTTCCAACTAGACGACGATAGTATTCAGGATTCTCGAGTAATAGATCTGAGTCGGAAGCCTTAGCACATAACTTGTGATTCACATCCATTGGGGTATTGATCGGCTTACAACCAGAGTACCCCGCATCATGAAGAAGGTCGAGACAATACTTCCGTTGGGAAAGTACGAGACCATCTGGCCGTCTAGCGACCTTAAGACCCAAAAATACTGGAGGGGTCCCAGATCCTTTGTTTGAAAAATTGTACCGAGATGTTGTTTGACCTCCTGTATTCCCTTTGCATCATCTCCCGTAATGATGATGTCGTCAACATACACTAACAGAAGAGCCGTCCCTGTTGTTCGGTGACGAGTGAACATCGAGAAGTCTGCCGTGTTGCGAGAAAAACCAACCTCCCGAAGAGCCTTACTGAACCTGTCGAACCATGCCCGTGGTGATTGTTTGAGTCCATACAGAGCTTTCTTAAGGCGACAAACCTGAGACTCCCCCGTGGTCTCAAACCCGGAAGGTTGTTGCATATAGACAGTTTCCTGCAAGTCGCCATTCAAAAAAGCATTCTTAATATCCAGTTGCAGTAATGGCCACCGGCGATGGACAACCACCGAGATAAGAACCCGAACGGTGTTAAGTTTGGCCACCGGAGAGAAAGTTTCCTCATAGTCCATCCCTTGTTATTGGGTGAAGCCCCGGGCGACCAGCCGAGCTTTCAAACGGTCAATCGTCCCATCAGCGGCATGTTTGACGACGAAGACCCACTTACACCCAACCGGTTTCTGACCTAGGGGAAGAGGTGTGAGAGTCCAGGTCTGGTTGGCCCAGAGAGCAGCCATTTCCTCTTCCATGGCAGCCTTCCAGCCAAGATGTTGTAGTGCCTCCTGCACAGTGTTAGGAACCGAAATGGAGGAAATAGAAGTGACAAAGGTGTGTAATTGGGGAGAGAGGCGATGCAGGGAGACATAATTTGCCAGAGGATGAGCGGTGGAGGGAGATACCTGATCAGCAGGGCGTGGGGTAGCCGATGATGAGGCCGACTGCAGAGGGGTAGCGGAACGAGGAGGAAGGCGGCGAGTGTAAACCTGGATAACTGGTGGTTTGTAGGGTGCAGGAGCAGATGCAGGAGCAGGAGAAGGGTGAGAAGGACGTAGGAAAACAGGCGCAGTAGTAGGGATGATGGGTCGAGGTATAAGCATTGGTGGAGATGTCGTCGGGGAGGAAGGAGCGAGAGGTGGGGAAAAGAAAGGTTGATCTTCCCAAAAGGTGACATCCGCGGAGACGATAACTTTACGGGTTACCGGAGAGTAACATAGGTAGCCCTTCTGAGTGCGAGAGTAGCCGACAAAAATAGTTTTAGCCGCACGGGGATCCAACTTATCCGAGGAGGGACCCAGGAGGTGAACGAAGCAAGTGCAGCCAAAGACCCTTGGTGTGATAGGGAAGGCCGAAGTAGAGGGGAATAGGAGGCTGAAAGGAGTGGCAGATTTGAGAACCGAGGAGGGGAGACAGTTGATGAGAAAACATGCAGTGGAGACCGCAAAGTTCCAGTAAATTTTTGGAACATGCATTTGAAGCATGAGGGAGCGGGCAACGTCAAGGAGGTGGCGGTTCTTTCGTTCGGCAACGCCATTTTGTTGGGGGGTGTAGGCACAAGAGGTTTGATGAACAATACCAAATTCTGCACATATATTGACAAATTCATGGCTGGTGTATTCATGAGCGTTATCAGTGCGTACTGTTTTGATTGTTGTGGAGAATTGCGTTCGAGTTTCCTGTATAAAATTGCGAAATATGCGAGGGAGCTCGGAGCGATCACGAAGTAGGTAAAGCCATGTTGTGCGAGAATTATCATCAATGAAAGTAATAAAATAACGATAGCCAGAGATACTAGTAACTTTGAAAGGACCCCAAACATCGGAGTGCAGTAAATCAAACGGAGCAGAGCTCTTAGTATAATGAGCAGGAAAAGAAATGCGCGGCTGTTTGCCATAAATACAAGAGTCACATTTGAAAGCAGGAAAAGATACATCAGGCAGCACCTTTTGGAGAACAGGTAGAGGGGTATGCCCAAGACGCCGATGCCAATCAACAGCGGAGACAGATGAGAGGATAGGAGGAGAGACATCAAGAAGGTAGAGCCCGTTCTGCAGTCGACCCCTACCAATGGTAGTCCGCGTCCGCCGATCCTGTATCAGAAAAGTAAATGGAGTAAATGTGACAGAGCAATCCATATCATGAGTAAGGCGACCAACAAAAAGCAAATTAAATGGAGAGCCTGGAACATAAAGAGCCGAGCGAAGAGAGAGGGAGGGGGCAAGAGAGATGTCAGCGCAACCGGAGACCGAAACAGTCGCCCCATTAGCGACAGTGATAG
Organism: Platanthera zijinensis; assembly: GCA_039513925.1. Taxonomy (NCBI): domain Eukaryota; kingdom Viridiplantae; phylum Streptophyta; class Magnoliopsida; order Asparagales; family Orchidaceae; genus Platanthera; species Platanthera zijinensis. The sequence continues at coordinate 108,166,090 of CM077098.1, read as the reverse complement.
AGTGCAGATGAGGAACATCCGAGTACTTGAGTGGCCGCATCGAGGTGATGTGATGAGTAGCACCTGAGTCCAAGATCCAACGCGGACTAGAGGAAAGACAAGTAATACCTGCGGTAGAGATGGAGGCAACAAAAGTAGATGGATGGCTAAGAAGCCCCTGGAGTTGCTGTAGCTGGAGGCGAACGACCTCAAGGTCTGTACCAGTGGAGGAGGAGCCATCTATGGTAGCAGCCGCGGTTAGGCGAGGAGGATAACCATGTTTCTTGTAGCAGACGGCATCAGTGTGGCCATCCCGGCCGCAATACGAACACTTGGGGCAGCCCCGACCCCCACGTCCCCTGCCGCGAGAGCCGGAACGTCTACCGCGAGCAGAGGTCGGTGGGGAAAGCAAGGGGGGAAGGGTCTGCTGAAGAAGGGCCGGAGAATCCAGGGGTGGTGATACTCGAAGAAGCATAGAGCAGACATCAGAGAGAGAGGGAGTAGAGGCCGAGGCCAACACCTGAGCCCGGATTCTCTGAAGGTGAGGCGGGACACGAGCCATCATCATGGCAATGCAGACAACCTCCTTTTGCGCGCGCTGAGCAGCAAGGTCGGTGGTAGAAGGCTGATGCTGGATCCAGGCCTCTGCAAGAGTCTTTGCACGAGCAACAAACGAGGTCATGTCAGCAGCCCCGCCAGCATCAAGAGTCTGAAGGTTGGTAATAATATCGTAGAGGTGCTGAAGACTATCCTTTCCAGAGTATAAGGAGTGAAGCTCCTCACACATAGCTTTGGCGGTCTCATGGTACATGACCATTTGGTATGGCTCATCCTCCTGCGAATTAAGGAGCCATGTTTGGACGCGGCCGTCATTTCAAAGCCAGTCGTCAGTAGTGGGGGAAGGAGGTTCGTTAGTAAGGTGAAGCACAAGGCCTTTGACCTGAAGAACACGCCGAACTGAGTGGACCCATGGAACAAAATTCTTCTTCCCAAACAATGAGATAGTCGTGATCCGCAGCTCATCTCGGAGGTCTGGAACAGAAGCCGGCGGTCAGCAGGAGGAGTAGCCGCCTGTTCGGTAGAGTCGATGGAGGAGCCCATGGAGCCAAGGGGGGGGGGGGAGGGGCGCAGCGAATAGAAGAGCGCACAGAAAGACACACAGCCTGCTGCGGGAAGAGGAGAAGGTCGCCGGAGAAGAGACTCACGACAAGCCCACGCGGTTAGAAAAGAAGCCGCAGCGGGTAGTCATGGCGACAAGCCCAGGGAGAGAGCGACAGGAGGCTGCGACCAGGTGCGGAGAGGGAGCAAGGACAATCCGCACGGTCACTGTGAGAACACCAGCGGCCAAACAAGAGTGAGAGGAGAAGTCGGCTCTGAAAAGACAAGGACAAGTCGCAGCGGCTTAGAAATAAAGACCGTGCGACTAGAAGAGGGAAGCAGAGGGCAGAGGCCGCGAGTAGGAAACTCAAGCGGCAAGAAAAGAGACCGCGAGTAGGAACTAGAGCGGTCAAGAGAGAGAGACTGCAGGCGACAAGATAGGTCGCAAGAGGAGGCCGCGAGTAGGAGACTCGAGCGGCAAGGAGAAGAGGGACGAGCGAGAAAGAAACCGCGCGACACGGCCCGCCGAGAGAAGAGGCCGCGAGTAGGACTACTCGAGCGGCCAGAAGGGGAGGGGCCGGGCGAGAAGAAACCCGCACGGTAAGAGGAAGGCAGTTGTCAGCGGGAAGTGGGGCCCACGGGTTGAGAAGAGAGGCTATAAAAGGCACTGAGGAGTGGATCCACGGGAGGTAGGGAGGAAGAGACAGGAGAGTAGGCAGCGGTTAGCAAGGGAGAAGCCGCAGAGAGAGAGAGAGAGAGCGGGAAGAAGAGTCCGCTGCCCGGGGCGAGTAGAAGAACAAGCTGCAGAGGAATAGCGGACAGGGGAGGAAAACGGGCCGGGCGGTTAAATTTTGTGAAACCGCAAGGACCGAACCGTGTGCTCTGATACCATGTTGAGAGAGCTCAAAACTTGTATGTATTACTTGTGTATCAAAATACAAGGAGAGAATACAAATATATAGGAGAGAAAAGGAGAGAAGAAATCATATACAATGGTGTGGGACTAAAAGGAGAAGAAGGAATAAAATAGAACATGGGCCCAATAATGGGCCATTTACATGGGCTTTTCTAACAAGTATAAATGCTGCTGTATGACCCTCATATTAACAAGAATTTAATGTTAGTTTAAGTGTTAAACCCAGCCCTCGTATTCTTTGATCCTAACTATGAATTGGCTGAAGTTTCAAAATCTCTCCTAATCTGATTGTGCTTGATGTAAAGGAGCTTGCAAAAATGCAACGATAATAAATTTTCCTTGTTAATTATGCATATAAAATTGCTATTTTCTTGTTGTGAATTCTATTATCTAATTTAAGATATTGGATAAATCTCAACTAAAGTTAGTGTTATACTGAAATGAAATCTTAAAAATAGCTATAAATATTAGAATAATCTAAAAACCTTTAAGATGATCTTAAAGTTTTTCCTTCACTCTGCCCATTCTTGTCCTCCCATCTTTGGAATTTCTTCACATGCTTTTTTTATCTTAGTTTATTTTGGTGTTGCAGGGAAGCTGTAAATATGGTGATGCATGCAATTACTATCATCCAACTAAAAATGTGACGAGTATAAATCAAGCCACGGCTGGTGAGAAAGGCAAGTTATACCGTCATTTACTGGGATCTCACCTCCACTTTGCATAATCACAGGGACCTCCTTTATCTTTTTAAAATTACCAAAATCTTTCCTCTTAAGTTAACATTGTTAATATGTACAAAAAGAACCACATGGAGGGATCTTCTAAGTTGTTTTTATACGTGTACGTTAACAATGTAAATTTAGAGGGGAGGTTCCTTGTAATTATGCAAAGTTATAGTTGAGTTTTCATAATTGTATATATAGCCTTAATACTTGAATGAAGCAAGCTTATTTATGCCATTTAATTCTGATGAATCATTGCAAGCGCTCATTTCTAAAGCTAACAATTCATTTGATTTATCTAAATAACAAAAAACCATTCCTATTCTTCATCAAGTTTTTTTTTCGTTTGTGCTTGTTAGATATCTATATATACTAAATACATACGAGTGATATGCACATGGTTCCGCCCTTATCCAAGGCGACATTTGTCCCGGGGGACGACATTTGTCGTGGGGAGCGACATTTGCCATGAGCGACGACATTTGTCGTGTGCGGCGGCCAAGCTTGTAGATTGCGGCCGACATGTCAGTTTTGAGGGGGAAACGACATGTTATCCCCACATATGACAATTCTGGCATTTTCCAGTATTGCGGCCGACATGTCCGACATGTCAGCCCAATATTGCGGCAAATGTCGGCTAATGTCGGCCCAATATTGCTTTTTTTTGTTCAAAAAAATTATAGTTTTTTATAAAATGAATTCATCAGAAGGTTCTATCAAGATACCTAGTGCTTCTTCCATAACATATAGAGATCTATGTTGGACATTTGGTGAGAAGGTGACTCTAAATGACACCAATCAAATACGATTAAACATTTGTTAGTAGTTTAATTTTCTCTATGAATTTTAGTTTACATTTAATCGGATAAAATAATTACCCTCTAATTAATAGATGAAAATATTATGAAACATCTATCTATCTATCTATCTATATATAACAATACAATCCGACATTTTGAAATGCCCCTGATATATCCTCCGCAATCCGACATCTGACAAAAAAAACTCAAACCGACATAAGTCCGATATCCAACATCTGCAACCATGGCGGCGACATTTGTCGTGTGCGGCGGCATTTGTCGTGTGTGACGACATTTATCATGGGTGAGGGGGGCGACATTTGTCGTCGAGGGAGACATTTGTTGTGGACGGCGACATTTGTCGTGGACGGCGACATTTGTCGTGGGGGGTGACATTTGTCGCGGGGGGTCGGCGGGTGCGGCGACATTCGGTGGGTGCGGCGACATTCGGCGGGGGCGGCGACATTCGGCGGGGGCGGCGACATTCGGCGAGGGCGGCGACATTCGGCGGACATTCAACATCATTCGACGGACATTCAACGTCATTCGGGGGACATTCAACGTCATTCGGCGGACATTCAGCGTCATTTGGCGGCATTCAACGTCATTCGGCGTTGGCGGCGACATTCGGCGGGGGTGGTTACATTCGGCGGGGGCGGCGAAATTTGGCGAACGGCAAAGTCCTGGGGGCGGTGACATCCGGCGGGGTAGCGACATCCACCGGACCAGAAGACTTCAAAATATTTAAAGATGGAATATCCCACATATTTTTCATGAAAAACTCAGAAAATTTATAGCCACAAACATTTATATACAAATGAGGAGGAGATCATCCTACACTCGTGTTACACCCATGCTCAATGCTTCATGCAAGGTATGCCCACACCCTAGCGGGCTGCGCCAATTTGTTAATTTTGCAATAAGTGCAGTGCAAATACTGAGGACTACAATTGCTTGCATAAGGGATCTTTCACAAGCAACATATGCAGTAAAATTAAAGGTAATTAGTTACTAAAAGCTTGGTTTTTTTAAATCTTACTCAGAAAGATGTGCAAGATTGATTTAACATACAAGGTAGCTTTCAATAAGAATTAATGATGGTGATTATATTGTTTTCTCACACTTAACAATATAATATTAGAACAACAAAGGGAAATATAGTGACCAACTGTTATGCACAATCAAAATAAAGAGTCAGCTGGTTGACAATATGCATTAATCGTGTAATATGCGAGTGCAAAAATTGCATACCTTTTCAAAGCCTGTGGTAAGAGATCAAAGATACAGAAACCTGCGGGAAGAGGAAATGTAAATTAGAAAATTATATTTTGACAACGGCTATATTATAATGTATCAAGATTCAATATATATGATTATGTTATCAAATATTATAGGTGCAATCCCTCACCACATTAATTGATCAATAATTCTTCTTGAGATTTTGTGATCCCTCACCCTAGAGTCAACATAATTCAGACTACAAAATAGGGGATTATCACAGAAAAAAAACGCATATGAAGACTGCCAAAGAAAAAAAGAGGGTTCATCCAGAGTAACAGGTTGTGGGGGATATCGGTGCAGAGATCGGAGAAACTTGGTACATCTTCAAAGCTTCGCACCATGCATGATGACTAGTGAATGACGATCCAGGCACCGCTACCATTTGCAGTGTCACCCAATAATTCAACACTGCACCTTTTGCAGTGCGTTGAAGAGAAGCCGAGCTCTCTGTTATGACAGGCCTAGAATGCAAGTAACAATGGAAAACATGGATTCATCAAAAAGACGTGCAGCAGAAAACATATCAAATGGAGAATTTACTTCTCCGTTAGTTCATGTCTTAATTACTGTCTAGTGTTGCAGGAGGTTGTAAAACATATACTGCAAAAGTTGGAAGAATATTATATGAATTAACCTAATTAACATACAAGCATATGATATGTATCTCCTGATCAACATAAAAGAGGCATTTTATAGGTGTTTCTTGATACAAACAAAATCATTGCAACAATAATGTTCTTGGGAGTGAAATATATAGAATTGTGAAGGGTACAAAAGGTGCGGCGCTGTTGTATGAGCAGAAATTAACAAAACCCACCTTTATCATGGCTTTGGCTTGTCAATATGGCAACATTCACCTCACTTGAAATTTTCAATCCCTGTGACCAGCAAATCTAAGAACCCCACATCTGTGCATATTGAAAACTGAATGAAAAAAAAACTTCACATTGGCTTCTATAAATACACCACTTTACACATAAAGTCATAATCATTCTCAAGTACTGCATTAACAAAAATTAAAATCCCACAATAATATGAATTGAGACTGACAGTAATGCATTTTAGACAGCATATGCATATCACGGGTATTATGTATGCGAAACTAAGATCTTCAAGCATTATACATGATATCCGTAACTTTCATAATTTTGTCAACAACCACAAACAAAAAATATGGTTGCAACTTAACAAACTTGGATGAACTTAACAAACTTCGATGTACTTAACAAATTTGGATGATCTGAAGCAAGAAAAATCAAACCCCACTCCTTGCTCCCCTTCGGGCAACCGGCACTCTAATTGTAAATATGTAGGGATATACAATTCTAGCATAACAATTAATTTCCGCAATGAAATTATAGTACTCTTTAGTTGAAGATGGAAAAGAATAAAAATAAATTCAAAATTCGTAAACCATCTATAGTACTATCAGCCTCTTACATGAAACTATAAAAAAGCAGGTGTTTGCCTTCCCCAACAATTATGCTATCTAATGAAAGAAGATCAAAGTAGTTCTATGTAAATACCCTTCACCAACAATTCTGATATCTAATGGAAGACTAAACTGAAACTGCAATGTGGAAATCAAAATACCGCAGAAATCAAATTGGGCAAATGTAGACGGAGCTCACATAGGTGGGAAATGAGGAACAATTGTAAACCTCACTGCAATGTGGACAAATGTAGACCTAAGTTAGGTTGGAAATGTATAGATAGCATAGGAGAGCTAACTGCAATTTGGACAAATGTATACCTGACGTAGGTGAGAAATGAGGAGCAATTGTCACCGTCTGGTTGGCGGAGAACGTTGATCTATCATGCATTGATCGCCCCAAAGGGGGAAGCCGCAGCTGTGGGAGAAATTCACGGGAGAAGCTGTCGATGTGGGAGAGAAGTGCCGGTCACCGTGAGTGAGATTCCGTTGTGGTGTGGGAGATGCAAAACCTGGAGGAAGCACACATTGATAGTTGCATCAACACACTGGGAGAATATCTCAAGGAATCATCACAATCTGCATCATGGAACCTGTGTAAAAAAACACTGAAATGATCAAGTTTCCCGTCAGTGGTCCGCGTCTTCGGCAGGGGAGAGGGCTTCTTCGGGCTTGGGTTTGTGCGTCATAATGCGGTCCAAATCCATGAAGATGTAAAGGCTAGGGCATCGACAGAGCAGAAGGCGGTTGGAGGAAGAGGATTCGTCGGAGCGGAAGGCAACTAGTGGAAGAGGATTCTTAGGCGCTGGATAGAAGCTGCGGTTGTCAACGGAGATCACGGAGGAATGACCTTGGAGAGTGTAATATGGGAGAAAAACTTACCAAATGCATAAACTATTGATAGAAACTGCATTGAAGCTGTGGTTGCAAACACCTTATTTCATTAGATAGCCGAGAGGGATGACCTTCATATCACGAGGAAGGAGTTTCCACATCGAGGGGGCAGGGTTTGAGCGTAACGTAAATAGATTTTTTTTTTCATTTTTCAGCCTTGATGAACGACTTAGATTCATTTGATGATAGTATGACTGGTGGGAATAGAGCTATTATTTACATGATTGCATTTTGTTAAAATATTAATGTGGTAAGTTTAATAGTGGAGCATAAAGTCATAAACTTCACTTCTAAGCGCAAAAAGTTGCAAGCAAATTTTTCTTTGTTACTGTTGAAGAAAGTGTAAAGAAAACCCATTTTGAAGGCCCTTGTAAAGCTCTCTTAGGATTTTGTTCCACATCTTGGGATTGAGTTTAGGCTCCCCCTCCTATATATGTACAAATACATATGGTGTATTAAGTGATTTTGAGTGAGAAATGAATAAAATTTCATTTTATTCTTCTTCTCTTGGATGTTCTTCTACATGGTATCAGAGGCACAAATCGATCCTTTGGCCGCCTCTCCTGCTTTCTAATCTGAGTGGTTAGCCTTTATTTAACCGCAACCCTGCTTTGGCCTCGGGCAGTTAGCCTTTATTTAACCGCATAATTGCCTTGGGCGGTTAGCCTTTTCTCTAACCGCATCTTTTCCTCTTCCCTTCTCTGGCGTGTCTGCCCACCCCCCTTTCCTCTCCCTCCCCTCTCCCTTTATACTATTTCTCTAGGGCCCACTCAGCTTGCAAGCCGCCTGCCCTTGCCACTGCCCGATGCTTCTTCCTTTGTCGCCACTGCCTTCTACTCACAGCCTTCTGGTCGCCGCCTTCTTGTCGCATATCCTAGCCGATGGTATCCGCAGTTCACCGCATACAAGAACTCTTCTAGTGGCAGCCCGTCTCTGTTAGCCGCGGATCGTTGCAGCCTCTAGTCATAAATTTGGCCGCCTGCTTCTGTCTACCCGTTAATTCTCCAGGCCGCCGCCGGGTCGTCTGTTTGCTGCTTCTCCTGGCCGCCGCTTCTCGAGTTCTTCTCCTGTTCGACAAGTATCTCCTCCTTGCCGCAACTCTTCTTCTGGCCGCAACCCCTCTCCAGGCTGTCGTAGCCCTTCTCCAGGCTGTCGCTGCCTCTCAAAGCCGCCATTTCTCTCAGATCGCTGGTTCTTCTCTGGCCGCTGGTGCTTCGTGTCGTGGTTCTAGTTGCAGCCTTGCCTCTTGTGTTGATCGCCAGAGCTAGTCTTGCTCCTGAGCCACGCGTGGAGATTCTTGCCACCTTCTTTGTTCTCTAGCCGCTATTTGTTGCTTAATCGCGTGAGGTGTTCAACGTTCAACATTAGCCGCCTTTCCTGCTTGCCTGCTTCTCGCTGCATGTCTATCCGCTAGTCTTGCCGCCAGTTCGCCAGGCCGTTGTTATCTTTACTCCTGCCGCCCTTTCTACCCGCTCTGCTGCTCTTCTGCACCTGGCTGCCAGTTCTCTACGTAGCCATTGCTCCTGGCCGCCTTGCCGCAGCCTCTGATAGCTTCTGCTATGTTTGGCACTTCCCCAATGGTTGCACATTCTACTTCCAACAGCTTCAAACTGACATTGATGCCTTGCGCATCCAAATCCAGCACCTTCAAGGTCTGGTCAGCCGTTCCCTGGGTTCTATTATGTCTATTTCTGATAGCGGGATCTTTTGTCTCGCTCGTTATTCATCCTGGATTATGGATTCCGGAGCAACACACCACATTACCCCGACAAAACCTTCACACTACTTGGCTTCTGTGCATCCCAAGTTCATCACTATTGCTAATAGGGACACCACTCCGGTCTATGGATCTGCCAACGTTCATCTTCCTCCCTCCATCACTCTTTCTCTTCGTGCTTCATGTTCCAGGCTCTCCTTTTAATCACCTCTCTATTAGCCGTCTCATTCAAGACCTTGATTGCTATGTAACATTTTCTTCCACCTCTTGTGTTGTGCAGAATCGCAAGACACATGATATAATTGGTAAAAGGCACCTGTCGAATGGGCTTTTCATCCTAGACCCCTCCTATCCCACAACTCTCTCCTCTATTAGCTCTGTCGAGTGGCATCGATGTCTTGGGCATGCCCTCTCCGCATCCTCCAGAAAGCTCTTCCAGATTTGTACCTCATTGACTTCACCTGCGGGTCATGTATTTATGACAAATACCATTGTTTTACCTTTTCACCTCATTGTTCTCGAAGCGATGCTCCCCTTGTTTTTGTTTATTCAGATATTTGGAGAACTTATAAAACCGCCAGTGTTTTTGGTTATAGTTACTTCGTTA